>OX438924.1:10585000-11160000 GCA_949316025.1 Lapara coniferarum
CTACTTTTTATCCCAGAAAAAATTCTTGGTTGAAACCGTGAGCAATTATTATGGAGATAGTTTGAAAATAGCATACCGGGGTTTTTCCCGGAAAATCATTTTTCTCCAGTGGAACTTCGAGCAAAAAAGTATGCAGATAGTTTGTGACCCAGGGAATGACATAGCGCGCGGAAAAATATAAACCGGAACTTTTGTCCCCAAAAATCGTTTTCTGGTGTTGGAACTGAGAGAAAATAAGTATGGAGATAGTTTGAGACCCAGGGACAGATATCGGCTGCTTTTTATTCCGGGAAAGTATATCGCTGGACTTATATTCCGGGAAAATATATAGCGGGACTTTTATTCCATAAAATGAAGCGTGCTAAAACAGGTACTACGGCAGAAAAAAATTAAAGCATGTTATGTTCTGCTGCCGAAGCGAAGCTGGGACGGGTCGCTAGTTATTTATATAGGGATTCTTCATTCTAATGCTTTTATTACGGCTGCACTTTCGCTTCGACATTTTTGTAGGTACTTTTATTCACTTGTTGATTATACTATAAAACCAAGCAGATGCTGAAAAAAAATAACTGAACTAACAAAAAAAATTGCAATAATCGTGTCGTAACCTGTCCAAAGCAGATTGTGTAACTTATTTAGCATATTGAGCTACAAATAAAAGCTAAATTAAAATGGTATCAAAATGTCCAGTAACTGACTTATTTCGATGCATAACTGCCAGGACGTCATTATAATTTTATTAATAACAGAGTTTTTCACATATTCAGAGTCCACTTAATCAAGCTTCACTATACACAACTGAGTAGACTGTACTCGTCCAATCTGTACTAACATGAATAAGTGCGGAACTGACGATTACATTTTACCACAGCATTTTACTAAGACGTATTATTTTGTGTGAATAAGAAAAGTATAAATTAATTGATTTAGGAAAATTGAATAATACTTGTGTCGTGTTAATAAAGTCTAGTAGTATGCAGAGTTATATGTTTCATTAAAATATTTAATATGTTTATGTTGTACTAGATTTTGCCCGCAGCTCCGCCCGCGTTAAAAAGTTTTTCCGGGATAAAAGTCCCGCTTTATGTTTTCCCGGGATAAAAAGTAGCCTATGTGTTAATCCAGAACATGGTCTACCCGTGTGCCAAATTTCATCGAAATCCGTTCAGTAGTTTTTGCGTGAAAGAGGAACAAACATCCATACATCCAAACATCCAAACATCTAAACATCCAAACATCCATACATTCTTACAAACTTTCGCCTTTATAATATTAATAGGATTAGAACCTAGGTTCTAATTGTTTATTTTTATTATCTATTAGACCCTAGGCTCTATTGTACTAGTACAATTACCGTACCGCATAGCTACCACGATGGCGTTGATAGCTTTTACGGTATATCTTGCCTGAATGAATTTGAATAACTCAGAGCTTTAGTTTCTAGTACGCTATAATCTTTTTTTGGTGTCTAAAATAAATAATCTTAGATACTATTTTTTTATATTTCATATACTTACGTAGAGTACAGATGGACATGGTACATTACATTAGCCCCCGGGTACGCCCGCGTGAAAAAGTTTTTTCGGGCCCTTTCTTTTTTATCATATTTATTTAAATGTACAGATACACCGGTTCTACTGCATTATTATATGTATAGATGCTATACCATCAGCCTTTTATTGTACTGTTTAATGTCTTTGCTTTTACATTATCTTTTCCATCGATTCAGATTTCTCATACCTAATGACCACGAAGTAAAGAAAGAATAATGACCGATTTAAATACTACAAACTTATTTATTTCTTAGGTTCTTTCAATTAGTTCAATAAATACAACCCATAAATATAATGACATGCATTTTTAAATTCAAATTGCTGTCCCTGACACCAATGACATTAAGACTCTGTGCATCCATACGATAAGAGTTAATACCAAGGTTAAGACCTACTGAACGTTGCGGCTTCACGACTGAGATTCACCGTACCACGATAATTATTATTTTTTGTATACACAGTTCTTTTATTATTATTATTATGTTGCTTTTGAAATGTAACGCTAGAGTTTCTTGCCAGTTTTTTCTTTTCATATTATAGACTGCAACAAATCGTATAAGTAGAGCTAAAAAATATACTGCATTACTCTCACACACATACACTCACGCCTGTTATCCCCGAAGGGGTAGGCAGAGGCGCAACTAGTGCACCCACTTTTCGCCGTCATTCCGTCACATGATGTGATAGGGGGCGAGCCTATCGCCATGTCGGGCACAAATTCCAGACTCCGAGCTGATACTGAATAGAAAAACTCAGTATCACTTTGCCCGACCCGGGAATCAAACCCGGGACCTCAGCATTGCAGTCGTACCATAATACAACTACGCCACCGAGGCAGTTCATATATAAAGAGTTTTAATGCAGTATATAAACTGTTTTAGAATATTCTCTGAATAACATGGGAAAATTATACAAATTCCAAAAACTGAATGTTTCGAAATTTAGCGCTGTATCCTATCCTACTAATATTATAAAAGCGAAAGTTTGTAATTATGTATGGATGTCTGGATGTCTGGATGTTTGTTACAATTTCACGTTAAAACAACTGAACGGATTTCGATGAAATTTGTCGCAAGGGTAGATCATGTCCTGGATTAACACAATATAGGCTAAATTTTATCTCGGGAAAATAAAAAGCGGGACTTTTATCCCGGAAAAACTTTTTAACGCGGGCGGAGCCGCGGGAAAAATCTCATTTTCTAATAAATGTACTTTTATCCAATTGAAATCATTTAAATGATCAAGTATTAGCAAGATCTCGCATCTATAATTTCTAATTCGATTTCATCTATACATTGTTTTCAATCTTTGTTTTCAAGGTTTGTCGTACCTATGTTACGGCTATGTCGCTCCAAAGATTCCGTATTTCCTCAATAACAGTTCGGAATTCATAATTTCCTTTTTGTTTACGTAATTTGATAAAAGTACTATCGCAAAAATACACGTTTGCTCACGAGCAAACTCATGCATCACGATGCATGAGTTTTAATAATACGAATGGAAACCGTGTATTGATTTTACTCTGACCTGTGCCATTTCCAAAGTGAATTAATAATATCGTCTATTTGTAACTCTAACTAACTATCAGCCTTTCCTAGTATTTCCGAGTTCTCGGTAACGAACTGTAATTCGATAAGTATTACCAAGAAAGCGATTGATAATTTAAAGATCGGGTACTTTATATTTTTCTTCCGTCTGTGTTGATATTATTTACGTTTATATGAAACATTGTAATAATAACGGAAACATACGATTTATAACTCCACAAGATCATCATAAAAATATTACTGTAGTTTTGGACTTGGTAATTCGGAAGAAAGTAACCGAATTTCTGTATGAATGATTTTGTTCTTTAACACAAGTAAAAACGGTTTGAATTCGATACTGCGAAGGCAACAGTTTCATCCTTTATAGACAATGTTGTAAGTTAATGTAATATGCCGAATCCTATCCCGACCAAATTATACAATTTGGGCCCACACGCCCTTACTAACGTGGATAAAAGGCTTACTGGCGTAAGAACTATCCCGGCTATTTTGTAATGACTAGCGTGACTTTGTACTGTAACTTGTATATTTAGTAAAAGAAATATAGTACTTACAACTAACTAAAAAATATAGCATAACAAAAGATCTTTATTGTTTTGTCGGCAACGCAAGCCTCAGCCTGCAAGTCATTAGTTATTTATGTGATTTTTATAGACCCAATATGGCTATCACCATATTTCTAAAAGGTAACCGTAGGCGACCTGCCAGGGATGGGAAGTAGATAGATTTTTAGAGTATATAATCTTCACCACCAAAATTCAACGAAATATCACGTAGATATTCTGTGTGAATACAATGGTTACTCCATTGTATTTCAGTCGTGTTGAAACTAACATAATGCTGTACACACTACACAGTATACTGACCAGACACGTGGTACAAACTAAATTACCAACTTAGATTCAGTTACTTACATAACATGTAAAGAACAGAATACGCAATCTAAATCTGGACAGAGCTCTTGAGTGATTTATTTGAAATGATGTGACACAAAAATGAACTACGCTTTCCTGACTCCAATATTTCACAAAATTAAGCTCGGCAAGATCGCGTCGACGTCTCAATTAATCTTGCGCTACAATAAATGCCGCTAAATTTGTAAAATTCGCGGGGAGTACTAGTCAAAACTTTCCTTGACTAATGGTCGCTATTAAATCTTCACTCCCCATAAAATATGAAGAGACACAAGTTTCCAATGAAAATCGTAAAAGATTCATTAAGATATCTTTACTGCTGCTAAGTTATTTTTGGCTAACTGTTATGCCTTTCTTCTTCTTCTTTTAAATTATGGCTTCCACCGATTAGCTATCGGTGATTTCGCCAATGTCAAGTAATAATAGCAGATATAAAACAATAAATATACGGAAGCTGAACGCTTTTAAGTTTTAGGATTTCGGCCCGAAGTTACCTAATAATTTGGATAATAGAATAAACACTAAACATCAACATTACATATTTAATATAAAGAATAAAATATATTGTTAGCAATCCTAATCATTATAACGTCTATTTTATTATTAATTCTAATTTTTATTTTATAATTATATTTTCATTCTTAATTTGTTAACTCATGAATTATTATTGATGTGAAGCATGTTCCCAACAGCTATGTCCGGTTGTCACTTAATTGATATTGACTTCCGGTATAGTTGACATCTGTCTAGTATCCGGTGTAGGCGGTAGACAGAGTTGAGTTTATTAACAGCAGTTGGGAACATGGCAGTCTAGTCCGAGCTCTCTTAGAGTAAAGACGTCTTGTAAAATAACGTTGATTAAAAGTGTTGTGAAATACTAAGTGCAGTATTAATTAAATAAGAAGTCACGAAATCACCTCGGTCTAACAGCTCAGAAGTGGGACACCACTATAATCACACATCTTGTGGACGGTATACTCGCTTGTCTAGAAGCCAATTCCAGACTTTTTTTTTTTTAATTAATTTAATGGATGAACTACATCGTAAACGAGTCAGGCACTCTGATCTTGAAACAGAGTTGCCAAAGCGCAAGCGGGTAAAATGTGATTCAAATTATACGGCACACAGTCATGTCGGTGCCACGCGGTGCAGCCGATCGAGAAGCAACCGTCGGGAAAGTACGACGTCCGACCGCGACAGCGTGATTCTCCGACCAAGTATTGTTGCACGTAGTATTCGTAGCCGGCACACCAGGTCGACACGTGCAGATCATAGAATACGAAAGGAGCGCGCTAATGAAACTTCTCAACGCAGTCATCGGACTTCGCGTAATCATCACCGGGTTTCACGAAGCCGAAACCGCAGGCACAGCCGAAGTCAAAGCTGCAGGCGCCGCAGAAGCCATAGCAGTAGACGACGCAGCAGGCGCAGCCACACCCAAAGCAGCAGGCGCAGCCACACCCAAAGCAGTAGGCGCAGCCACAGCCAAAGCCGCAGCCGAAGCCAAAGCCGCAGCAGCAGCAGCTGCAGTAACAGACGCAGACGCAGATCTCCCACTAGTCATCACGGGGTAAGCAGCCGTTCACAAAGTTTTAAATTAGTAGATATCTTCGAGAACCTGGTTAAGACCATAAAAATGGATAACGCAAATGAACGTTTTCCAGTTTTAAATGTTTTACCAGAATTTGATCCCTCTAAACGTAATCAAACTATTGATATGTGGATCTCTAAGGTTAATGAATCTGCACAAATCTATAAATGGACCGAAAGGCAGACAATCCATTACGCACTGCCTAAATTAGCTGGTTTGGCTCAAAAATGGTACCAGGGACTTCCTAGTCTCATGTTTTCTTGGTCTGAATGGCAAGTTAAGCTACGTTCAGCATTTCCTAGCGATGAAAATTACGCTCAATTATTGTCTGACATGCTAGCATGCAAGGCGCGTTTTGGAGAATCTTTAGAAGAATATTTTTATGAAAAAATTGTTCATTTAAACCGATGTAATATTTATGACAAAAACGCAATAGACTGTATTCTCTTCGGAATTGAAGATCGTTCTGTAAGAACCAGTGCGGAAGCAGCACAGTATTCAGATCCTGATAAATTGTTGGTTTATTTAAAAGGAGTTAAATTAAATAAACGTATGGACAAAACGTCGCAGCAAAGTAATATGACTGACAATAGGCGTAATAAAACTAATAAAAATTCGATGAATACAACTGAAAATAAACCAAAATGTTATAACTGCGGAGAAGAAGGGCATCCGTATTACAGATGTAAACAAACTATCAAACGTTGTACCAACTGCAAATTGGTAGGACATTTTACTGATGATTGCCCTAATAAAAAGGACAATAATTTAAAAACAGTACTACATATTTCTCAAGAACAAGATAACGATCTTAAATATTTTAAGCCAATTCTTGTCAATGGCATGAACTTTGATTGCTTTATTGATTTTGGGAGCCAATGTTCTATGATTAAAGAATCTGTTGCACGTTCATTAAATCAGAAATGGACATCTAATGATTTACCTGTATTAAGGGGATTCGGTGACGCACTCGTAAACTGTTTAGGAAAATGTGACATACAAGTGGTTATTGACACGGTAACAGCACAAGTGCCAGTACTTGTAGTCCCGGACCATTTATTACAAGTTCCTTTATTGTTAGGTCAAACATTCACCGAACAAGACCACGTTGTAGTTTACAAAACCAACGAAGTTTTAAAAATTACCAATAAGCCAGTAGGGGAACCGAAAAGGTTATTATTGCGAGTTGCAAGAGACACACACGTGAATGGACTTACATCTGTTGAAATATATTCTGATCCATCCTACAGTGGTGATGTCTTTGTAGAATCAAGCGTTAATCAAGCTGTAGGTAAGGAATATGAACTTATTGAGGGTTTAATAAGCTTGGCGGAAGGTCGAGGTCACGTAGTGTTGAAGGAATTTAACCTATTAGGTATAATTCTAAAACAAGATGCATTATTGGCGCGCGTGAAACCCTTTATGGGGATACATACATATACTGTGAATAGAATTTTGAGTAACAGTACAGACGTATCAAGCTTGGACATCGATATCTCGTTAATCAATATAGGTTCTGAAATAAAAGATCAAGATCAGAAGTTATTATCACGGTTACTCAATGAATATCGCGATTGTTTTGCTTTTTCGACTAAGGAGTTAGGATGCATGAAAGGCATTGAAATGGATATAAAACTACATGATAAAACCCCCGTAGCATATCGACCTTATCGATTGGCTCATTCAGAACGCCAAATAGTCCGTGGTATGATTAAAGATTTAGAGGATTCTGGTATAATTCGCCCTTCGACATCAGCATATGCATCTCCAATCCTATTAATTAAAAAGAAGACTGGAGATTACAGACTGTGCATAGATTTTAGGTCATTGAATAAGAAAACGATCAAAGAACATTATCCATTACCTAGAATCGACGATCAATTAGATAACTTGTCAGGTTTCAAATATTACACTACCCTAGATCTTGCTAGTGGGTATTATCAAATTCCTATGTCGGATACATCCAAACATTTAACTGCTTTTATAACGCCTGATGGGCATTTCGAATTTAATCGTATGCCCTTTGGCCTAGCTAATGCTCCATCAAATTTCCAACGAGCTATAAATAATATTCTCGGTAACGCACGATTTAAAGAAGCATTTGCGTATATGGATGACGTCATTATTCCATCCAAAACAATTGAGGAAGGATTCAGTAAATTACATAAAACATTGGAATTGTTTCGAGAAGCTGGGCTCACTTTAAAATTATCCAAATGTAATTTTTTTCATGAAATCCATTAATTATCTAGGGTTTGAAGTAACTGAGAATGGGGTTCGACCCGGAAATAGTAAAATAGAAGCAGTTGCAAATTTCCCTTGCCCCACTGACCAACATAAAGTCCGTCAATTTATTGGTCTAGCAAGTTTCTTTCGACGTTTCATTAGAGGCTTTTCTACAATTGCTAGGCCATTAACTCAACTATTAAAAAAGGAGTCACGGTGGCATTGGGAAACTAAAGAACAAGCCGCCTTTGAAACTTTGAAAGGGGAGCTAGTTAAACGTCCTATCTTAGCTTTTTATAACCCAAAATATGAAACTCAAGTGCATACGGATGCTTCTAAGATAGGTATTGCTGGAATTTTAATGCAGAGGTCTAATAAAGAATCTCCATTCAATGCAGTAGCATACTATAGCAGGCAAACGTCCCCCGAAGAATCTCGTTTTACTTCGTATGAGTTAGAGACCCTCGCGGTCGTAACAGCATTAAAACAATTTCGAGTATATTTGCTGGGGCTTCACTTTACAATAGTCACTGATTGTAGCTCGGTTAGGGCTACATTTGAAAAAAAAGATATATTGCCAAGAGTTGCGCGATGGTGGAGTTATTTACAAGAATTTGATTTTGAAATATCACATAAACCAGGGACTAGTATGAGTCATGTAGATGCTCTCAGTCGTAATCCTGTGCAGCAAGACAGCTTCATAGAAGTAAGGTTAATTGACACAAACTGGATAGCTACTTCACTACAAAATGATTCTGATCTTCAAAGAATTATCAACCTCCTAAACGACAAGGAAACTGATAACATAATAGAAATTAAAAACAATTTTGTAGTAAAACGTGGGCTGTTGTACAGGAAAACGCCCGAGGGCGATCGCTGGGTAGTGCCAAAAGGAGTAAGGTGGCATTTACTTAGGGCTAATCATGACTCATTGGGACATTTCGGTTTTGAAAAGACTTACGACAAAATTAAGCGTCAGTACTGGTTTGCTAAAATGAGACGATTTATAAAGAAATATGTAGATTCTTGCCTAGAGTGCGCCCATACTAAAACTCCCGCCGGGAAAAAGTCCGGTGAGTTGCACCCTATACCTAAAGTTAATCGACCATTTCATACACTCCACATTGATCATTTGGGTCCATTTGTGCGAAGTAGAAAGAAAAACTCCCATTTATTACTAATTATTGAAGCATTCACGAAATATTTAATACTAGTGCCAGTCAAAAGTACTAAGAGCATCCACACGATTCAAGCAATGAAAAATTATTTTCATACTTTCGGGGTACCACAAAGGATTATATCGGATAGGGGAACATCCTTCACATCTCGAAATTTTAAAGAATACCTAAATACTTTAGGAATTAAACACGTTTTAAACGCAGTATCTACACCACGTGCGAATGGGCAAGTAGAAAGGTATAATAGGACTGTTCTGGCTGCCCTCAGTGCTAGAAATTATAATAAACCCGATAATTTATGGGACGATTCGGTGTCTGAAATACAATGGGGGTTAAATAATACAGTCAATAAAGGAACTGGCAAAACACCTGCTCAAGTATTGTTTGGTCTGGAATTAGTTGGCACAAATGACTCGTCGTTAAGTAATAATACAGCTAGTAACATGGAGTCGTATGACAAAAGCAGTGTAGAAATAGTTCGAAATGAAGTCTCGAACTATGTTACTAGAAATCAAGTTAAGCAAAAGGAATTGTATGATAAGCATAGAAAGAAAGTTACCTATTCTATAGGCGATCTGGTAAGGATTGAACGGGAAGTTCCTGCATGTGGTCAAAGTAGAAAGTTGGTTCCTAAAATCCGCGGTCCTTATCGCATTAGTGAAATTCTTGGCAATGATAGATACATGGTCGTAGATACACCTCTTTCTCGAAAAGGTAATCGACCTTTTAACGGTATTTTCTCAGTAGACAAAATACACCCGTGGTTAGTATTTAATCAAAATGTCGATGAGGATGAGTGTGAATCTGAAGATAGTCTAGAAGCTGATGAAGCAATCGACACCAATATTAATATTAGTGAAAACAACGAAGTAGAGAATCATTAAATTGTTAATAGGTTAGATTAGATTATATACAATTTGTACATTGTTTAGTAATTACATTGACTATGTACATAAGCAAATTATTTATTTACTTTGAGGCGAAGACATGAAGGGGCTTCGTTCTCATATTACAGGCACAGCAAAGTATTTTAGCAATACTGTAAACATGAAGGGGTTACAGTATTGATATAAGGTGTTGCTGTAGATATGAAGAGGCTACAGTAACACAGATTTATAACTAATTTTGATTTATTTACTTTGAGGCGAAGACATGAAGGGGCTTCATCCTCATATTACAGGCTCCGCAAAGTATTTTAGCAATACTGTAAACATGAAGGGGTTACAGTATTGATGTAAGGTGTTGCTGTAGATATGAAGAGGCTACAGTAACACAGATTTATAACTAATTTTGATTTATTTACTTTGAGGCGAAGACATGAAGGGGCTTCATCCTCATATTACAGGCTCCGCAAAGTATTTTAGCAATACTGTAAACATGAAGGGGTTACAGTATTGATGTAAGGTGTTGCTGTAGATATGAAGAGGCTACAGTAACACAGATTTATAACTAATTTTGATTTATTTACTTTGAAGCGAAGACATAAAGGAGCTTTGTCCTGATTGATAATGTATATTATTACTAATGTTATTTTGAAACTCAGTGAATTTTAGAATTTGGGATGAAATTGTAGTCATGAAAAATGATTTGGGTTAATTTGTACGTATTATTATTATTATATATGTATAATTATTTTTAATGTTCACGAGACGTGAAATAATCAGGAAAGGCCGACTGTTAGCAATCCTAATCATTATAACGTCTATTTTATTATTAATTCTAATTTTTATTTTATAATTATATTTTCATTCTTAATTTGTTAACTCATGAATTATTATTGATGTGAAGCATGTTCCCAACAGCTATGTCCGGTTGTCACTTAATTGATATTGACTTCCGGTATAGTTGACATCTGTCTAGTATCCGGTGTAGGCGGTAGACAGAGTTGAGTTTATTAACAGCAGTTGGGAACATGGCAGTCTAGTCCGAGCTCTCTTAGAGTAAAGACGTCTTGTAAAATAACGTTGATTAAAAGTGTTGTGAAATACTAAGTGCAGTATTAATTAAATAAGAAGTCACGAAATCACCTCGGTCTAACAATATATTACGAAACTTTTAATTATACTAATAATAGAACAGATAAATAAATAAAAAAAATAACAATTACAAGAAATTATTAAAAAAAACGAGAAGAAAACTTTATAGCATGAGCGGAAAGAAAAAAAAAAAAAAAAAAAAAAACTCATAGATAGAGGTTGTTATATTTGATAAATTTAGAAAGGTAATTGATGTTATTAGAAAAAACCGAGCACAATAAAACATTTACGCTCACAGGACTGGGGAAATCAGAAGGAAGGACATCATAAATAGGAGAGGAGATTCTGGGACAGCTGAAGAACAAGTGATCAACCGATCCCTCGTCTAGCCCACATTCACACAGAGAGTGATCACGAACGCGAATCTTATTTAAAAATACAGGGGAGCAAACATGGCCTAACCGCAGACGGATTATTACTGAAGTAATCTTTTTGTTAATATGTTTGTACTTAAAAAACCAGGGCCTAAGGGGAATATCAGGCTGTAATAAACCGTAATGGATGCCCTTAAGAGTTCGCGAGACCTGCCACTGTTCATTCCAGGATGTCTGAAAATCATGTCTCAGTTCAGAGAATAGATCACTGGAGTAACAGACCCTATGATCATCCAATCCCATTGAGACAGCCTCATGAGCGCATTGGTCAGCCATTTCATTACCAGGGATACCACTATGGCTAGGTATCCAAGCTAAAACCACCTCTAAACCAGCAACATGACATCTAAACAGTGTGTCTTTGATTTTCAGAGTCAAATACGATTGGGATTTGTGAAAAGGAGAATTCAGAAGATCCTGGAGCAGACTGAGAGAGTCAGAAAAAATTATACTTTTGTTGAGGCCATGAGAAAGAGAATATTGGGCTGCTTCCAGAATAGCTACAGCCTCCCCGGAAAAAATGGAGTATTGGGAGGGACATTTAAAGCTAAGGATGATTTTATATTTAGGAATACAAACAGCTGCACCAACCGGGTCCAAGTCTGAAGACTTGGAAGCATCTGTGAACAGATGCAGCCAATCCTCCCAGCGTTCAGACACAATTTGGTGGAAAATAATGGCAGCATTTGGATCATTTTTGTGGATACCAAAATGGAGAATAATATTAGGTTTGAAGATAAGAGCTTGAAAATCAAATGAAAAGAGGAAATGAATATTAGATTGGAAGATTTGTAGAGAAGAGTTATTAAATTTATTGTAACTATTTACAAGGAGAGGGCTAGATTTATGTGACCAATACCTAGAATTTTCAACTAGTTGGGAAAGAGGGGGAAGAATATAGTGGAGGGGATGAGAGGAACTTTGAAGGGATTTATAGAAAAAACGATCACAGAGATATTGTCTGCGCAATAACAAAGGAGGTTCCAGACATTCAACCTGCATGGCGTTAATAGGAGAGGATTGCATGGCTCCAGTTATTAAGCGTAAGCATTTCGACTGAATTTTATCAAGAAGGCTTAAGGCCGCTTTATTGCAGGGCTCCAGAAGGAAACACCCATAATCAAAATGGCTGCGAATTATTGCATTGTAAAGTATTTTCTGATTATATGGGTGAGAGCCCCATCTTACTCCAGAGACCGCTCTCAGAACATTAATACCCTTTTCACACTTGTTAGCTATGTATTTTAAGTAAGGGGTACCAGATAACTTGGAATCTAATATTACACCAAGGAATTTAACTTGGTTTTTAATTACTATATTTTGGTTGTTAACAGATATGGAGAGGGGTGGGATGAATCTTTTACGAGAAAAAATGACAGCAACGCTTTTGGAAATAGACAGAGAAAGGTGGTGGTTGGAGAGCCATTGGTCTAAATAAAACAGAGCTGAATTTAATCTTTCAGATGCCTCACATAGTGATTTGGATGAAGAGAATAAAGCAACATCATCAGCATATTGAAGAATTTTGACAAAGCAGTTAACTGATTTGTCAAGATTAGCTGTATAAATATTGTATAGTAATGGACTAAGGACCGAGCCCTGAGGGAGACCTTGCCAGACCACCCTTGGAGATTGATAACCATAATGAGCACCAAGGACAATTGAGCGACCAAACAAAAGGCTACAGACTATATTGATCAACCTTTCCGGGATACTCAGCTGGAGCATTTTCTGCCTGAGGATGGGAAGGTGAACATTATCATAAGCCGAAGTAATATCCAGGAAGACTCCAATGACATTTTCACCGTTAGAGAAAGAGAGACGGATGTCAGAGGTGAGAATTGACAAATTATCCATGGTGCTCATTCCACGTCTAAAACCAAACTGAGAATGAGATAAGAGGCCCTTATTTTCAATATACCATTCTAGACGGTTCTTGACAAGGTGTTCCATTAACTTAGCTAATGTTGAGGAAAGAGCAATAGGACGATAGGAAGAGGCTAAAGAAGGAGGTTTGCCTGGCTTCAAGATGGGAAGAATAATCTGTGACTTCCAGGTGTCGGGAACTACCCCATTGAGGAATATGTGATTAAGGATGTTAAGAAAGAAAGATTTAGAGGACGAGGAGGACTTGGTGATGAAAGAGTAAGGGATGCCATCAACACCAGGAGCAGAATCCTTAACCCGTTCGAGCACACAGGAAAGCTCAGCGAGGGAGAAGGCATCATTAAAGTTGTTGTTAGGATTAGGGGAAAGAGGGCATGGGAAACATTCCTTGGAGGGAGCAGTAGGAGGAGCTAATTTGCCTAGGAATTCATGAACCCAAAGATCGGAGGAATTTGAGGAAGGAGTTGGAGAATGATTCATCGATCTACGGAATAGACGTAGTTTTTTCCACACTACGGAAGGTGGAGAGCGGGGCGACAGGGAATTACAGAAATTGGTCCAACCCTGAGCCTTTTTCTTTGACAGAATTCTCTTAGACAGAGCCTGGGATTTTTTAAATGTTAAAAAGTTCTCCATTGTCATGTTTGATGCAAACTCAGACTCATCTGCATTACGCCTACGAATTGCTTCCGTGCAATCTGAATCCCACCATGGTGGCGATGGAATTTTAGCAAGGGCAGAGTTTTTGAGAGGAATTGCCTGGTCAGCAGCTGATAACAGAGCCTTAGAGAAATCCAAATAGACAGACAGGTAGTTATCATTTGAAATGATATGGGGAATAGTTGAGATTAAACTATCTAAATTTGATCTGAAACTAGACCAGTCAGCTTTACAAAGTCTGTACTTTAAAAGAGGCTCAGGGTCTGGCTGTGGGGAGAAGGAGTTTGACCACAGGGAAAGAATAGGGAAATGATCGCTACCGAAAGAATGGGGGAGGATAGACCAGGATATCGAGGAAGAAAGGTTAGAAGAGACAAGGGTGAGGTCAACCGCACTAACACTCTGGCTTGGGGAGACACGCCTTGTTGAACAGCCGTCATTAAGGACACATACATTCAGTTCGTCAAATAACTGAATAAGAACTGAGGAGTGGGCGTCATTGTGGAGAGAACCCCAAAGAGCATTGTGAGAGTTGAAATCACCCATGACAAATAAGGGGGGAGGGATAGCTAAGAGTACATTACGTAGATTATTTATTAAGGTTACATTAGGGTGAGGAATATAAAGGGATATAAAAGATATATTTAGGATTCTAGCTGCAACAATTTGGAAAGAGTTGTGAGGAAGGAGGTCGATTTGAGAATAAGATAAAGATTTTTTGATAAGAAGGGCACAACCAGCCCATCCATCATCTCTGTCGTCCCTAAGACAGTAGTAACCTGTCACCCTAAAGGGTAAATCAGGTCGTAACCAAGTCTCTGAGACGGCAAAGACGAGAGGACTGTGACAGTTTAACAAATGAATGATTTCATGTTTTTTGTGACGAATATTTCTACAGTTCCATTGTAGAAGCGTTTGACCCATTATGAGAGGTAAGTTGATTGAGAAGTTGTTGAATCATGGGAATGACGTTAGGGGAAAGGGCATCACCAAATTTGTGGGAAATATTAATGAGAAGGTATAAGAGGAGATCCAACAGATTGTCATTCGGGGAAGGGGAAGAAAGTGATAGCCTATTGGCAGAAGAGGAGTCAGAAGAGGAAGTGGGGGAAGGTTCATCTGAAGAGGCGTTGGGTAGAGCGCAGCCATTGGGAAGGGATGATTTAGGGGTTAAAGTTATGTTTGAGTGGGCATAGGAATCAAATCCCTTGCCCTTAGGAGGACTAGGACGGCGATCAATGAAGATCGTTTTTTTATAGGATTGACTAGTGGAAGCTTGGGAATGTTGAGGGATATTAGGAGTTGGGGGGATGGAAGGTTTTACAACTTCAGCAAAGGTTTTTCGGATGGGGCGGAATCTAAGAGAAGCTTCTGAAAAAGATATATTCTCTTCCGACATAACTAATTTTATAGCTCTTTGCCTTGAATGCTCAGGACAGTTGGAAAAAGTGCCCGAACAAAATAAGCAGGTAGCCTGAGAATCAGGAACAGTACATGTATTACCCATGTGTTGTTGGGAGCAACGGTAGCAACGAGGCATAGATCTACACTGTGAAGTCACATGACCAAATCTGCAGCAACGCCGGCATTGGATAGAAGGAAGCTGGTAGAGAGAGATGGGAAGGGATGAGTTAAAGCAAAAGACTCTATCTGGGAGGACTCGACCCCTGAAAGTTAGGACTACTGTAGTGGAGGGGGACCATTCTGTAATACCATTATTTATAATCTTTTTATTGAGCCGTCGAGCCTTGAGGACCTGACCACAATTGTTTGGGTAATGAAGACCCGCAACCAGTTCCTCAAGAGACCAATCATTAGGGATATTCCTTACAATACCCATGCGGGAAAGGTGGAATTTAGGAATAATGGCGACAAGTTTATGAAGGGATAAAACTGGGGACTTTAGAAATTTGTTAGCTGAATCTGCCGAGTCAAATGTCACAGAAATTTTGCCACGACCCGCAGATTTAACACCACCTTGAGAAATGCCTGAGACATTGCTCTGAAATAATATTTTGGCAAGCTTCAATGTCTGAATAGGGGGGTTGGCATCACCAGATACCATGACTATGAAAGGGGCCTTATCTGTATCAGTGTAAAGAAAATGCTCGTCATAGTCTGGGCAGGTGAAAACATCCTGAACATTTAAAGCTGGAGAAGTGATTTTTTTGGGGGGAATAGAGTAATTATGGTCATCATTTTCCAAATTGATGGAGCGCTTGGGAGCCTTATTTGAAGAAAGGGAAAGATTGGAGGGATCAGCCCTTCCGCCTCCATCTGGAGGTTCATCCTCCCCAATCTCCATATTATTCAAATAACTAAACGATTAATTGATTACTGTTATAAATATAATTTTTAAGTCTACCCTACAACTACTTAATAATGAAGAATAAAATAAAAAATATGTTAAAGATTAGTATTTTATTTAATAAATGTTAATAGAGACAAAACACAACAAATATATCGACAAAGACAAAAAGAAAATATGAAAAACGATACTGAAATATGCGAAAGAGCAGCCGCGAAGTAGAACACGTGTGTTGTCTTGCTCAACGACGGGCCGACCTCCTGTTATGCCTTTAATTGTTGTTATTCAATCATATTTATTAAAAGTTATCCATAGAAAAACCCGTCTGAATATTTAAGTATTTAAATTATCTAATTCGTATTTTACTCAACGAATAACTTTTTTTATTGCATTGAATGACGAGACTAGTGTGCCGTTCGCCTGATGGTGAACGATACGACCCATAAACAGTAGAAACACCATCCAGCACCTTGAGTTACAAAGTGCTGTGTGATATTCCATTGCTCTCGTCATCCTGAGACATAAGATGTTAAGTCTCATTATGTCCAGTAGTTACACTGGCTTAAATACCCTTCAAACCGAAACACAACAATGCATGCCCACTGCTGCTTAACGGTAGTAATAGATATTGCGGTGGTACCCACCCAGACGGACTCTCACATATGAAAGACCTACTACCAGTAATAAATAATTTCTTCTTCTAATGCCTAAACTATGTAAGGATAAGTTCAAGAAATGATGTATGTGTATAGTGACTGTATTTTACGTAGGTATCTACATTTTTGGTGCATTGATTTGAATTATTGATTTGTGTATCGAAATAAATGTGTGTAATATGTAGTTCAATCACATTGTGCCTGCCTCGGTGGCGTAGTTGTATTACAGTACGACTGCAAAGCTGAGGTCTCGGGTTCGATCCCCGGGTCGGGCAGTGATATTGAGTTTTTCTATTCAGTATCAGCTCGGAGTCTGAAATTTGTGCCCGACATGGCGATAGGCTCGCCCCCTATCACATCATGGGACAGAATAAAGGCGAAAAGTGGGTGCACTAGTTGCGCCTCTGCCTACCCCTGTGAGTGTATATGTATATATCAATCACATTGTTCCTAACGCGTTTATATAACTTTTGCTGGTCCGACGAAGTATTGATCGAAAAGCCATAACAACACTAAAAGCTCTATTCTACAGCCGGCATGGATACAAATACACTATGTCGACAATATGGTTTTTGAAGCTGTTTTGCAGCGTTTAAGAATATGTCGATTGTGGTGCTGACATGCTAATAATTATAAATTATATGTACTGTACTTAATTGCAAATAGAAAATGTTGTGTAAGTAGTACAATGGAAGAGTATGTATTTCACTGGTGGCAGGTCTCTCATATGTAATTCAACCGCCAAGCAGCAGTGTGCATGCACTGTTGTGTTTCGGTTTGAAGGACATTATAGCCAATGTAACTACTGGATATAATGAGACTAACAACTTATGTCTTAGGATGACGAGCGCAGTGGAATGCCACACAGAAATTTATAACTCAAGGTGCTGAATGGTGTTGCTACTGTTTATGAGTGGCCCTATCGCTTACCATCAGGCAAAAGGCATGCTCGTCTCGTCATTCGATGTAATAAAAAAAATTAGTATAATAGTAGTATTTAAGAATAAGTACCTATCATTCAATGAAATAGGAAGGAAGGTTTTAATTATTTTTACGTCTGGCAATCACTTGTGTATGTAATTGAATTTGAAAAACACTCGTAAATTCACCGGAATTTACTTTGTGCTTGATATGGCTCGTTTCCTATCAAACAATGGGGCTAATAAGCGCGGTGAACCGTAGCAGAACTGATGTACCTTTCCCTACGCACACACAATAAGCCTATACTATTATGTTTATTAATATTTACAAATCGTCACGTCTTATTATAATACCAGACTCCGGGCTGTATTGCTCAGAAATTCCATAACATATACGTACCTAAGTATGTACCATGGAGTTGTATGGTAGATTTTTTTGCATTTAGTTGAGACGAGCATGCCGTTCGCCTGATGGTTAGTGATACGACTGCCCATAAACAGTAGTAACGCCGCACATAACTTTGAATTACAAAGTACGTACTGCGTGGCTCTCCACTGCCTCGTCACTCTGAGACATAACATGTTTAGTCTCATAATGCCCAGTGATTACGCTGACTATAATGTCATTCAAACTGGAACACAACAGTTTCTGCTGAAACGCTGCTTAGCGGCAGAAATATACATTACGGTGATACCTACCTAAACGGCTCCTCGAATACAGGAGACCTACTACCAGTAATATTAATTAAACTCATTTGAGAGATGTGTCATTAGCGGCGAGCGATTCGCACAACTCTGTTCATTGTAGGTACTCTGTGTAGAGCCGACACATTTACCTCGTCGTATATACCTAACAGAAATAATTACTGGAATACAAGCACCTACTGTTATTTCCATTTTTATTTTATCCCTGTCAGAATATATCAACTAGAGTTTTGATTGCCTCTTTGGAATACATCGCACTGGAATAGTCTGTCTCGAATTAATATTTCGATCTACTTTTTATCCTCAAAATACGCATAAAGATACTTAAATAAGTACTGGAATAGAACTATCATACAGGCGGAGACACGAGCATAAGCCAATAGATAAAAATATATTAGTTTTTGGCAGCATTACCAGCAGAACAGAGCACTTAGATAGTTTTGTCCCCCAGAGTGTGATAGGCTTCTTCTTAAGCTGATCTTAACTATTTGTATCGTCAATCAGAAATGTTAGCGTAGCCAAAAAATTACTAAAAGGAGATTAGAGTACATAAATAACGTTAAAACAGCTATCATACATTGCGCCCCCATGATCTTATTTAGCAACTACGATAGAACTTGTCCGTCATACCACAAGAAACTATTTTTAGGGAAATTATTCAGTGTACTAGGTAAGCAGCTAAGCACCCTTAAAGTAAAACTTTGTTATTGTAACATGTACAAAAAATATTTCATAGTACAGTGTAGAAAATATGGCACAGAATACTCGGAGCACAAGTCCTACCCGCAATTCACTAGCTTTATTGTTTGAGCTCGTTAAAAAATCTCGCTCCGAAGTGTCGGTGTTATTCACTTTCCGGCTGGAAATTTCCACGTCATCCGAAGCGGAGCTAGTCAACGAACCGTTTAAAAAATAAACATTGGCATAGTCTACATCTGATACAAGCTCAAAAAATAAAGAGCAATCCGGTCGCATGCCAGTGACGCGTAATTACATTCCTTTGTGCTGTCCTTTCCTCTCGTGTAGGATACTCGCAGGCAAAGACCTGTGCACCGCACCACCGCCGCCGCTCCGCCTCACCCGGGTCCATTTCTACGTACACACGTGAAATTCAGCCGCCATTATTATGACCCTTCGTATTGTGGCATTAACTTCGATTGAAAAGAATTGAAGAGTGGTTTAATGTTTTATTAAAAGGTCACTTGCGCCGCTTCTCTCAAAAAAACAAAGAAAAAGAAAATATCTAAGCAAATGTAAAGTGAGAATGATTTATACTAAAAGGTTATGAATACTTCTCATCCGGCAATGAATTACCAAATGCTAATCCCGACGTGGCGATAAATAGGTTTACACCTGTCGTCTGCCAACAGCAATTATGTTGCAATGTAAATAGTAGGTGGAGGCAACAAGTGGGTCAACCTGGGCCGACACCACCCCGCGCGCCCCTCTCCACCTCACCACTGGGTCATGAACATTGCTTGCTCATGACCTATTTTATCTCAAAAATCTCTATCTACAGTTTACGTGCTAATAACGATAGATTGTTGCACAGAGATTAGTACAATAAAGCCTTTTTAATCTCCCGTGGTAAATGAGAGGTGTTATAAGTTCAAGGCGTGTATCTGTATGTCTGTCTATGGCATCGTAGGTTCGAAAGGAATAGACCGATTTCAATGCGGTTTTTTTAATAATAATAATCCCGCAGGGGCGCTTTGTGACGAGCCGACGGTGAGTCGCGACACCGCGTACCCCAATTCCGTGGGGGCTAATTGAGATCCCCTGACCCTTAGCTTGTCTTAACTGGCCGGCTAGAGGTAGAACTCGCAAGAGCTAAGAATCTGAGCTCCAGGGTGGAAGTGCTCAATCTGCGTAACAGCGAGGAAACCCGCTCCGGGATGCGTCAGCGACCCGCGATGGTGAAATCGGTGCGCACCTCTCATCACCCGATAGCCACCCACAACGATGTTGCGTCCTTGGCATACGCCGCTTTTGGGATACCCATCTAGTGGTGAGCAAGTCACCGTCTGCCTTGAATATAAAAGATTGAGACATTTTACTTGGCGGCGTCCCGTTGTCTCAATCAATAGTCCAGCAACCCGTCCAGCTATATCCTACCCATAGACCCGGTATAGTTCCCATCTTCTCTGCAGTAGTCCTTGCAACCGCTGTCTTTGCTGTATTTCCTCCATAAGTACTGACAAAGAGAGGACCTGCAAGGTATACACATCCCAACCAGAGTAATGTATCTTTAAGCGGCCTATACGTGTTGGATCCATAACCCCACGCAAAAGGACCGGTCTTCGTACCGTGATTGCTCGCAGGAAAGATACAACATAATAATGATAATTTATTTCCAAAGTAACAGAATTACACGGAAAGATATAACAAAACACTCTACACTAGGCATTGCCTGTCTCGTAGGGTGTATTACGTAGGAGCGGCATTTTGGACAGGTGTGCCGTGTTTAAAACATTAGCAAGAGACTACAAAGTAGGGTCAGATGAAAACTAATAACAACTAGAAATAAAAGAAATTATCCGTGCAGTCTCAAGTAAAATAAATGACCACGATATTAAACTTAGTTCTTGCTTTTCATAGTCTTTAGCGTGTAAGTGGGACCAATTTGAGTGAGACATGGCTCAACGACTCAGTCTACGACCACGAATTTATTGACCAACGTTACAATATATTTAGACGTGACAGGAGTTCCACTTCATCCATTAAAACTGTAGGCGGTGGTGTACTCATAGCTGTCCTAAAAAAATACGAAGTTATTAGAAAGTTGTCATGGGAATCATGTTGTGAGGACTTGTGGCTGTCTGTTAAGGTATCCAAGAACTTTCATGTAAATATGTGTGCGATATATGTCCCTCCTCCAGTAAGTCATGAATATCTTGATGTATTTCTTCGAAATACTAGCATTGTTATCCAAAATAAAATTCCAAATTCTTCTACTACACTTATCATTGGCGACTTCAACCTTCCTAATATAAAATGGCTAACGAACCCAAATACTTCAAAACTATCACCAAATTCATCAAACAGTCTTGATAATCTTTTTATAGACACTATTAATTTTAACAACCTAAATCAATGTAACGCAATCATAAATAAAAACCAGCATATTTTGGACTTAGTGCTCTGTAGCAGACCAGATTATATCATAATAAAAAACATTGAAAACTCAATGTTACCATTAGATCTGCATCACCCATGTTTAGAAGTTATTATTAATAAACCAACACTAGTTAATTTAAAGTCGTCTAAAACAGAAACGTATAACTACAACAAAACAAATTATGAAGCTTTAAATAACGAATTAAAAGAAATTGACTGGAATTTGCGTTTGAAGGGCATTACCGATGTTAATGAAATGGTAAATCTATTTTACGAAACAATCATGCCAATAATTTTTAAGCACACACCAAAATTAAAACAAAAAAGGGAAAAATTCCCAGTTTGGTTCAGTTCTTCACTTATAAAGGCATTGAAAGAGAAAAATAAATATCATAGCAAATTTACTAAATATGGAAACCAGTTAGACAAAATTACATTTGACCTATTGAGGAATCGTTGTGATTTAATGATAAAACAATGTTACAATACATATAAAAAAAACGCAGCTGAAAATTTACGGAAACGTCCCACGTATTTTTGGAAATTTCATAACGACAAGAAAACGAATAGTGTCACAATACCTAATGAAATGCATTTAATAAATGAAACAGCCAAAGGAGGTCAGGCAATAACTGAACTTTTCTCTAAATATTTCCAGTCGGTATACAATGATCAGCAAATTTTTTCACAAAAAGAAATAACTTATTCACAAAATTCAAGTGTTACTCCTTTAATAGACTGCATTATAAATGAACAAGATGTTCTTAACTCTCTAAAACGATTAGACTGTAGTAAAGGTCCAGGGCCTGATAATCTTACTCCCCGCCTTCTCCAGAAATGTTGTGAAAATTTATATATGCCACTTTACAAAATATTTTTACTGTCCTTAAGGACGGGTAAATTTCCAAGTAAGTGGAAAACTGCACACATAACTCCTATCCACAAATCAGGAGCGCTCGATGATATTTCAAATTATCGACCGATTTCGATTTTATCGATAAACGGTAAGATTCTTGAGTCGCTAGTACACAGGAAAATGGCATCACACCTTCAAACAACTATTCATTCTAGCCAACATGGATTTCTCCCTAGAAGATCTACTGCGACTAATCTAGTAGAATATATTTCTGATATATCTAATGCCATTGATAAGAATGAGGAAGTACATGCAATATATACCGATTTTCGTAAAGCTTTTGATTTAGTGAATCATGACTTACTTATTGCTAAATTAGCTAGCTCAGGTATCCACGGGACATTACTAAGATGGTGTAAGTCATACCTATTGAATCGCTCTCAATTAGTAGCACTAAAGGGATTCAAATCATCTTTATTTACAGTACCATCAGGAGTTCCACAAGGATCACATCTTGGTCCACTGTTTTTTCTTGTTTTCATTAATGATTTATGCGGTTCCATTCGATGTAAATTTAAAATGTTCGCAGACGACTTAAAATTATACAATGTAATTAGATCCCCCATAGATACGAATATCCTACAGCTTAATATTGACAAGGTTAAGAAGTGGTGTGACTTAAATTTAATGATAATTAATAAGGATAAATGTTTTTATATAAAATTTTCAAGGAAAAAGAAAACGGATTACCACAGTACCTACTCAATAGACAATACAACAATAAAAGAAGTGTCTGTAGTCCGGGACTTAGGTGTACTGATTGACAATACCCTAAGTTTTAAGCAGCACTATGATAACATTATCAAAAAGTCTACTCGATTAACGGGGTTCATAACCCGGCAGATGAAAATTTTTCACCAACCTACACTAACTATTTTAGTCTACAATAGTATTATCCGTAGTATCATGGAATATTGTAGTGTAGTCTGGAACCCGTGTTATCAGGTGCACTTAGATCGAATAGAGCGAGTGCAAAAACGTTTTCTATTTTATTTGGCTTATTCAGACAATAAGTGTCGTGATCTCACGTCTTATGATAAACGTCTGAATTACTACAAAGTTACCCCACTTCATGTCCGTAGAAAGATGCTGGATATTCTATTCTGCTATAAATTAGTTCATGGATTTATAGAGTCGTCACTAATTCTGGAACAAATAAATTTTTCTGTCCCACGTACAAATAGCCGCTTGCAAAATAGGAAAACCTTTACACTTCCACACGCAAAAACAAATCTCGGGCAGCACTCATCAGTCTATAGAATGTTATCATATTGCAACTCAGTTCGAAATGATGTGGACATCTTCTCAAAGTCAACAGCTGTTTTTAAGAAAGACCTTAAGACCAGTCTCGAAAATAAATAAAAATCAAATACTAGTGCACTCATAAATTCATAGTTATTGTTTTCTCTATTTTCGTTTTGAAGGTTATATTTTTTTTCTTCTTTTTGTATGTATAATTAGTTACAACTAAATTCTACTGCAGTGTTATGTACTAAGCATGCTGTGTCTATATGTAAAAGGTTATGAACATAGAACAAATCATATTTTTGTTAATAGAATTAAAGCATGCTATATTGTTTGTATCCAGTTATGTAGACCAAATAAAAAAAAAAAAAAAAAAAAAAATTTAGCAATTCTTTTGTGATATTATTTTTAGCTTCCCAATAGTTTAGTATGTGGATTTTATTTATTTATTGTATTTATTATATAAATATGGTTTCATGTAGAAGCTAAAACGATGAGCGAAAACAGTTCGAATCGGAGGAACTAGTATAATAAATGTACGCTTTGCAGCTATGGTATTAAATTCTTGGATGGAAGGAACTTCTCTGTGACATTCTAGAAGTTGGTGATGATTTGTGTGAAAGTTGTTGTGATCGAAATGGTTCTTAGCTATAATTTGGAAAAATCTATTCAGGCGTTTGAAGATAATTAGCTCATGTCCGAATTTCACAAGTTTGATAGTTTAAATTTTTTGGTGTAGGTACTATTTACTTTACTTTGCTGATTTTTTAAGACATGACAACCATAGGCTGATGGTGTAACATCAAGTAGTCTGCGGAATACTAAACTCCTCATTAACTTACAGCAGATATAGCGTGTTTGGGCTCATGAGAATGGTATCAATGACTAGGTGTTAGATGGTTGATGATCTAGGCTCCATGAAAGAGAAAATATTTATCTTAGAATAACTAAAAAAATAAAATTAAATAAACCCCGACACAAAAAGCCTCCTAAAAAGTTAAAAATAAATGTGCTTGTTTGTCTTTTAACTAAATATATTACAAGTACCTAGTAATAATTTGACCCAATCGTCCTCAAGTCTGGGAATCTAACCCTGTACTGTGGCTGTACCGGGGAGATGAAAATACTTCTTAAGTGTGTAGTTAAAGAGGATTATTATTATAGAACTAGCTTTTGTTCATTTTGGTCAAAGTGAAATTGGATTATTCTACTCAGTATCAGCCCGGAGTCTGGAATTTGTGCTCGATATGGCGATAGGCTCGCCCCCTATCACATCATGGGACGAAATACGCACGGCGAAAAGTGGGTCCATTAATTGCGCTTCTGCCTACCCTTTCGGGAATAAATGGGGTGAGTGTGTGTATATAAACTACATGCTTATTAATATACAACTCAGCATTAAAATCTGTGAGTAAACAATAAATCACCCCTTTTTCCCACTCTTAGGGTAGATTTTTTTTTATTTACATGGGACTAATTTCGAAATATACCCTATCCAATAAAAAATAATGATTAAAATCGGGCTACTCTGTAAAAAGTTATGCGTGATCGTACATAAAAGAAAAATATACGCGTTGAATTGAGAACCTACCTCCGTTTTTATTCTTTGGTTGAAAATAAACAAATGACTGTTTTAGAAACTCAAATGTTAAATTCATTTATAAATTTGAATTTGGAATTCTTAACGTATGAGCAGATATTTCACATCAAAGTGGCCAGTACAAAAAAACGCCAATTTCATGTCTATGGACATGAAATATACATACATATGCATACATCAATGGTATGGACCTAATATGTAACATGCATAAACTGTAAAGGACTTCTCCCATTGCCTGGATATAGAAGCGTTCACTTTTTAGTTGTAAATCCAATAATGTTAGTAGAAAGGAAGCTGAGATTAGTTGCGGTCTCACACGGTCTGTAAAGGTTTCTGACGCTGCTCACTCTCTGATACAATATTCATGAACACTATAACAACGGCTCTCTTTGTAAATTTAATTTACCTGCCATACCCAGCTTACACACAAATTAAACCACAAATAATTTCGAACCATTCACAAAATATCGACAGAATTACAGGGAGTAGGTATACTAAAAAGGTAGGTATTATGAAAAATTGCTTCTCTACTCCGTCCGTATAGCTTTGTGCCTTTTATAACTCTCCTGTGCTCAATCTTCATATAAGCGTTTTAGTACATCCGTTACGGGAAGGCTTTGTCAGAGAATTACACAGTTCCTTCCGCGGATGATGTCGCAAATTCTTTTTTTTACTGTTCAGTCGTGTTTCTTCGGTCTTGAAAAATAATAATATGAGCCCTTTTTATGTCCCATTACTAAAGGCCCCTCTCTATGATGGGGAAGGGTTAGCAGCTTCGTTCATCAGTTTGATTTTAGCAGGAAAAATGGTGTCAGAGATAAAAGGTCTCGTCATGTACACTTGAAGTTCTTATAGAACTTTCAGGTGTATATATCCTAATGATGTTTTCCTGCACTATTAAAATTAATTGTAATTTTAACAATTTATCTACTATTTTTGCATTTATAATAAAGTTGGTTTAATAAAGCATCTCAAACAACGTTTACTCCCGGACTTTGTTATTATGAAATATAAAATTTATTTGATATTTTCATACCGAAGTCGTAAAAATGTTTGCGAACAGTCAACTGCCAGTCCTCATAATTGTATAATATGAGAACGTTATATTATATAGCTGAATGCTGAATAGTTCTCGAGGGAATAGTTTGAGGTAGCAAAGTTTGCAGACCAGCAATAAAAACAGCAAACTCATGTTCGGAGGACAATATTGATTTTCCCCTCTGATGTATTTCATTCTCCATCTGTTGCTCTCTATAAAATTTACGACAGTATTACCGAGTCGTTATTTTTGTATGAAGAATTTTATCGCTCCGCGGCGTCGCTTTACAACACATAGATTTTTCTACAATGCCAAGTGGTTTTTTTATTGTACTGATCAGTAATGCAATGATTTCGTTATGTTATAATCAAATAGTGATGTTCGTTGTGTGTTTTATCTTACAAACTGCTTATTTGTAAAATAAATTTCATACATTTATTTTTTGTTTTCTCTAGATGGTGGCAACGGAGGAGAGTCCAAACGCAGTAACTGGTCAGATCGAAACGCCCGGCACGTTCGGAAAACTTCGACAAACACTCTCCTCATCACTCCTTAATGCTCAAGACAAAGGTAATTTTTAACAATTCACCAAAATGTTCACTGAAAACACCATATTCTTACATTAATCGGGTAGATTGCCCACGTAAGTATGTCACGTTCCGCGGTCAGCTTGTGGGCATCTAATTTAGAACATGCCGGCATAATTCTGCCGACTGGTGAGGGATAATCATCTCTCACTAATCAATACTCTATTTGAAAGCCACACCAACCATCAGCTGCAATTAAGTAAAATTGCCGTGCCAGTAAAAAACATGGAATATACATTAAGCGCAAGTACGAGAAATGTACAAAAACTACAAAACATTAGAGGAACAATTAGGTATCTGCTTCTGTAAAACCCGTGAGCACCTTTATTTAATGTAGTTTAATTACCGAAAAGTTGACTTGAATGAAGTTAGACTCTATAAGCCATATCAACGTTGTACCGTCTCACAACATCGCTAATAATGCCAGAGGTAAATAAATTGTCAGAGTTCTCGACAAGTTACATAACCAACGGCACGAACTTGCTTAATTATTAAACTGTGTGCGTAGGAAATGCTAGATATTAACCACACTTGGCGCTTGTGAACTTTGTGAACATTTGGAGACTGAATGCGTTCCATAACCAAAAATAAATAATTTACCTACTGTAGTAAGTAGTGACGTGATTATCGGTTGAAAATTATTAATACTTGTTAATTAATTGCTAAAACAAAATAACGTGTTTAGCTAATAGTTAAAATTATAACTGCTTAGGAGTAGAAAAACAACAAAAAATAATTCAGTCTCTCATTTTTTTCGACGCGTTTGAAACGTTCAATTACTAATCTAGGTATATAATTAATGAAAGATCCTCAATTTAGTAATTCAAGTACCAACTGAGAGAACAACGCTTAACATAACAAATGTTTTTTTGTTCACGAAATACTTAAAAGTGTGGAATAAAAGATAAGTAACTAAAACCCGACTGCGGAAAGAATAACCGAAAAATATTAAACAAGAAAATATTAATACTATTGGAAATTACAGTCTAAAAATACAGAACCTCCTTTTTGAAGTCGGTTAATAAGTCATCATCATCTTCCTGCCCTGGTCCCAAATTACTTGGGGTCGGCGCAACATGTTTTTCTCATCCATTCTCCTCTATCTTTCGTCATCAAGTCTTTCACGCCCTTTTCTTTCATATCATCTCTTACACAATCCATCCACCTCTTCCTTGGTCGTCCTCGTCCTCGCCATCCATCAACACTCAAATTCATCACTCGTTGGGTTACATGCCTTTCATCCCTTCTCCTCACATGTCCATACCAAGACAGACGATTTCCTTTCAACTTTTCTGTCACTGGTGCCACTTTCAAACTCCCTCTAATATATCCCCTATGCAACATGTTGTTTCACTAAGTCGGTTAATAAGTATGTACCAAAATTCCCAGTACCCGAACCACCATCACTGTTATCGATTATCATGCAAGGATACATGCTGATTTTGATTCACTGATGACGAAGAACCAACAAATTCACTGTACACAATATACCGTTACATGGTTTAACTTTAAATGAATTCGCAGGTTTGTTGTTGTAGATTTATACGACAAATGCATTTTATAAATATTACAAGTAGCAATTTTATTGATCATCAAAATTTTTTGATAATAGTTCTAAATCACAGCATTGCTACGTCTCGACATAAATCCTAGTCCTAGTCCTAGTAATATTAAAAAGGCGAAAGTTTGTAAGTATTCGTGGATGTATGGATGTCTGGATGTATGGATATTTGTTACTCTTTCACGCAAAAACTACTGAACGGATTTCGATGAAATTTGGTACACGGATAGATCAAGTCCTAGATTAACACATAGGCTTCTTTTTATCTCGATAATTTGCACCTATGGGGCATAATGGTATGTTTAATATGATTTTTTTCAATAAATGGCGCTGCCGTCGTGGTGTTTAGATATGTTTGTAGCGGGCTGTGAACGCTAGCAAAGCTGCGAACGAATCCTAGTAAAAAATAATAATAAATAATCACCGATACAAAAAATCTTAAATAGTAAATACCGTACACTATAAAGCTGTGATTCCGCAGGACGCGACAGGCGGCAGACGGCAACAGCATGTGCCGCAACGGCAGACGGCACTACTGCAGTATTAAATTGTATGAGACCGATTCCGCACACGACGGCAAATGACGTCCTACCGGGCGTTTAGCGTCTGCCGCGTTCTGCGTAATCACCGCTTAAAGCTTGTCTATTTTGTAGATATAAAACTCAAATGCTATAAATTTGAATTTGGAATTCTTAACCAAAGAGGAGATATTTCAGATTGGTGCTTTGTTCGTGAAAATTCAAGGAAAATAATTTATCTAAGACATGAAACCTTCATCATAATCAGTCTATATTGTAGTCCACTGCTGGACATAGGCTCACTCCAATACGTGCCATTTTACCCGGTCTTCGGGCTGTCGCATCCAGTTTCTGCCCGCGACCTTTCGCAAATCGTCACTCCACCTAGCCGGAGGGCCTCCTACACTACGCCTACCGACTCGCGATCTCCACTCAAGAACTCGTTTACCTCAGCGGTTATCGGACAGATATGACCAGCCCACTACCTCTTCAGTTTCACTGCCACATAAAACCTTACTAGATTTAATTACCCATCATTGAAAACCCTCATACGCGATTATAAAGATATGTTACCTTTAATGTAAAATGCGTTCATGGTTCAATACACCATTGCCTTGAGTTATGAAATCATAGCTCAAAGTGTTATCTCAAAGTCTAAAATAGAAGCAAGCTCGTGGGTACAACGGGTGTCAACCCTAGCACAATGTAAAATAAACATTCCGGGCCCAGCCTATTGAATCGAAAACGGTTCCTATCTCCGTAACATCTCTCGCGCCCAAACAATATCCATTCATCACCCAGAGGAAAAAATCGCTTATAGAGATGAATGGGCAAAAATGTAGCCACGTCATGATTACGAATGGATGGCCGTTTTGCAGAATTGGCAACTTTCTAGATAGGAAATACGATTTGTATTCGCATAATATAATTTATATATGTAAGTTATATACAGATAACAGCAATATTTCTTAAGTTTCTGTCCCACCGAGCTACAAGTTCTGAGATCAGTTCAAAGTTAGTTATGTATTTGCGAAAGCTTGCTTTAATCTTTACTTACGACTCCTGGGAGTTTCCCTGATATTTGGTAATAGGTACGCATAACATAAATTACCATTAATTATTCGATAACTTCGTATCAAAAATATCTTCAATTTTGTAAATCTATGTGAATAGAATACACTGATTAAGATAAGAAATATTAGCACATTGCGACAAAGTGATTTAAACAACATATTTTTTTAGAAAAAATCTGTCATACTCTACATATAAAAATGCAAAACGTTACTCACTCACTCACTCATCAATCTCAAAAACTACGGCCGGTATTAATAAATGAATCTCAAGTTTGAGTTACATCTCAAGTAGACATAATGTATGAAGAGTTCAATACATTATGTCTACTTGAGATGTAACTCAAACTTGAGATTTACAAGCTTGATTTGCTACAAGTGCTAGGAATCTCAATGTTTGCTTGAGAGTTCCTTATAGCACGTAAGTGCTCACCAAGACGGTATTTTGCGAAATTCAACCTCTAAGGGGGTAAAAAGGGGTGGCATAGTTTGTTCGTGATAAACTTTTCTTTTTATTTATTGCTATACACCTATTAACAAATATTGATACTTAAAATCGCCAAACTGTCCACACAGTTTGTTGGCGAATGTAACTCTTATAATCAATTACTTAAACAACTAACATGCAACGAAACTATACCTCATTATATTAAGTAGCACTTTAAACTTACTTATTATAATTATACAAGGGAACAAAAAAGAATGCTACGTTAATAAGCAGTTCCTTATTCTCTTTTTTCAGAATTCTACTGTTAAGGTCTTTACTGTCTTTCTTAGAAAATCTAATTTGTTAATTATATTACCAGAGTCAAATAATTTCTTCATCTTTTACCATAACAGTTTCTAAGAGACGGTACCACATATTTTCCCTGTTTGACCTGCCTGGAAAAATAAAAAATAAACGGTCTGCCGAGACAATGTCCGGAGGTTCGTAACCCAAGGCACACACCTCTGAGTTTTCGAAGTTATGTGTGTATTGTTTATTAATTATACACTCATTTGCAAAAAAAACGGGCGGTTTGGATTTTAATTCTTTTTTATAAAAATACGGTACCAAAATGATTTCAATCATTTGTACATGTTACTGGCCGGTTTTAAAAATGCCGTGGTGTTTAAAACAGTACGTTCTAAATTAAAATTTTCGTTTGATGCTCGTTTTTACAGAAAACCACTTTTTATCCTACATTTTTGGTGCGAAGTTCCAAAAGATGATATCGGTTTTCATAACTTTTAGTCAATTTTTATGAATTTATTTCATATTCTTAATTGTCAAAGCTTCATTTATTGCTGTTTAGCTGTCTCAATAATGTTAGAGAAAGTGGTAAAAGCTACAAAAATTATTGCGCTGCTCGAAGAGGGCTGCAGCCAATGCTTCGTGGCTCAGAGGCTAAGTGTGAGTCGCTCGACGGTTCAAAGGACCTGGCAGCGGTATCAAGACACCGGTTCCGTCGAGAGAAGGCCTGGTTCTGGAAGAAAACCATGTACCCAACCACGGGATGATCGTTTTCTTGTGAGTCGCGCATTGAGAAATCGCAAGTCTTCGTATGTGGACCTTAAGAACAACCTCGAAGAAGTAAGAAATGTGCATATTAGTCTATGGACGGTCAGGAGGAGGCTGCTCGCGGCCAATATACGCAGTCATCGCCCGGCCCGCGGCCCTAAGTTACTCCGTGAGCACAGAGTTGCCAGGCTTAGGTTTGCTCGAAATTGTGAGTCATGGACTCAAGAAGATTGGAATAGGGTATTGTTCTCCGATGAAGCCAGGATATCTCTGTTCGGTGAAGATCGACGTCGGCAAGTGCTACGAAGACGAGGAGAACGCTTTGCAGAGGCTTGTTTTGAAGAAATCACATCTTATGGTGGGGGCTCTGTTATGTTTTGGGCAGGAATAAATTCAATGGATCGTACAGAGTTAGTCTTCATTGAAAACGGCTCACTGACTGGACATCGATACATAACGGAAGTACTTATTCCTCATGCACAACCCGCATTGGCCGCTTTAGGCGAAGACTCAATTTTTATGGACGACAACGCTCGCACCCACCGGTCTGGCGATGTGGAAGCGTATGTGCAAGAGGTCGGCATTCGTCGTTTGGATTGGCCAGCTCGAAGTCCCGACCTCAATCCTATAGAGCATGTCTGGGACGTTCTGAAACGACGCGTGAGATCAGTACAACCGGCTCCGCAAACCATCAGAGAGCTGAAGAATGTGATTACCGCGGAGTGGGAACGTATTCCGCAAGCAAGTATCCGGGATATCCTCGCTAGCATACCCAGACGAATTCAAGCTGTGATTTCAGCTAGAGGAGGTCACACTCGATACTAAACATTTATCTGCTTTTACTTTATTAAAGAAAAAACAAACAAAAATCTTTGTTAACTTTTACTTCACGAGCATATGCACTACTAGCGAGCATACACTACTAGTGAACTTTAGCATTAAAACCCATAAATTTTATCAAAATTTTATGATAATACTGACGAAAACGATTATTTGCTTATTAATTTACAAAATTATGAAAGTAAAACTACCTATAATTATCAAACAAACCAATAGTAACATTTGAAATGGTTCGTTGCTTAGGTGCCCGTTTTTTTTGCAAATGAGTTTATATCGTTCGCTTTAACTGTGAACAAAAACATCGTAAGGAAACCTATATAGCAGAGAATTATCCATAAGAATTTCGAGGGTATGTGAAGTCTGCCAATCCGCAGTAGGCCAGCGTGGTAGACTAAGGCCTAAACCCTCTCAGTAGAGGAGGTCCGTGCTCACCAGTGCGCAGTATATAATACGGGGCTGGTATTATTATGTTATTATTATTAAGGTGAAAAAATTTACCCAGAACTGACCGCAACTTGCCACAAACTTAATTCACGTGCAGTTTCCAATTAAGATTACAATCTACTAACAAACTTAAGTATCGGTACTTATTTACTACATCTATGCTTGCACATTGACAGTCTGTTTTATTGTCATGTAAAGCACTCGTATGTGTGTCCAGTTATTTTTATTTTTGCTTAAAAACTACCAAATGGATTTCGATAAAATTTGTTATGGAGATAGTTCGAGAACCCCGAAAGGTTTTAGGCAAATTTTTATCTCGGGAAAATGTAAAGCGGGACTTTTATCCAGGAAAAAATATTTCGTGCGGGCGAAGCCGCGGGCAAAAGCTAATCATAATACAAATATAATTATTAATAAGTAACATGACGTAAACCAAGACGCACAAGTAACCACAACACCTAACAGAAGTTTGTTTAGGAATTTATGATAATTTTTCAATATTCATAGTGAAATATCGCAAGTTCCGAGGTTCCCCCGGGGCCGAGCCGGCGGGCGGCGCGGGGCGGCGCGGGGCGGGATCGGCACGCATTGTTAGTAGATTCCTCCACAGAAGGCAGACACAAACTGCAGACTTATTTGAATTCTCCTCATTTCATTCCAATCCGGTATTTCATAACAATGAACCGCGTATAATTTGAAAATGAATAACTTGGAGTTTATTAATAGATCGGCGTGGTTAATGTCGCCAACTCTATTAGTTTACAAAACAATTGCCACTGTATTAGGGTTGATAATTGTCTGCGAGTGCGTCATCTCGCGGAAGGAGAGTGCCGAGCGGGATCGTGAGCAGAACGATCCCGCCCGCAGCCAGAGGAGAAGACGGAGGCGCCGGGTGGACGATTGACCGGTGCCTCATGCCCTGTGGTCCGGGGGCATCTAGAGAATTCCGCCACGGCATCCCCTGCCTGTCGTAAGAGGCGACTAAATGGGGCTTGGAGAAAGTCACGGGGTGAGCAGTGGGGGGCTGCTCGCTCCAATTTAAGTGACTTCAAGGTGGACGACAATGCGGGTGGTTGGTCTCCCGCTGTCGTAGACCCCATAGGCGTCCTTTAGAGTTCGGGGGCATCTGAGCCCCCCCTGATTAGAGAGGGGCCGCAATGCGGCATTACGCAGGGGCGGTCCCGTGCAGCTATCTTAGTGCAACAAGATACCCCGGGGCCGTCCCATACGCGCCGAAGAAGGCCACCGCGGGTTTTGGTTGGTATGCCAGTGTAGGGTGTACATAGCGTTAGGGACTCGGTCCAATGCTCGCTCGGATGAAGCTATACTCCCGAGTGTCGACATTGGGCGTAAGACTGTGTGAAACCAACATAACCGTCCCACTCACCCCCCGGTGGTGGTAGCGATAACGCGTTTTTCCCCGCGAAAAAAAAAAAAAGGGTTGATAATTGTGTTAGGTAAAATAATAATAAAGTTGAGGATGCCTTTAATATCTTTGAATAATCTTTTTACATGTAGTTACAAAATTGGGTCCAAGACCAAACGAGCCAGTAGTGGAACCGACTCCTGCGCCGGCGCCAACGCAACCACCTCCTGCCGCGAGTACACAACCGGCTAAGACTGAACGGTAAATATGACTGATATATTTACATATTTTTAGCTAGAGCGTTATCGACTTACAAGAAAAAAATACTAGTGACCTGTACATACTCCAATAAGCCAATGCGCCGACGATTCAGGTGTACATAAATTTATCCACGATTACGCGCCTCACTAATTTTCTTAATCGCTTACAATCCAAGTGTCAAGTCTGCAACCTTCCGCTTGTGTTTTAGTTCTTAATATCTATGAGTGCACACGCATACTGCGACGAATAATCAAAGGCCTCTTAACACGCGAAATGCCCGCAGAAAATTCGTAGCGCAAGTCATCATGGAGGAAATTATCTAATACTAGTGTGATGTTTCTTCAATCTTCACAAAAAGTACGCAACGTCTGCGCTATGGCTCATACTTAAATATTACTTGCTCCACCATTTATATTTTTACTTTACCAGCGTTAAAGGCGTCATAACAGTCAACAATAAAAATACCAGATAATAACGTTTCTTAGTAAGAGTACTAACAGTTCCGTTTGGTAACATGTTTTTAGCGAGGCGGGCAAAGCGCCGTCACGTGCAGGGGCCTGTCGGGTTTGCCTGAAGGCTCTCAAACCCGGCGAGGTGTTCCATATTTGCAACGGCTGCCAGCATCGCGTCTGCGAAGACTGCTCGTCATATTCTAAACCAGCTAGCGATGAAGAAGCGGTATATATTTCTCTGCCTTAAACGACGTTGCTATTATTTGTGAATTTTGGTTATTTATTTGAGTTATATCAACTCAAACCACGATAGTTGATCTTTTGATTATACAATGCGAGCTGCTAAATTAACGCAGGTGATATCTTATCATCTTTAATAGTTTTTTTGAAAACTACGGATTTTCGTTTTTTTTTTTCATAATCGTTCAATCGCACTGTGTACATACAGAACTCATGGCGATGTTCGGTGTGCCGTCGTAAAGCGGGCCCGCGGCTGCCGCCCGCTGCTCAAGACAGCACGGATTCTCTACTGGAAGTGCCGGTTTTGGAGGCACTGCAACGGCGCCACTCGGAGGCTCGGCTCGGTAGCGGCGGCTCGGGAGCTGGTCTGGCGCCACCACGCTCGCCGGAGTTGCGCCGACACTCCGACGTATCTCCGGCCTCACTCAAGGAACTGGAAAAGGTAATATCTGACTTGTAACGCCTTGATACGGTTTGAAACGTACTTTATGATAACTAAACTTATTTCACAAAAAATATTTGGTAAGATATCATTGACAAGTGTCGACCCACCTACAATAGGATAATTTCCTATGTTTGATTTGTACATTATTTTATATGTAACAGGAAATAATACGAAAAGCAAATCCTTCTGTGAAATCAGCATGAAAATTGGTTGAAAAATAAAGCAGTTATTCAAATTTGAAATATTGTTGTGAACAAAAGTGGGGACGTGGTGGGGATATCGCGCTATCGCACCTGACGACGTCACAGTCTGATGTTAATGTTATTTGATAATTACCTCTTCCACCATAAGTTTTATAACTTACTTATTATAGCGCCAAGATATTTTTTTTTTAAATACCTAGCCAACTACCCTATTCCTCTCGATGAGTATTGAGAGGCAGCGGTGGTCGCTAACCATCTGTCATCACTAAGCAAAACGGCCCGTTTTGCTCGTGTGCTGTTGTTTTACGATATGTTTGAATTGCAATAACGACGACTCATCGTTTATGTTATATTAGGCTCCAATACTTCAAAGACCCATTTGCTTTTTTACTTGGAAATAAGAAGCAAAAATTTACCGCGATCCATTTGTACATTACTTTGGATTGTAAATTATGTGCCATAAAATATATAAGACCAATAAAACGGAATGTTTGTACCACTGCGTTCATATAAAATTCAAGTGTTTCCAGTAAATAAACTTTACAAAATACGAATGTCCAGAAAATATACAAAAAAGGGTAATACAAAGTGTTGAACTTTTTAAAACTCGAAACAAACAGACGTTGAAAATAAGCGACTCGACTCGCTAGCAGAATAGTTAAAAAGAAATTTAACTAAAAAAAATTCGCTCGTAAAACAAAATTACATTCTTCTTCTACTTACTGGAAAGTTGTATATATATTTACATCAATTTTTTTACTCTACTTCCACGTTTTATGACGGAATAATTACACGTAATTATTCTTATTCAACTTTCATTATCCCGTTCAAATACTTCGCAACGGATTTAAACATCGCCCGTAATAGAAACATTGGCTCTCTAAAGCATTTCGATGGTGTTAAGCCAGAATTTGTTTCAACTATTATTTTTCACAGGCATTTGCTATTGACATAAGTGATCAGTAGTCTTGTTTTTCAGTGTGTTAATGGTAGATTCATCAGGTATTTGCTCCACGTGTACCCTTTCGGTGGAGAGATGATTCTTAAAGTTTATATCAAAATTGAGTATGGTATTGTAACCACGCTGCCCGCGGCGGCAGTTAAAGGGTGGCGGCAGCACGACGCCGTCGGTGGAGTCGCGACGGCCGAGCACTGTGACTCCCACGCGCCGCCGGTCGGTGCGCGCGCCGCGCCAGCGCTCCTGCGACGAGGACCAGCAGCAACACTCGCCAGCACACCAGCCCGCCCTCGCCGCTCCACCGCCCATCTCCAGGAGGTATGCAAACTGATAATATGCCTATAATGCCGTTATAGGGCTACCACTAACATCTATGACACCTTTAACTGCGTACATTTTCGATATTAAACTAATGTTTCTGATGCACAAAAGAGCGTCGGCTGTGGACGTAGTGGCGGGCGCAGGGTCTAGACGCAGCTCGTACCGGCCGCCCACGGAGGACACCGACTCCACTCCACTGATAGCAGGGCTCAGCGTCGACGAAGACAGGCCCATCAGGCGCAGAGGCAGCCAATTGTAAGGAATCATTCTTACGAATGAGAAGATTATAACAAATATAGAGTTTGAAATTGAAATAGAGACTACATTGCATTCATAAGAGCATTTCATAAAATAGTCGTGTAGATTCCGTTTCCGGGATGAGTTACCTTGTGTTGTTTGCTATTAGTAAAAAATTTTTTTGAATACCTTTTTCAATCATGCAGTACGTATTACCGGGGCGATCGTCATAAGTTAGCATTCAAACAGAAATATAGAGCAAATGGGTTCTAAATATTTTTATTTCTTAAATTACATGATGCAACATACTTACAAAAGTGGCTCAATTTTTTTTTTTATTATTTGTATCCTTTTATTTAAATGGGTATATAAGGAGATTGCGTTAACGATCCAGGCCAGACATAGCCGCGTTACAACAGCGCACGGGCGCACTGAGCGCCATGGCGGCCCTCACGTCACGCGCAGTGGACCTCACGTCGGAGACATCAACCGTGCCGTCCGCCGCCGCTGTCGCCGCAGCAAGACAGATGTCCGTGGACGCGGAGGCGATCAAAATTGTCATACACGACGTCGACGACCGCACCCCGCGCCGCGTCTCGCTGCGACGCGATCCTAATGATAAGGGACATCGGTGTAAGTTATCATAAAATTACTAACGAGGCCTACACAGTAAAAACTAGATAAAAAATATACTGAAACCCTAATATCTGGTACCCAAATAGCATTTTTATAAATTTACCTAATAATTCAAAACTAATTAACATTCTGTTTAAATTGCGCAATATGTCGGAAAATCCAAAATCCCGCGGGACTGAATTCTCTAAACGATATGAAATATCTGCTTCTACATTATATATTATATTGTTAAAATAACTACTAGCAAAGTAGATGCTCCCGAAAGTATTAACAATTATAAGGTTTAGAGGCAATATCAATTACCTCCAATATGTGATTACATAAAAGGTTAATGTTTAGTTTAACAAAGACGCCACAGGAGAAACCAGCCAGTAATTAAAAATATTTTGTTGAATTACAGCACGCGGGTTCGGCATGCGGGTGGTGGGCGGCAAACCGGACGCGAGCGGTCGTCGTGAGGCCGTCATAGTGTGGACCGTGCCCGGCGGGCCCGCAGACCTCGCCGGCCTACAACAGGGGGATAAAGTACACACATACCATTTAATTAAAGAATTTTAACGTGTGAAATGCATACCAATAATCACTCAGGTTACGGTGTCGTAATGGTAAATTAAGAAAAAAAATAGAAAATTACTATTAAAATATTTCTTATTATGCTTAGTTTTCCTTTAGATTAGCTCGTGGATTTGAAACCAGTTCACTTTATTCATTCGATTAAGTAGCTCATTTGAATGCGATGGCTTACTCGGTACCTCTCAGGTCTTTGATTCTCTTACCTTTTATCACGTGATTGCTCAAATGAAACTCATTACTTTTAGCTCAATTTACTGGATGAAAACCTTGATCTAGAACTATAATCATTCCATTCAATACCTTCAGAGTTAATCACTGCTTGTGTTAGGTACTAGAGTGGGGCGGAGTGCCGCTGACGGAACGCAGCTTCGAAGAGGTGTGCGCGGTGCTGGAGCGCGGCGGCGACAGCGTCGAGCTGCTGGTGGAGCCCGCGCCGCAGCTCGACGACACGCCGCCGCAGCCCACGCATCACCACCACCACGCGCTATATGGTAACGCAGTTTTTTTTTTCCTAGCTATACTCTTTCTAGCCTGACGAGGGTCGGCTTATGAAAGAACACCGGTCTTTTGGGTGAGTGCAGAAGGCGCTCGCAATCCTTTAAATTTAAGCGACCATGCTGAGGGCGACTCACTAACGGGTCACGGACCTCGTCTCAGGACGGCCACTGAGAGAGGATGCGACATCATCGATTGGGTGGTAACACAGTTATACATAACAAACAGATGGATAATAATTACACTGCGTTATCCTGCTGGGAATACTTTTGGCAGTTCTCTTTATACTAAAGTAATGCAATGCAATCAGCCCTGTATTATAAACTACCCACTGCTGAGCACGGGCCTCCTCTTCTACTGAAAGGGGTTACGCCTTAGTCCACCACGCTGGCCTAGTGCGGCTTGGCAGATTTCTCACACCCTCGAAATTCTTATGGAGATTTCTTTGGTATGTAGGTTCCCTCGCGATGTTTTGTCTACACCGTTAAAGAGAACGATATTTGATAAACAATACACACGTAACTTCGATAAGTCAGAGGTGTTTGCCTTGGGTTTTGAACGTTCGGATATTGACTCGGCAGACCGTTCCATTGCCAACTTGGCTATCGTCCACTTAGTAGAGTAATACCGTTTAATAATTGACTATCACAGAGTGTTTACCCTAGCATGATTATTCATAACATTATTGTGTGTTCAAAATTTTGATTTATAAAGCCTCCGTCTCTTAAAGTCTTAACCAAACCTATCGGTCTTTCACCAAGCCAAAATATTTTACAGATCTGTCTCTACTGCTTGTTTATATTATAATCTTAAAATAATAATGTGTATTGTGTATAAAAATAGAATACTCTGTTTTATGGTTCCTTTCCTTTTTTAATTTTGATTTTTTTTCCACAGCTGTAGTCCATACCTTCTATTGATTCGGTATTTTGTTTGTGTGCACTTTAGTGTGTAACTATACATACACAAAGGCTATCGCACTATCATTTCTCTTCTGCTTTTCTATAATACGGTAGGTGATATCAATTTATTTAATTATATTTAAGTAAAAATAGCGGTGAAAAGGGCCATAATTTATAACTGGAACTATGGGTTTCCTCCTGTTTATTACTGAGGGCATAGATTTTCTACATTATTCTAAATGCCTGGCCACCGCCTGGCATACTCACACGCTTACGCCTTTTATCCCCGAAGGGATAGGCAGAGGTGTAAATGATGCACCCACTTTTCACCGTGCGTATTCTGTCCCATGATGTGATAGGGGTCGAGGCTATCGCCATATCGGGCACAAATTCAAGACTCCGGCCTGATACTGAATAGAAAAAACCAATATCACTTTGCCCAACCCGGGAATCAAACCCAAGACCTCAGCATTGCAGTCGTACCGTAATATGCCCTACCTAATAAAATATAATATAATGCACCTCTGCCTACCCCTTCGGCGCTAAAAGTTGTAAGTGTGTGTAATATGTAAATAAGGATATTTTGTTCCACAGAACCGGACACCGACAAATCACCATCATCGCCGACACGACGGAAATTGCCGAAAACCCCGGTATAATATCCATACATAGGTTTTAATAGTAAAAATATGTGTTGTGAACCCATGAGACATTGAGCTGAATCGCTCCTCCATGATCTAGTAGAGACTGTCACTCGGTGCCTACTCCTCTGCGCTTCGGATCATCCATTATGTATTGTTGTTGTGATAAACAACATCCTTCTATAATTATTACATCATGTTCACTATCTCATTATGAGAGGTCTAACCATGACGGTAAATAACCATTATGTGTCTGTTTAATTTCATTATTTCATAATATATAAACATTATATGTCTTGGTTATATGAGAACAATCTCCAGGTAAATTTGTTCGCGGGACGCAACTTATGAGGTAAATTCCCTATAAACACGATTATAAAATTATTGAAATAATTATTATATATTTAGTTGTTTATTTCGTCGCAATACCATATTATATTAATAATAGCTAAGAAGTATAAGTATTAAACGCTCAACCCTATCCTAACTCTGTTAAGACCAGATCACTCCGCGATGTCGTGCTATCTCTCAGTTCTGAAGCCATTTACATTATCTTGCTGTGTTGACATTCTCTGTCAACACGGGAACATTAAGTTATGACTTCAATTACCATTTTACATGCATACAAGTAGTTATTGAGAATATGACTTGTGGAAGTATTGACAAAGAAACAGTTTGCAAACTGTCGGGGCTGGTCTTGTCGATCTGCTGTGATACTGTAGGACTAATCAGTTAAACATCTTCCACGTTACGCTAGTTGTAAGAGATTAGTATTTCTATTTACGAGTGTAGTTGTACATTAACTTTGTTAACCTTTACTATTTAGATAGAGGGAACTCTTGTTTGTTTACTCGAAGTACCTATTTATACACCTACGTATACTTTAAGTTTATTTGTTAACTATATTCGTTGAACGTTATCGTTTATATAATGAGTAATCTTAAGTGAAGTGTGTGAAAAAATGCTACTACTTATTTTCAGATTTTTATTTTTTCTATCACCCGACCAATTTCATAATGTCGCCAACTACGGCCCGGACGGAGTTAGCCTGTTAGGGCACGATCGACATTTAAGACAAATAACCATGAATCACATGACTATCAGTAAGTGTAGCCAGTCGCTAACCACAGACTTAGTATTCGATGGTAGAATAGGGATCATCTATAGGATACCGTGGATGATTAGTGTTCCATGTCTACTGATAATAAATTCCGTAGTGAAGCTAGAATTGCCGCCGCTTACAGCTTAGCAAACGAATACAGGTTTTATAATACTGACCACTACGAACTAGACAACCCCGCATAAATTACATATACGTCGTGCTAAACAAATGTGTGACATAAGCGGTGCAAGATAACAAAACAAGTGAACGGGGATCGGTGCCGGCGCCGCACCACCAGCGCGAGGCGCCACCACGTAGCGCGCGGAAACTCCGTCGACAGCCCAACATCCGTTTGTACCGTCTCATATATTGCGCATCAAGTGTCTGTTACCAAGTCTTGCTGTTGACTTAGAGTAGTGTGATGCCGCACTTGAATGAAGAGACGCCGCAGCATCTAGGAGCTTGAAGTGGTGGCAGCATAATACACAGCACTGGAACACCTTGAGCGACAGGCGCGCACCGACGCTTCCGTCATGTGATACGACACAGCGACACCATGTACATACTGCTCCGCTCGTACTTACTGTAGTTTACTGTTACGATTACTTACTCATTGAGATATGCATGACGTTGCACAGTGTCGATACGTGCATATTGGTTTAGTAATAAGCACCGTACAGGACGTGACGCCTCTTGTGTGATGCGAATACAACTGACGCGTGTTTACAAATATCAGTTGACAAAACCATGTAACCACGTTTCGCGTCCAGTGCATTTAACTGTGATAAGCTTGAGTCATTTGTATATTTATTCGTTACTGTTACTCAATGTGAATGTAAATGATGCTCGAAACACGAACCATACTCATGTCCCGTGTTAGGCATCCACATGTCCGATTCTTGTTTGTTTTTACAACTTACCTACAACAATATGTCATGTACCTACACTTCCTTGGAGTAAGTCTGTTTTATGAATAGTAGACATTAATTGATGAATATTGATAACCCTTGTAATATTCAGCACTGGTGCGTTTAATAACGTAGATTACGGGTGCTTCTGGTTTGCTTTTTCCATCTTAGGTAAAAATGAAAGAAATGTACCTACTTACCTATAACACTTACATAAATACATTAATATTTATAAATACCTGTAGATATTATCGTAGAACCTGTGCGTTTAGCGCCAATACATCTAATATGAACTTACTTCATTATAGACTTGAGATTAGTCAATTTTGTCTAGTTTCCCGTTCCCAAAGGAAGCTTTTGCAAAACTTATAATTAGATGATTATAGGAATAGGCTAAAGAACATGATTATAAATAGAATCATCCCAACATGTTTGAGCTAACAAACGTAGGTGTGTAGGCACATGCAGCTTGTGGAACCGGTATCAGCATGATACAGCTTACTGCATGGCGGATGGGAGCATTCGATTTTATTCATTACTTTGTGTTTCATAGAAATGCCTCAGCCCGACGCATGTTAACATTAACATAGGAACATTCTTGCAAATGAAATATTACGTTCGCGGTTATATACGATTACATTAATAATAACATGACTGCATTGCTATTGTATGCACACATTGATGAGAGGCCGGTGTCTCTTCTGCTGATCAAACTGATATTATAGCTGATGGTTGCTGCATGATGTTTAATGAAGTGCAATGCCTATCCCGAAACTTATTACTGACTTAGATTTGCATACCGAGTCTTGAAAACATTCTCATGTTTTATAACATTTTATGCCTTTGAAAAATGACCCTTTGTGTCTAGTAGTTACCTTAACTTTAAATATAAAGTTGTATACTATGCAACATCGATGATATTACCTACATACGAAAAAAATCGTATTATTTATTTTTGCAAACTTCGTACTTACACGGCTCATAAAGTAAGAAAAAACAAAAACTTTGGGTTGCATAGTTTTACAGCTATTTCTTTTATATTATATGAAAATTGGTAGTTCTATGGCATTTTTACATATGTGTGTATAGGAACAAGACCGCGCAGAGCGTATGCGAGAGCGCCAGCCTGCGCGTGCGCAACTGCAAGTATGGTTCGAGAGCGAACTGCGCAAACTTGTTGTCGTCCTGATTGCCGCAGATGACCTCCCACCACGTGACCACACCTTGGGTTATGGTGACGAACCTGAAGCTTTTGCAAGAATACGCCTCCTACCTTCTCTGTAATTATAAGTTCTGCCTATAGTCTTGTATAAATATTTTTGTTTCAAATAATTCCCTTAATAATGCAACCTTAATTGCAGTGAGACTTGCCCGCCTGTGGAAACGGATCCAGCTTCAGCATCATGCAGTCCAGTGTGGAATGCTACGCTTGGCTTCGGTGGACTAACTGCCGATCTGTTGGCAGGACGCGCTCTCGAACTGACTCTGTGGGACGCTTGTCCTGGTATTGATCCAGTACTGATCGGGGAATGCACAGTAAGTAGCGGCCACGTTTATTACTATTTATTTGAGGAAAAGTATTCTAAATGTTCTTATATGTGTCATAGATGGAATTAGAGAAGGCATTCGCGGAAGAGCGCGCAGTGTGGTGGACGCTAGAGGAGCGCGGTACTCGGTCGGCAAACGCTTCGCCACGCGGCTCTCTGACGGGAGCCCGCGCCCTACGCCGAGGCGACTTCGCTTCGCAACGCTCCGTGTCCGGTAATATTTGTTTTCCAATGGTGTGCTTAAAATGGAATATTGAAAAATTAAATTTATGATTGGTTAGTTTTTTTTTTGGAAAACTGATCGCAAATCTGTGATCTATTATTTTTTCAAGAAACACCTATTAAAATGATTTGTTTTCAAATATTCTATCACATATTTATAATATTAATGAAAACAATATTTATATAAGATCTACCTAAGCGTTATTTCATAGATGACGTAGATTCCATTGGCGAGTGCGCTTCGCTCCTGCACCCCGACCACGCGTGGGTGGCGGGCTCGCGCCGCGGCTCCTCGCAGTCCGAGACGCTGGAGGTGGAAGTATACCAGCTTGGCAAAGACTTCTCGCGCTCCTTGCCTGGATCCCGCCGATCTTCGTTTCAACAACAAGAGAAGGGTACAGTATTGTAAAGTAGTGCTAACTAATAAAGATGCTAACGATGTGTCATGTGTAACATCTGTGTTTACAGTGTGTAATATTATATAAGAATTAATTCGCATGTAACGCATGCAAATTGTTCTGCAATGCTACAGGAGTGTCAATAAAAAGTTGTGGCTTGATGGTCCCTGTATGTACTATGTAGCATGTGAACAGGAGCCGGTGTGTGGTCCCCAGAAGGCGGCGGCGAGGTGGGGAGCGCGCGGCGCAGCGAGCGGCGTCGCTCGTCGTGCGTGCGCCGCGACCCCGACGACATCCTGCGCTCGCTGCGCGCCGTCAAGGGCGAGCTCGGCCGCACGCTCTCGCTCTCCGGCTCCACCGCCAGGCGTAAGTGTCATCACTCATCACGACGACACCGTTACATCTCACAATGATAGAGATAATAAAATATCATTTATTTATATTGATGTTTGAAAAACAACGCGACTATCTTCTTGTTCAGATTATTTACTAATCAAGTTTTACTTACGTTTACTTCATTACCTACTGGATTAATATTACTGGATTCAGTTTATGTAAGACAATTATTAAAACGAATATGATAAATATCAATCGGCACTTCTTAATATTATTTTAATACAAAATAACTTTTAACTGTAGGTATAGGGCAGATAGTGATTATTAATTTGTTGTTTATTTATGTGCATAATTTATTTAACCATCACGATTCCTACAGATCACAACCTTAGTGACTCCTACAACTGACTCTGATTTACCCCAACACCAAGTAAATAATCGTATGCAACACCCCTACTAGTCCTACTACACACCAATCACCACTGACCTCCAATGCAATCATTATACTCTGCAAAGATTGAGGGTAGTACTGATTTGTACTGTGTTGTGCTTGTTTGGTCAGCAGCGACGGACCGTTAGCGCCTCGGTAAGCGACTCCTTACCCGTGCATCGGCCGCGGCGGCGCCCGCGCGAGCCCCCTCGTGCGAGTACAGGGTGTGTCCGCGCGCGGCGTCGGTGTCCGCGATCCCTTGTGACGTCCGACGGCCGCCAGCCTCGTGTTTCGATTCTGTCTTCGCGCCGCCCCGACCGGCGCCGCGTGTTCTCTCTCGACCAGATTGTTGTTGCGTTGTCGTCGAGGCAGAACCCGCGGCGGCGGTCGGTGCGTACTCGCGGCCAGCGGGCATGATCGCGACTCGAGGCTCGTAGTAGCATGGGTCATACATCGCTTGCGCGGCGGCCGCGCGCACGCTCCGTTGAATGTGGCTGCGCCCGACGCTTCTCATCACTTCACTGTGTGTACTGTACTGTCCTGACGCATGCCCGGCCGCGGGCGATCACGCTCACTTCATCTGTTTCTGTGTACCGTCTGTTCGGCTACCCGTCTACGTTCATCTCGATGGCATTGTGTCGCCTACGATGTTTGGATTTCATCACCTCTGCGAATGTCTCACCCATTGTTACGACGCGCATTCTATTAGATTCTTGTAAATAATAATTCTTGTAACAACCCTGTACGTAGGCCGTAGTTGGTAATACCATCGTATGAGATTCATTTCAAACTTGCGGTGTTGGATATAATATTCCTCAAGTAGGACACGGTCGCGCATGTGGTAGCAGATGCACGCGGCTCGCCGACGCCAGCGGTGGCATGAGTTCTATTACAATACTAATCCACCAATCGCAATTTTCTAACGATCAATCAATGGCTGTTCATGACACGGAATGCTCACCATACGAGTCGAAGAATCGCTTCAGAAAACTCTTTTAGAAACTCGACTCCACTCTTGGCTGCACAAGTTATGACGCTTTCTCTTCCATCTGTGTGTTTAGGAAAGGAACCAAATCGAATTCTGTGTAAACGAAAATTGTAATACATTGGCACGAAGCTGTTTGACGTGCTTATTTTATGTATTTATTTTTTTTTGTAACTTAAGTGTTGAATTGAATGGTTTGATCTCAATTCGTATTTTGATTTTTGTTATTTTTTATATGTTTTATCGCGATAAGTAACGTACAATGACGCGTGGTGAACGGTACCGCCGCTCATCCTGTCCATGTCCAAGGATATGACAGGACGGTGGCGAGCGGGTGGTGGTGTGTATCTGGTGCGGGGTGCGCAGGCACGGCGACGGGTCGTAAGGGCAGCATGTGGGCGGCGGTGCCGGCGGCGGCGGCGTGCGACGCGCTCGCCGGCGACGAGGACGCCGTGCCGCTCGGCCCGGGCCAGCTGCCGCCGCGCAACGCGCATCTACCGCCGCTGCACGCCGAAATCAACATCAGCATTATCATGATCAAGGGACAGCTCGAGCTAGAGGTCAATATATTATTCATTCAATTCCCTAGACCTGTTAGTATAGTGTTAACTCGACCTACGTTGGAAATTGCATTTTAAACCGATTTAACATGCTACATAGGCACGATAGACCACATGGCACAAGTGGCGTAAATAAAAAACAAATTTATAATTAACACAATCCCGCCCACAAAATGAAATACATCATATTCCGTAGGTATCGCACGCCCGTAGAGTGTACGGTGTGAATGGCGAAGTACCTGATTCGTACGTGAAGTGCTATCTGCGCGACGGTGACAAGTGGCTGCACAAGCGGAAGACGCGAGTCATCCGCCGCACCACAGAGCCTCACTTCAAACAAACGCTCAAATATCAAGTAAGTTACTGAATTCTGAGATATGATAAATTAACTTGTGTATCAGCACTCGTACAGATCCTTCTATTTTTTTTACACTAGCTGGAACTTTACATAACTAATATTTTGTATCAAATAGCGTTAACTGAAATATTTGTTGGCAGGCAAGTGAGGCTCTCGGACGCACGCTGGTAGTGATGCTGTGGCAGCGCTGCGGCGGGTTCGAGCACAACCTGGCGCTGGGCGGCGCCGAGATCTGCCTCGACAAGCTGACGCTGCCGCAGCGCACGTACGGCTGGTACCCGCTGTTCCCCGCCACCTCGCTCGCGGCCGACGAGTCGCCCGACTGATCCAGAGAGCCGTCGCCGGAGCGCCGCGACAACTAGCGCACCCTCGACGGCTATACTGAGCTTACGCCAACACAAGCATCGATCATTTGACAATCTTTAACATCATACTATGGGACAAACTCCCGTCGCTTAGGTATTTTGATTATTTGACTAAAAAGTTATTTCGGTTTTTACTAATTGATACAGATAAACATAAAATTTCAAGTGAGAAAAGTGCAGATGCCTAACATTTTTTATTGAACATACGTTATTCTTATACCGAACATCGACTCTCAGTTTAAGATAGGTTTGTTTATTCTACATAAAAAATCTTATTTCTATTAAACAAACCTTACTAACCAAATTTCAGTAGTTTTAGTAAATCCACTTTCTAAATGTATTGTCACACGATCGATGTCCCATCGCCGAGCAGCTTCCTGCGCCGACCACATGCTGCCCATTACGGACCCACGTACCGTTAAATTATTGTAAATATGATTTTAGTTCCAGCTCAAATGACCACGTGTACATGTAAACGAATGGTCGTGGAAATAAAAGTTCTATTGAAACTTCCCACTTCCTACTGTCTGGGATGAATGTCCCATTCCTCTAATTCATTATGTGTTATTACAATAAAATATTTCCACGACTGTATATAAATGGTATTACAAACTAGGTAATGAATCATGCCCCAGTACTAAAGATACTAAATTAACAAACGTCCTTATGAGATTACGGGGTGTATAGCTGGCAACAAAAAATAACTAGTTATTAAAAAAGGAGCTTAATTTAGACAAATGCTTTGTAATTATAAAGTACTCTCCAAACTGTCTTCGGACCGATTCTCTATGGAATTAATTCTCTTTCATAGTATAGAAATAAATTCATTATTCAATATTTCATCTATACTGCTCAAACCATCTTCATATGTGTATTGGTATATCACTTGTGGCGTGAAACGTAGCAACTATGGTGAATATTACATTATCCATACCTACATAAACTTGTATAATAACATCAATCATTAGACTTTTATCTTAAACTATTTTAGAATACGACGTACAACTAATTAGATCATTTTACCCTGAGTACAACAAAATATATCTACAACCAAAATACTCATAATCAATATTATAGATAAATGATATTGGTTCTATTTTTTTTAAACATAGAATACAATAATTATACTCTACAAAAAACAGATCGTGAATATTATAGCACTTGATGTGAGCCCGCTATTTACACCAACCCTAAAGTATAGTGATTAATTACGTCATCATAATAACCCCACTTCTACACTTTGCCTTATATCATTAATACATTTCTAAAGTTATTCTAGTGAGTAAGCGCGTCTAGATACTATTCTTCCAAGGTTGTGCTTTAGTGAAACTTCAAAGTATACCTACTGTATTTCATTTATAGACACGTCTATTCCTTGTTTGTATCAATGTTCTATACGTGTAATTCTACAACTGTAAATACGACGATGTTGTTCTCAAAATTGTCTACGCACAACATTCTCGTGATAGTGTAATATTTTATAGTGTCTAGAATAAAACGAATGTAAACAATTCTGACAAATACTTTAAAGTTTTCAACAAACTTTTCCCAGTAGTTGATAAGTAAATATTCATCTAGATGTACTAGATCATGTCATGTATTTAGGAGCTAGGCTAGAGCGGCTTGTCATGATCTTGATGTAATCGTGTAATGTAACTGTACTACTCGTAAGTAGGGCCGAGGGCCGCGAGTACACAGGTTCGCGGCGACCGAGCTGAACTACGTGTACAACTGGCCTAGCTCATTAGAACCCACCATTATTTACGTAGATAATATATGTATATGTGGAAAAAGATATCTCAATCGGTGTTAGAAAACTCTACATATCCTAACATGGAACTAATGTCTTATCAAAATCTGTGTTCTTCCAGTGGCATGACTGGTGACAGCTTAGAGCTTCCCGTAGCTCACCCTGACAATATCTATCGCTTATTAACGTACGCTTGTGGTGCATGCGGGCGCAGAGCTTGTGCTGTCGTGACTCCCGAGTGGGGCTGATGACGTCACAGTCCACGCCACACTCCGTCACGCAGCGGCTTATTTATTTATTTTACCACAATGGTTGTACATTTCCCAAGAGAGAGAAAAAATATTTATTATACCTAATTACCTAATTGTTCTCGTTAGATGAATTAAATATAAACTTTGATTCAAATGCCTAAGTATATATATCAGGTGTTGAGTATATTTTTACACTATAATTTTATATTCGGTTAAGTTGTGAAAAATATACATATTTATAAAAATGATTACTAGAGTATTTAAAGAAAACGATAAAGTATCGATTCTAAGATAATGTTGGAATCGATCAAAACTAACTTACGCTTATTATCTTGATATATTAGAATAATACCAGATTAATAATACTTTTACATAAGTGAAAAGTTTAAAACTATAAACATAATCTAGTTATTATGATGTGCCTCTAAATCGACGGGTTCCGATACCACTCGGCCACTTCACTAGACGCTGCGACACATATCGGAAGCACACTACACACTACACTACTCACCGCACACCACGAGTGCCCGACTCGCTCGTGCCTCATGAGTCATACTTGAACCCCTTGGTGAGGACTTGCACGCAGGCCCGCGTATCTGTCTCTACTGCACACTATTTTCCACCCTAGCGCGAATGGTGAATCAATGTGATACGGTATCGGCTATCATATTATATTATGTAATTGTATCTACTTTCATACTTTAGTAGTATATTATAATATATATGATATTGTTTCTTCCTAGATACATTTCGACTCTTCTGTTCTTTGATCAACATTAGACAGTTTATAAAGCACCTAACTTCCTATAAGTATTCATTATTACAACAAATAATTATAAACTTGTATATCTACAAAGGAATGTTCAGTGTACAAAACATCCAAATAAATTGATTCCAATGTTGGTCACAGCACAGATTGTAACTACAAGTCCCAGTACGTAAGAAATACATATGTGTGTCAAAATATATTATTAAATAAATGTGATAAAAATGAGTTTATTATAGCGATATAAACAACATATGCTGCATTTTATTTCTTCAATTTCATTCACTTTTACCCTAATGGATATGACCCTTTTACATCGCATGGTATAATAATACCGTAGTGCGTAATACGCTCGCGATCAAAATGGGATGCGATCTTTGGCAACTAACACCGATTTGTAACGTCGCAAACTCGCGCTAACGCTCGAGAATACAAATTAAAGAAATATGAAAGATTTTGTGGATTTTTATGTAACTATAATTTACTAGCGGCCCGCCCTGGCTTCGCACAAGTAGCAAAGCATATTATTATGCATTTATTTTTCTGTCGTACAAAATTATTATGAATTATACGCATAAACCTTCCTCTTACCATTGGTAAAAAACGTATGAAAATCCGTTCGGTTGTGTTTGAGTTTATCGCGTTCAAGAGACAAACAGATGTAATAGGGGACTTTGTTTTGTAATAAGTAGTGATCTTTAAAAATAAAAAGATAAAAAACCGCGAGAAAAAAATCTGGGATAAAATTCCCGGCTTATATTTTTCCGGGATAAGCAGTAGATTATGTACTTCCTTGAGTCTCAAAATATCTCGATACTTATTTGTTTGCGGTTTCGCCCACAAGAAAATATTTTCCGGGAGAAGAAGAAGCCTAGGTCTTTCCTAGGGCCTTAAACTATCTCCCTACCTAATTGTACCGGAATCGGTTCAGTGGTATGGCTGTGACGGCTCCACTCGCGAGAAAATAAAATCCGGGATGAAATTCCCGGCTAATATTTTTCCGGGATAAAAGTAGCCTATGCCTTCTTCTGGATCTCGAACTATCTCTATTCTTGTTTTATTGCAGTTCCACTCGTATAAAACTATTTTTCGGGTTTAAAGTCCCGGTTTACATTTTGCCGGGATAAGAAATAGCCCAGATCCTTTCTAGGGTCTTAAACTATCTCCCTACCAAATTGCTTTGCATTCGGTTCAGTGGTTTGGCCGTGACGGCTCCACTCGCGAGAAAATAAAATCCGGTATTAAACTCCCGGGTAATATTTTTTTGGGATAAAAGTAGCCTATGTTACTCCCTGATATTGAAGCTTTATATTGGTGAAATAATTTTTAAAATCGGGCCAGTAGTTTCGGAGCCTATCCACTACAAACAATCAAATCTTTCCTCTTTATAATATTAGTAGAGATAATTACGTAAATAATTATGCGTATTTTCTTAACATGTACAATAGTATAGGAGAAAAAAAAATTCTGTAATCACCACTTTTTGGTTTTACACAACAATAATAATTAAAATGAACAGAAAAATTTATTTATAAGTTTAATTTCAGAAATTCATGAACGCTTCTTGACTCGGGAATTGTCATTATTGATTTATTTCTACAAAGTTCCATTCCATTCTCATTTCGCACGCATTATAGGAGATAGTTAACGCGATGATTTTAATTCATATGTAAGAATTGTGGTAACAAGCAATATAGGTGTAGGTATATTGTATAAAGGTAGTGAATAAAAAACACGGAATTGTTTATTAAACATTTAACTGAGTGTTCAAATAACTTAAGTAGGTACACATTAGTAGTATCTAGTAGGTAAGTGCGAAAAAACATTTAAAATATGGCATTTGCCTGCGCACATCTAATACTCATTGGATAATAATAGGTACCTAGCGATGCTGTAAAATGCCTTGGCATATCGTTATGACAGACTTACAAAAAGTGCAATAGAGACTTGAAAAAAAAAATATGTAAAGATTCAATGGACAAATGATGACAAAAAAGTAAGCCCGGAGTTTCTTTCTGCCTTTCTTCTTCGGGTAGTCATCGCTTAGGTAGCTAGTGAAAGGCTGGTAGGTTAGCTAGGCTAGGGCCTGTAGTGTCCTCACCGGTGAGGATCGCGACGCGTTCCTCCCATAATTTTTGTAATAATAATGATCTTTTATTTTTTATATCCCCTTTCCTGCCAGCCCGAGCTGGCTTTTTAATTTTCATCATTGTTAAAAACAATGATGAAAATCTCAATAAAATTGTCGGTAGTTATATAAGTGACCTTTTGTATCAATAATAATTATTACAATCAATTTAATGTATGACTTATCATAAGTGCAACCATGTTCGCCTACGTGATGAATAAAGTATTTTATTTTTATTTTAATGCATTGCAATTAGCCCTATGTTATATACTGCCCACTGCTGAGCACGGGCTTCCTCTAGTCCTCCCAGTTCGTCTAGACAGGGCTGGCCTAGTGGAATTAGTATTTAGATGAAAAAGTATGCCTGTGGTACACACTTTAGAAAATGATATATTTGGAATAGTGTAGGGATGAATAATATTTGATAATTGTGACATAGATGTGTCAATATGTTCCCTAGAGCTGCGTGTGGTCGGGCGCGCCGCACCAGGCGCCCAGGAGCTGCAGGAGCGCGGCGGCCGCCCCGCCGGTGCGCGCCGCGTTCGTAGCGCGCGACCACCACTCACGATTCGCACACCGACCTACCAACAACCAATTCATAAAATAAATAAATACTACGGGCCGTACACAACATGCCTCTCTACAATTGTTAAAGCTAATAGGGAACAAAAAATATGAAACAGACATCATGTTAGCAACACCATAATATAGAACTTTGGGCTGCGATTTAGCGTCCTGAACAGGAGTTTGAGGTCAAAACTGACACTTATTGAGTTAGTTTTTGTTTTCACTTATAACAAAACCATTTTCGAGCAAAGAGCGTTACTTTTTTCGGATACTAAGGTCAAATTATTTTTATATTTATATAATAATAATAAGCCCGCAGGGGCGGCTTTGTGGCGAGCCGACGGTGAGTGGCGACACCGCGTACCCCGATTCCGTGGGGACTAAATGAGACCCCTGACCCTTGGCTTGCCTAACTGGCCGGCTATGGGTGGAAGTCGCAAGAACTAAAAACCTGCGCTCCAGGGTGGAAGTGCTCAATATGCGTAATAGCGAGGAAACCCACTCCGGGACGCGTCACCGACCCGCGATGATGAAATCGGTGCGCACCTCTCGACACCCTATAGCCACCCACACCGATGTTGCGTCCTTGGCATACGCCGCTTTTGGGATACCCATCTAGTGGGGGGCAAGTCACCGTCTGCCTTGAATATAAAAGACTGAGACATTTTACTTGGCAGGCGTCCCGTTGTCTCAATCAATAGCCCAGCAACCCGTCCAGCTATATCCTATCCATAGACCAAGTATAGTTCCCATCTTCTCCACAATAGTCCCTGCACCTTGCGGGCTGTATTTTCTCCATAAGTACCGACAGAGAGAGTACCTGCAAGGTGTATACATCCCAACTAGAGTAATGTATCTTTAAGGGGCCTCTACGTGTTGGATCTATATACTCACGCAAACCTTCCAAAAGGACCGGTCTTCGTGCCGTGCTTTCTGGCAGGAAAGATACACCATAATAATAATAACCTATTATTGTCACAAAAATAATTATTACAAAACTGTTTACAGCTGTCACTGCACTAGGCTCCAGGCCCGTATCGCAGTAGACCAAATAAGATTTAACAAAAATATATTTCTATTAATTATTCTCTAATAAAATTGTTAATAAATAAATGTACGCTTATTAAATATACTAATATGTAATCTAAGTGTATGTATGTGTGTGTATAGGTATGGTTATGATACGTAAATAAATACGTGAACAACTGAAAAAAGTAATGTTTGTTTGTCGAAATTCGTTATGCGTCAATTTTCACTTTTAGAAAGGCGAAGGTATTCAGTACCATACAGCCTAGAAATGGTATCCAAAAAAAAGTAACGCTATTTGCTCGAAAATGGTTTTGTTATAAGTGAAAACAAAAACTAGTTCAATTAGTGCCAGTTTTGACCTCAAACTCTGTTACAAGACACTAAATCTTAACCGAACTTTAGATTACAAAGTAATACGTGGCCTCCACTGTCTTACGTATATCCTTTCAATAAGTCCATCACTATAAACAGTCGCACGTTGCAGTACTATGATTTTACATGTCATACTTCGCTACTAGCATAGCTAAAGACTAAAGATAACCTTTCTTATTCTACCATATTGTAGCTTTTGACCACAACTCAGTCCAAATGAAAGTCTTATTCTGGCACGCAGGCTAATTTGGTAGTTTAGAATTGGTATTATAGAATTATTAATAACTAGCTTCTGCCCGCGGCTCTGCCCGCGTTGAAAGATTTTTCCGGGATAAAAGTCCCGCTTTATATTTTCCCGGGATAAAAAGTAACCTATGTGTTAATCCGGGACATGATCTACCCGTGTGCCAAATTTCATCGAAATCCGATTAGTAGTTTTTGCGTGAACGAGGAACAAACATCCATACATCCAGACATCCATACATTCTTACAAACTTGCTCGTTTATAATATTAGTAGGATATTTATAAAACCGCAGTTATCATTAGTGGTTTTAATTAGTAAATGTCATACCGTTAGTGAAAGTGACGAGTCGGCTCCCGAGCGGGTACCCGGTGAGCACGCAGCACGACTCCGACTCGCCGACGCTTGACGCGTACACACCGCGACTGTCCACTGGCAACGTCTAAACACACCGATAAAAATTACACAGTCCTAAGTGGTACCACCTGGGGGGCTAGGATGTAAAAAAAACACGATGCGTCTCCGCTTCGTTTTATTGTTATTGGTTGAGAGACTGACGTATCGGTCTCTCGATCAATCACAAACATCAAAATACCGATACGTCAGTCTGTCAACCAATCACAATAAAACGAAGCGGAGACGAATTGTGTTTTTTTTTTCATATTCTAAGCCCCCTGAATAACTTTCAAATAGTTTATTTCGCTAAAAGTCAGCACATCATGTAGGATCTTTGTAGGATGGTTGGTTTGTATTAGGTATACTTAGTGGTATTCACTTATCGCTGGGCGAACACCTGCTAAAATGCTCACATTCTGGTATAAAACCTCTCATATCCAAGATGGTTCATGAAGCCTTATATCAATAATAAAAGAGTGTTAAAAAGGCCCTCGATTACGAGAACACATTAATGTGGTTATTCCCCATGGATTGGAAGTTATAGAAAAGGTACTAGTCGTCGTAGATGGAGATGTGTTTATATTGTGTTGTTTGCGTGTGCGAGTTGTCCAGATAACAATTCTCTAGACTAATGGATGAAATATATATTAGCAATAAAATTACACAAAAATAATAACTACTATAAACAACAATTTTTATTTAAGAAAACAGTTTTTCCCTCTCTGCTATATTACCGTGCCCTGCAGGGTCCATAATTATGTACTTTCTAAACCTATTCAACAATTGTGGAGAGCAATAAATTTGATTTGATTTGTGACCTGCTCGACGGCCTGGTCCATGGAGACCTGCAGCACCCACTCGCGCGCGTCGTCCAGCGCCCCCCCGCGCACCCCCCCGCGCTCCAGCAGCAGCGCCGCACGCGGCCAGTCCGTGCACTCTGAACATACACACACATCGTGGCTTTATACCCGAAGGGGTAGGCAGAGGTGCTGCCAGAGCACCCACTGTTCTCCGTGTGTTCCGTCCCATCATATGATGGGGCAAACCTATCGCCATATCGGGCACAAATTAAAGACTGATACTGAGCTGAAAAACCCAATATCACTTCCCCGATTCGGAATTCGAACCCGGGACCTGAGAGCGGTGTACCAGCACGCGATAAAACTACACCACCGAGGCAATCATTACTAATTTAGAAATTAAATTATAATTATAATAACAATTTATGATGACCCAATAATAGTAAAAACATAGCTACATAGTTCATGTCCAAGGCAAATAACAAGTCCTTTCTTTAACGTCAACACTTTTTATTTTACTTTTCGTAGACGCCATCGGCCGTATCTATATTTAACAAAACTATTTAATTACCAAAGTCAGTATAGTCGAGTAAGTGTGCGCCGTCATCATCCGCCGCCTCAGTGAGGTCTAGACAGCGGTTGAGGAACACGAAAGCTTCCCGAGCGCTCCCACTACCCTCTGACCTCACGACCATTCCGCAAGCGTAAAACGCTAAAACCATACATTAACAAAAACATGTTATTATCAATTCTCACTAATAAATTATTACTTATAACTATTCTTATAGTTACTTCTGAATAGTGTTTATAATCTCGGCAGGCGATACGACTCATAGAGCCACTCAGAAGGACTACGTTACGCGCTACGCAGCGTAGCACGTCATGTAGTTTGTAGAAAAAGACTACGCCACTCGCTACGATGCGTAGCACCTAGTAAAGACGTAGCATCTGTAGCTATCGATAGAAATACTCTATTACTTTTATGTAATACGTTACGGCGCGGCGTAGTAAAAATTTGCAAAATTAAAAAAGAAATGTATTTCACGAACTACTATGCTAATAGAGAAAATCATTCATAGAATGTATAAATATAATTATTATAAATTATTAACTTACCGACATCAGCAACTATTATGTCGGTGTATCGAGGCAGAGCCCTGGCGGCGCGGCTTGCTATTTGAGGAACGTGAAGAGCCATCAGCAATGAAACAGCCTAAAATGTCATATGAACTATTTTTAACGCCATAATTAAGGCCACCGCATCATACGGGACATCATCGTTTTTAATCTTAAAATCTTTAGCCGTACTACATTCAAATTTTCCCTATCACTATATCGAACGCCTATGTAAGATATCATACCATATCATACCAACCCTGTACTGCTCACTGCTGAGCACGGGCCTCCTCTACAACTCAGAGCGTTAAGGCCTTAGTCCACCACGCTGGCCTAGTGCGGGTTGGTAGATTTCACATACCTGCCTTCGAAATTCTTACAAATAACTTCTCAGGTATGCAGGGTTCCTCACAGGATAATTTACAGGATACTATCTTGTGAATTATCCTATGAGGAGTATGATGTCTTACCATACTGCGGACAGATAAGGTGTCATACTGTACACTAAAATAAAAATAAATAAAATACTTTATTCATCACGTAGGCGAACATAGTTGCACTTATGATAAGTCGATACATATTTAATAATAATTATTAGTCACTTATATAACTACAGACATTTTTATTAGGAGTAAAATAAATGATGAAAAATAAAAAGTAAAAAGTAAGAAGCCAGTAACTAACTAACCTGCATGGCTCTATCATCAGCGCCCATAGCGAGCATTACAGTTCCCGCATCCTTCAGCGCGTTGTAAGCCTTCGGCGCGGTGGACACTCGAAGCAACACCTCTGCACATACAGCCTTCGCGATGGTCGCGTCGGCGTCAGACACCGCCGGGCCTGTAGAGTCGCCGGTGTGCAGATATTGGCGTAGAGCATCCAGCGCTTGAGACAGAGCCTCGGGCACGTCCTCGCTCTCAATGTCTATGCCTTCTATGCGCTGTGAAATACACATGGAGAAATCCTTATCAGTAAGTATTGCAAGTAGAAAATTTTGTCAGATCACTCATTTTATTATTCTGCTACTTTTTTGAAGCAATTTCAAATAACATATTTTTATTTTTGCAGACTTTATAGCTCTCCCATTATTGTATACAAATTAAGCCGCCGAGAAAAGTATCAACTATGTGCAAACTGCAAACTTACTATGATCGAATTATTACGCAGCCAGTTGTCATTAGTACAAGCAATATTAGTTTTTGAATGTCCGTTAAAAGATTCGTGTATTCGTCAACGCTGGCGAGGATTACCTCACCATTGTGCATGTTTAGACGCGGTAAAGTATTTTTTTATTGCCTACATAGGCAAACGAGTGAGCGTTCTGCCTGATGGTAAGTGGATGGTTTTTAAGCAATAATAGTGTACGATTATTTTTAGTAATAATTATTGATCTATCTAAATGAAGCATAAGGCACTTACCGAGTGCGTCTTGAACAAGTGCGCGGCGTATCTTAGCGCGTAGTGAGGAGCGCGCGCGCCCGCGTGTGCGAGGCAGCGCGCCCACTGCCCCGCGCGGCACAGGCGCTCCAGCGCCGCCGCCTCGCCCGCCTCGCCCGCCTCACCCGACCCCTCGCCTTCTGCCTCGGGTTCCATCGCGCGCGCCTCCTCTGCCTCAGTGTCTGACGGGACTTCACTGCCTTGGAGGTTGACAATTTATTTAATTAAATTGACGTTGGATACTCTGCTTATAAAATTTTGGAAACACCGTGAACAAAGAATAAATTGTTATTCACCTTGTGGTTCTTCATCATCTTCAGCGTAACCTTCAGTAAGAGCTGCTCGGAGTTGCTCGCCGATGTCGCTTTGACCGATGGCGGCAAATCTGATCGGATTAAAATAAAATTTAACATTAAGAATTTTCAAAGTTTTAACATAGCTTTTAAATTTTGAATATACTATATAAATAATGCATTACTATAGATAAATACGGCTATAATGATATTCTATATTATAACCTATTCGACCATTTAATTTTATGTTTTATTACGCAAAACAATTTAATTTACTGTGTATTTGGTCAAGTACCTAAGTCAGTAAGACTGCCTCGGTGGCGTAGTGGTATTGCGTACGCATTACGAGTACGATTTGCGCGCTGAGGTCCTGGGTTCGAATCCCGGGTCGAGCCAAAAAATTGTGACTGGGTTTTTCCATCTTAAAATTTACTCAGTCGCAGCTCGGAGTCAGGAAGTTGGCGGTGTGATACCCCCGTGCCTCGGAAAGCACGTAAAGCCGTTGGTCCTGCGCCTGATCTCTCTCCGGTCATGTCGGATTGCCGTCTCACCGGACTATGAGAGTGAAGGAATAGCGAGTGCACCTGTGTATTGCGCACACACTTGTGCACTATAATATCTCCTGCGTACCTGGCTGATCTCCGTTGAGATTGGCCGCCGTGGCCGAAACTGGCTAGGAGGATTTGGTCAAGTGTGTAGTATGTACAGTCACCAGCATAAGTAGCTGAACAAATTCAAAATTTTAAATTGCCTATGTACTTTTGTGTTCATACTAATCTTTTTTTCTTCACAAAAATAATATAAAAGAGATTAGCTTTACTTTATATGAAGAATTTTTTTTCAGTTTAACATAAGGCCTATATAGGCGATTCGAAATTTTGATATTTATGCTGCTGACTGTACTTGTAACCTAAACAAAAGTGAGTATAATGAAGTGTGTAGTACATATCAGCGAGCATATCGGCGGCGGCGCGCCTCTCGTGCCCCCGCAGATGGTCGCGCGCGAGGCGTGCGGCGCGCAGTGCGGCGCGCTCGGCGAGGGAGTGCGCGCGCGCGCCCGCCGCCGTGCCGCTCGCGCGCGCCAGCAGTCGCACCGCGTCCGACCACCGACCCGCCTCCGCGTGCGCTGCCGCGCGCGACAGCAGCGCCGGCACACCCGCCGGCACCACCGGCACCGCCTCCGTGCTCGTCGGCAAGTACTCGCGGGACACGCGCGACGCTTCCTCCCATAATTCTGGTGAGTGCGATTATATTATGTCTCTTCATTTGATGCGGTAAAATAAGATATTTTAAAAAATCCCACAGAAAATGAAAAGCATAATTAGACAAACTCAGTGTTTAAACTTAATCAAATTATTAAATTCAATGTACATCTAAATATATTTTTATCTGCCACTTTAAAATATAATTTGTTTCATATAACAAAGACGCGCAATCTCACCAAGATCTTTGTAATGTTGCACCACCTCACGCGGCCTGTTGGCGCGGATCATGAGCGTCTCGAATTGCTGCAGGTCACCAGCCTCGGCCGCCGCGCGAGCGCCCTCCACAAGAGCTTCCTCCACCTAATTGTGTGTCATGTAAATTTTTCGCCCATAGATACTACTAGCAAAGAAAAGAATTTAATGCGAATATAAAAAGGAGAGATACACATATGTTAAATTCAGATAAAATTTAACAGAATATAATATAAGCCCCGGTTAATAATAATTATGGAACACTATATTTTATATTTGGCTGTGTGGTGTCGGCCTACAACAGAATAGCACCAACCCAACTCTTCCTGTGGGTGTCGTAAAAGGCGACTAAGGGAAACAAAACCGGGGGGTGGGCAGCAGCCCCCCCTGCAGAACAACACAACTGAACTGCGATCCCCAACCCGCATGCCCAGCGTGGGGATTACGGGCATTACCCTCAAATGATGACTGAAGCCAAAAAATGGCCCCTAGTTCCCGGCCGCCTCGCTATCCCTGGCCATGGTAGCGGCTACGGTAACGGCGGGGCAGGGGGTGCTAAGAATCACCGGGCTACCTCAGGCTACCATTCATTAACCAAACTGACCCTGGCTACGTTTAACGGACGCACTCTGAGGCTTGACCATCATCTAGCGCAGTTGGAGGTGGAGTTAGAGAACATTAAATGGCATATTCTAGGGTTATGTGAAGTCCGTAGAGAGGGGGAGGACACCGTAACCCTAGACTCGGGCCATCTTCTCTACTTTCGCGAGGGTGATAAAACATCCCAGGGTGGCGTAGGTTTCCTCGTCAATAAGGCCCTCTCTAACAACGTTGAAGAAATCTCCAGTGTGTCGACCAGGGTAGCGTACCTGATCCTTCGGCTGTCTAAGCGTTACAGCATGAAGGTCATTCAGGTTTACGCACCGACCTCGACACACTCGGATGATGAAGTTGAGGATATGTATGAAGACATATCCAAAGCCTTACACAACACCACTAAGGCTCACTTCAACGTTGTTATGGGGGACTTTAACGGCAAGGTGGGAACCCGGAGTGGCAACGAATCCCGAATAGGCCCGCATGGTTATGGACTCAGGAATCACAGGGGGCAAATGCTTGTCAACTTCCTTGAGAAAGAGGAGTTATTTTTGATGAACTCTTTCTTCAAGAAAAAACCTCAGAGGAAGTGGACATGGCAAAGCCCCGACACTGTGACAAAAAATGAGATCGACTTCATCATGACGGATAGTAAGCACATATTCAGAGATGTCTCAGTGATCAATAGGTTCAATACCGGATCCGATCACCGACTTCTCCGGGGCTCTCTGAATATTAATTTGAAGCTTGAGAGAAACCGTCTGATGAAGTCCACGCTCCGACCTAACCCAATCCAAATCATGGCGGGCACCGAGAAGTTTCAGCAGCTTCTCGGGAATAGATTTGTTGCCTTAGAACCCACTGATGACGCTGACGAGACCCTACACAATCTGGTTGAAACGTTGAGGGACGAGGGCATCAAGTTCTGCCAAAAGCAGCGTACGGGTAAGAAGTCTAAACTCTCGGATGAGACTCTCGGGCTGATGACAAAAAGACGGGAAACCACCCAAGCGACTTCGTCAGAGAGGTCAAACCTGAATAAGCAAATTGCGAAGATGGTACGGCGCGACCTTCGGAGCTCCAACACTCGCCTTATTGAAGAGGCGATAGAGCGAAACCGAGGGTCCAAAGTATTCACTCAGCAGCTTGGCAGGAGCCACCTGACGAAGCTTAAAACGCACGACGGGAGGACCGTATTGTCGAAACCGGAGATCTCTGCAGAGATAGAGGATTTCTACGGCCGTTTGTACGCTGCACATGCCCCTCCTCCTCAACAAGAAGACTATGATTCCAGAGCCACCCTGACGCGCCACTACAGTGACGAACTGCCTGACATCAGTCAAGACGAGATCGTGCTAGCTCTGAGGCAGCTTAAAAATGGAAAAGCCCCAGGTGAGGACGGAATTACTTCAGAGCTTCTGAAGGCAGGAGGAGCTCCTGTTATACAGGAGCTAAAGAACCTCTTCAATTCCGTCCTTCATAGTGGGAGAACTCCAAAGGCGTGGAGCAGGAGTTTGGTTGTGCTCTTTTTTAAGAAGGGAGATAAAACCCTTCTTAAAAATTACAGACCAATCACACTCCTGAGCCACGTCTATAAGCTGTTCTCACGCGTAGTTACGAACCGTCTCGCCAGGAGACTCGACGAGTTCCAGCCACCGGAACAGGCCGGGTTCCGCGGAGGATATGGCACCATAGACCACATTCACACAGTGAGGCAGATTATACAGAAGTCCGAAGAGTATAATCAGCCCCTGTGTCTGGCCTTTGTGGACTATGAGAAAGCCTTTGACTCTATCGAAACCTGGGCTGTTCTGGAATCCTTACAGCGATGCCAAGTAGACTATCGTTATATCGAGGTGTTGAGATGCCTCTATAACGCCGCCACCATGAGTGTCCAAGTACAGGGCCAGCAGTCTAAACCCATCCAACTGCGCAGGGGAGTGAGACAGGGTGATGTGATATCGCCGAAACTGTTCACTAGCGCGTTGGAAGATATGTTTAAGACGCTGGACTGGAAAGGTATGGGCATTAACATAAACGGCGATCACATCTCACATCTTCGATTCGCAGATGACATAGTCTTAATGGCGGAGTCACTGGAGGAGCTGAACCGGATGCTGGACGGCCTAGCTTCAGCCTCGCGACGCATCGGTCTTGGCATGAATTTGGATAAAACCAAAGTCATGATCAATGGCCACATTGAGCCAGGACCGGTGGTCGTACATGGCCACCTTCTTGAAATTGTTTCCGAGTATACTTACCTTGGGCAGATTCTGCAGATGGGTAAAAACAATTTTGAGAAGGAGGCCAAGAGGAGGATCCAGCTGGGCTGGGCAGCGTTTGGAAAACTACGTCGAGTCTTTTCGTCATCCATACCGCAAAGTTTGAAAACGAAAGTTTTCAATCAGTGCGTCCTACCCGTCATGACCTACGGAGCCGAGACATGGACACTCGCGGTAGGGTTGGTCCACCAGTTTAAAGTCGCTCAGCGGGCTATGGAGAGAGCTATGCTTGGAGTTTCTCTGAAGGATAGGATTCGCAACGAATACATCCGACAGAGAACCAAAGTTATCGACATAGCTCAAAGAATTAGCAAGCTGAAGTGGCAGTGGGCTGGCCATATCTCGCGAAGAACCGACAACCGCTGGGGTAAACGTGTTCTTGAGTGGAGACCGCGACTGGGCAAACGTAGTGTAGGACGCCCTCCGGCCAGGTGGGATGACGATCTGCGAAAGACTGCAGGCAGATGCTGGATGCGGCAAGCTGAAGACAGGGCGCTATGGCGCTCATTAGGGGAGGCCTATGTCCAGCAGTGGACTGATAAAGGCTGATGATGATGATGATGATGATGATGATGATATTTTATAAACACGTAACCCTATAAAACAATTTATACTTCTAAACTACATGTATTATGACAGCAGACAGACCATATGCGGCGCGTGCTGATCGGCAATCGCGAGCGCCCGCTGGTGCTGTCCCTTGTCGAGCCACATGCGCACGGCGTGCTCGGGCGCTTGGGCGCGCAGGAACGCCGCCTCCGCCTCTTCAGGTTGAGAGTCGGCCAGCGCCGCCGCCTCGTGCCGCCACACCTCGCGCCGGCTGATCCCGCCGCCTAGCTCGCTCAGCTCCATGGCAATGTCCCATCTAAAACCAACGCATTTTAAACCAGTATCAATGACAAGTTGTCCACTACTGAACACACCTCAAAAATTTTCAACATCGAGCATATTATCCAAACTAAGGCAGAAGTTTGGTTGATGAAGTCGCATATATGTGGCTAAGGTAGCTAGCGGCAATAACAAGCATGTGTCCTGTGTGTACCTGTGTGCCTGCAGCGCCCACTTGGCGCCGATGGCAGCGAGCCCGCGCGCCGCGAGCAGTCGCGCGCCCGCCGCGCCGCCCAGCGCCGCCGCGTGCTGCACGCACACCTGCACACACCACACACCCTTACTCACCAACACACCACATGAAAAACCGCTACTTAGTCTACATTCGTATTTTTGAAGTTATACTTCTTTAGGCGCGTTATGAAAAAAATATGAGAGTGAAATTTTAATATGTGCGCGCATTATGTACTACAAAAAATCACAGGGTATGCGGGTGCAGCGCGCATAAAGTGTAATTTAGTTTCAATACCATTAACCGACTTCGAAAAATAAAGGAGTCCCACGAAGAAGAAGCGTTATCACTTTAATCAAACTACACGTCGATCCCAAAAATAGTCCCACGCAGTGGAAATGAAAAAATAGTCTCACTCTATTCTATCAGGAACTTTACCTTAGAGAATAGGGTAGGACCTTTAGTGTGGAGGGTATATTCTACTGTGCACCTGCCACCACTTCACCCCCTTGACCCCCTAACCCCCAAACGCATTTTGAACCCTTCATCCATTCTGACCCCCTTTGACCGCAAACCAAATTTGACCCCCTTGCCCCCCAACCCAATTTGACCCCTCAAACCCATTTTAACCCCCCTTGACACCCAAAGCCCATTTTGACTCCCCTTGACCTCCAAACACATTTTGACCTCCTTGACCCCCCAACCTAATTTGACCCCTGACTCCCCTTGACGCCCCACACCCGTTTTGACCTCTGACCCCCCTAGTTTAATATAATACTAAATTATTTAATGATGCCAAAGTAGTATAATTTCTCACGCGCGTACATAAGTACACGCACCCTTTTTTCAATTCAAACAACATGATCCCTATTTCTTATGTTAAATATATAAAACTATAGATTAAAAGACATGGAAACACACAAATAAAACTACTGCACATTACAACACTCAACAGATGATGTTTCATCATAAGGAGCATAAATCACTGCCTTACAATGATTTTTTTTTTGACAGTTTTAAGAAACCTTCCTATTTTTATGAACTGACCGCTACCGCTCCGACTGGTGATCTACAGTTTTGTCTCTTCTTTATATTTAAAGTTAGGTATTCTCGCGGCTTCGCCCGCGTGAAAGCTTTTTGCACTACGAAAGTCATTAAAACACAACACGACACCAACTCCATCTACTCTTAAAGAATCAGATTAAAAATATCAATTATTTCCCATGAGAGCAAATTACTGGGACAAAAACAAGCCTATATGTTAATCTAAGACATGAACTACCCGCGTGCCAAATTTCATCCAAGTCCGTTTGGTTGTTTCTGCGTTTACTTCGAACAAACATACAAACATCCAAATATTTTCACATACTTTCGCATTTATAATATTAGTAAGAAGTAAGATAACACGTTGTAACGCACCTGTTGCTGCACGGCAGTAGGCGCGTGCGCTCGTGCCACTCTCTCCGCGTTCTCCCACTGTCCGCACGTTCGATACATTTGAATAGCGCTTTTCCAATCATCTGCATAAACAAACATTTTGCTTTTTCAAACAATCACCTCGCAAATCTCACTGCGAGTTACTTCAACTTCTGGTGTCTGATGCTCTAAAGCGATTAGTAGAGGTCTTTCACCTATGAATATAAATCCAATAACGATTCTTCTAGATGACAAAAAAATTTATATTGTATAGATTTTTGAACTTTGTGAATCAGTAACGAAATTAATTTCCCACAAAACCATCAAACTCGATGAATAACAAGGCATCTGAAACCGACCTGCCTGCACGTAGTAGTTCTCCGCAGCGCGCATGTCCCCGGCGGCGTGCAGCGCCTGCGCCACGTGCCGCCGCGTCGCCTCCAGCAGCGCCGGCCGGTGCGCCGCCACCAGGCGCAGCATCGCCTCGTATTGAGATGCTTCCTAACCACTCGTTCACGTCAGTCGATACTCCTCTGCACTTACCATCAAGTGCAGTGGAGCCATTTTGTCGTGTCCGTTCAAAAAAAATACCAGATTCATTTCTTCTTCACTCATTTTTTTTTTATTAACTTTTTGTGGGTTAAAAATACTGATGCTAGGTCGCTCATATGTAAAAGTCCGCCTGGGTGGGTACCGTTTACTAGTGCCAAGCAGCAGTGTGCATGCACTGTTGTGTTTCGGTTTGAAGGGCATTGTAGCCAGTGTAACTACTGGACATAATGAGACTTTACATCTTATGTCTCAGGATGACGAGCGCAGTGGAATGCCACTCAGTACTTTGAAACTCAAGCTGCTGAATGGTTTAGCTACTGTTTATGGGTGGTCGTATCGCTTATCATCAGGCGAACGGCATGCTCGTTTCGTCAATCAATACAATAAAAGAAAAAGATAATTCAGTATTTTCAATGATTCGAGCTTCCCTGATGAATGTCATGAAAACCCGTGCTTCTATCGAGCCTAGCTTACGAAATTGCAGTGCCATATGCACGGATAGGATGCCCTTGATCTTCATCTTATGCCATGGATGTCACAAACCTTCTTTAAGTTTCTAGAAAGGTGAAAATCAATGAATTCACCCACCTTATACATAGATATGGCTTCATCCGGCTCTCCAAGCCCAATGTAGATCTGCTCTGCTTTCTTGTACTGTCCGTCGGCGCGCAGCTGGTCCGCGAGCGGCAGGTACAGCTCCCGCGTGCGCTCCTCCGACAGCGAGGCGGCGGCGAGGCGCAGCCCGTCCGCCACACGCCCCGCCGCGTTGTATGCGCGTACGCATCTCTCGCTCATGTCGCACCAGGTCAGTAACCGCTCGGCTGTCTCCCATTCCTGGGGTGATGCAAAATTATATTCTACTTTTAGGATTTCTTTCAGGCAAATGTCTGTAAGTACACTATAGGCTACAATTCGAAGCGTGGGTAATTGAAATGGTACTTTACTTGAACAGAAATGAAATGGTCACCGAGTTGTTCACACTCCTCCTTTATGGATTCTTTATCGTCGATAGCCTGCAAGGAAAATAAATATATGTCGGAGTAACTAAAATACTATAAAATAGGATGCTAGCTAATTACCAGTATTTCAATATTGCACAGTGAGATTTAAAATACACAATGTTGCAGATTAATTTGAATTTGTAAAATAAGTAGTTGATTTGACTATTTTTATTTATGAATATTGTATTACTGTTGACTTCAATGAATCAAGTAGTATGAAATTATGTAGAGGGGAGCGAACCTTTATAATGAGAGTGCAGACGCGCTTCAGGGCATTCGAAGTTTAGTTGGCTAGCTCAACAGCACGTTGTTATTACTCTGTATTGTTGTTCAGACGAAATATATTATGTTTATATGAGAAAAACCAGCTTTTAATTATTATTGAAAGCTTAAATCATGACGAAGTCTAAAACATGGAAATACCACCTTCGCCCATACATCCATCATCCAACTCCGAAATATATAATAAGTCATTTTACAACAGTAATAAAAAAATAAACGATTATGTATTGGCCGAATTTAGTGGCAAATCACATTGTTGTTGCACGTAAAATTTTATTCAACAACAATACCATTTTAACAAATAATTAACTGCCATAGAAGACCAATCTTTGAGTCTGTAAGAGACTTCGAAAAAATCCAATAGAATGACTGTAGGAGATGGAGCTGCCCCCCCCCCCCCGTCCCGCCCCGTCCCCCGCGGTCGGTGTACCTGCAGTATGTGCAGCGCGCGCTCGTAGTGCCTGGCGTGCAGCGCGGCGCGCGTGTCGCCCGCCTCGATGAGGTGCGGCACGGCGGCGCCGGCCTGACGCGCGGCGCGCAGCCACTGGCCCCCGCCCCGCCCCGCGGTCGGTGTACCTGCAGTATGTGCAGCGCGCGCTCGTAGTGCCTGGCGTGCAGCGCGGCGTGCAGCGCGGCGCGCGTGTCGCCCGCCTCGATGAGGTGCGGCACGGCGGCGCCGGCCTGACGCGCGGCGCGCAGCCACTGGCCCCCGCCCCGCCCCGCGGTCGGTGTACCTGCAGTATGTGCAGCGCGCGCTCGTAGTGCCTGGCGTGCAGCGCGGCGTGCAGCGCGGCGCGCGTGTCGCCCGCCTCGATGAGGTGCGGCACGGCGGCGCCGGCCTGACGCGCGGCGCGCAGCCACTGGCCCCCGCCCCGCCCCGCGGTCGGTGTACCTGCAGTATGTGCAGCGCGCGCTCGTAGTGCCTGGCGTGCAGCGCGGCGTGCAGCGCGGCGCGCGTGTCGCCCGCCTCGATGAGGTGCGGCACGGCGGCGCCGGCCTGACGCGCGGCGCGCAGCCACTGGCCCCCGCCCCGCCCCGCGGTCGGTGTACCTGCAGTATGTGCAGCGCGCGCTCGTAGTGCCTGGCGTGCAGCGCGGCGTGCAGCGCGGCGCGCGTGTCGCCCGCCTCGATGAGGTGCGGCACGGCGGCGCCGGCCTGACGCGCGGCGCGCAGCCACTGGCCCCCGCCCCGCCCCGCGGTCGGTGTACCTGCAGTATGTGCAGCGCGCGCTCGTAGTGCCTGGCGTGCAGCGCGGCGTGCAGCGCGGCGCGCGTGTCGCCCGCCTCGATGAGGTGCGGCACGGCGGCGCCGGCCTGACGCGCGGCGCGCAGCCACTGGCCCCCGCCCCGCCCCGCGGTCGGTGTACCTGCAGTATGTGCAGCGCGCGCTCGTAGTGCCTGGCGTGCAGCGCGGCGTGCAGCGCGGCGCGCGTGTCGCCCGCCTCGATGAGGTGCGGCACGGCGGCGCCGGCCTGACGCGCGGCGCGCAGCCACTGGCCCCCGCCCCGCCCCGCGGTCGGTGTACCTGCAGTATGTGCAGCGCGCGCTCGTAGTGCCTGGCGTGCAGCGCGGCGTGCAGCGCGGCGCGCGTGTCGCCCGCCTCGATGAGGTGCGGCACGGCGGCGCCGGCCTGACGCGCGGCGCGCAGCCACTGGCCCCCGCCCCGCCCCGCGGTCGGTGTACCTGCAGTATGTGCAGCGCGCGCTCGTAGTGCCTGGCGTGCAGCGCGGCGTGCAGCGCGGCGCGCGTGTCGCCCGCCTCGATGAGGTGCGGCACGGCGGCGCCGGCCTGACGCGCGGCGCGCAGCCACTGGCCCCCGCCCCGCCCCGCGGTCGGTGTACCTGCAGTATGTGCAGCGCGCGCTCGTAGTGCCTGGCGTGCAGCGCGGCGTGCAGCGCGGCGCGCGTGTCGCCCGCCTCGATGAGGTGCGGCACGGCGGCGCCGGCCTGACGCGCGGCGCGCAGCCACTGGCCCCCGCCCCGCCCCGCGGTCGGTGTACCTGCAGTATGTGCAGCGCGCGCTCGTAGTGCCTGGCGTGCAGCGCGGCGTGCAGCGCGGCGCGCGTGTCGCCCGCCTCGATGAGGTGCGGCACGGCGGCGCCGGCCTGACGCGCGGCGCGCAGCCACTGGCCCCCGCCCCGCCCCGCGGTCGGTGTACCTGCAGTATGTGCAGCGCGCGCTCGTAGTGCCTGGCGTGCAGCGCGGCGTGCAGCGCGGCGCGCGTGTCGCCCGCCTCGATGAGGTGCGGCACGGCGGCGCCGGCCTGACGCGCGGCGCGCAGCCACTGGCCCCCGCCCCGCCCCGCGGTCGGTGTACCTGCAGTATGTGCAGCGCGCGCTCGTAGTGCCTGGCGTGCAGCGCGGCGTGCAGCGCGGCGCGCGTGTCGCCCGCCTCGATGAGGTGCGGCACGGCGGCGCCGGCCTGACGCGCGGCGCGCAGCCACTGGCCCCCGCCCCGCCCCGCGGTCGGTGTACCTGCAGTATGTGCAGCGCGCGCTCGTAGTGCCTGGCGTGCAGCGCGGCGTGCAGCGCGGCGCGCGTGTCGCCCGCCTCGATGAGGTGCGGCACGGCGGCGCCGGCCTGACGCGCGGCGCGCAGCCACTGGCCCCACGCCAGCTCCACGCGCGTCACCTCGCCTGCACAACGCTACCGGCACCACAACACAACACTTTATCACACATTTTCTATAATACACACCGACACACTCAAACACACTCACACACACACACACACACACACTAACGGCTTGTATCCCCGAAGGGGTGGGCAAAGGCGCAACTAATTGCACTGATTTTTCGCTGTGTATATTCCGTCCCATGAAGTGATAGGGAGGCGAGACTATCGCCATATCGAGCAAAAATGTCAGACTTAGAACTGATACTGAATAGAAAAGCCAATATCACCTCATCTAATGGCCATGTCATCTAATGTTCATACCATGCAATGCACACGCATGAACAAAACCAGAAGTTCCTGCATGCGTTGTCAATATTTAGCGGACGATGTGAAATAGACGAAGAACTGAACTGGCAGTCGGATTAACACTTTCCTTAACTATATGCCACTCAGTTTGTACGATCTCAAATGCCTCGCATGTCTAATTTGCGGGAGCAAAATAACTTCAACATACCTCTCTAGCCAGCTGCACAGCTCGTGCAAAGTTGTGTCCTTTGGCGTAATAATCCACGGCCGCTAGGTAGTCACCCTTTCTTTCTGAAAGCTCTCCCGCCATCTCCCACCATTCTTCCTGGAAACAATTAATTCCTGATACATTTTTGGTCTCACTATAACCCTTCGTTGTCACCTTCATAGGAAGTTAATATTGTACCTGACTTGTTCTTTTAATATAACGAATATAATTCTTCTAACCAATTTATGAAAATATCGCAGTGTCCCACAGGCCGTGTATATCGTATTTAAATAGATTAATGACATATTTTATCGTAGCCTAGCGTTTCCATATTCCTCAGCCGCAAAGTCTATTACCCTCCTTTGCCCTATGGTAGGTACTTCTGTATCTATCTCAGTAAGCCCCATTTTTGTTTATAATTTATGAGATACACCACCAACACCACCACCACCCTATGAGCATATTTCAATATTTCAACAATTGTTACACTTTTGCTCCCCATTGTAACCTTCAGTGTTCACAACCTGTATGAGCTGGTTGTGCACGGCGTCGACGATGTCGCTGTCCCTGAGCAGCTGCGGGTGCTGCAGCAGCAGGTTGGCGGCTCGGCGCGCCCTCCCCCCGCGCAGCCACATCCGCACCGCGCCCTCCGCCTCCCCGGCCGCTGCTAGGGCTGCGCCCGCCTCGCCTAGCCGACCTGCCGGTAACCTTACGCGTCAGTACTGGCACCAACGGCAAGGCTTCGATCATGTACGAGCCCAGTTATTGAAGCTCGCAGTCAATGGATGTCGTTTCGATATATTTCACCAGGATCATCAGTCGTGACTCATGTTACAGTATATTTTTTTCGCGGGCTTTATACGTTCGGTTATACTTTAATTGCTTCATTACAATCACTAGCCATTGAGCGTCATAAAACCAAGACATTCGGTAATAATTCATCACCTTTTTTTAATGTCTCCAACAGCAGAAGCTTTCGAAAACCATCTAATAAAAAGTGGTCCATAAGTAAAACTAACCAGTAGAGATCAAATAATCCATGTACTGCTGTTTGAGTATAGCGACAGACCCCCGGTCCGCCCGCTCGGCGACGGCGATTGCCTCAGCCCACTTGTTGAACTGCTTGTACATGTCAATGGCGAGGTCGGCACGAGCAGCTCGCTTCACGTAGCACTCCTCCGCGGCAGACAGATTACCGGCGAAGATGGATAATCTGGCTCGCATCACTGGACTGTGCAACCCTACAGAAGAATGAACTTTATGAAGTACATTCAGCCGAAGGTTAGGTGTGAACGATTGACGTAGACGGTAAGTGGTAGGAAATTATGTCTGCAGAATGAATGGGCTAGTTCCCTTTTTACAGGAGCACACCAAAATAATTTCAATGTATCTGATAGTAGGTAGAGTTCAGATAGAATATTCATTGACAATAGTCGCCATACGGCATAATTTTGCCGGCCCATTCAAATAACCCTTAGGTACTTAGTAAATTCCAACTGTTCCATGTGGTTAAGAATAACAAATCTGAAAATTGCAATTTCAACTACCAGTAAGTAATTTTAATTTATATTCAAAAAAGAACCATGAAAATACCGGCAGTAACATCCCCGTCGCCTTCAGCAGCTGCCAACTGAACTGTCTTATCCAAATAAAACGTACGTGCCTCGTCACCGACCTCTCGGTAACATTTAGCCGCGAGCTGTAAGGTAATACAAGAAATTGAAATCGATACGATAAGAAACAGATGTGAATCGTGCGGAAATATCGGAGTAACAAATCGTGTCGTAGAGGATCGTTACTTGTACGATTATTTTATTAAAGTCTGGATAGAGTGATGTCTGTAATCTGCATAAGGATTAGACAATATCACAAGGAATGCTTAGATATAATTTTGTCAATAGGTACCATCACTACCATCCCTAAAACTTTATAATCTCACCGTCAACCTAATATGTCGTGAAATAAGTACTAATATGTAATAATTAGGTACACTTTATATCCTATAGGATCTGTTAAGTTTTATTAGTTATTTTTAGGCTGCACTACATTTTCATATGATAACATACTAGTTAGCTACAGGAAAATATTTAAAACCAGTGAAAATATTACTTGTACGTCTTCATTCTGCAGTGCTCGTTCGGCCAACTGTCGCCACAGAGGCGCCACGTCCGCGCTACCGCCGACGCTGTCCAGATATGTCGCGCAGCCTGACAGGTCGCCACTGCGGAGAGCGTTGTCTAAAATGTGTGGAAGTTGGATCAATCTCTCTTAGTAACAATATTTAATCTGATGTAAGTATCTAAGTATTTACTTCTCGTTTAATATTTTAATGACCAAAATACTACAGCTCATCTTGAGCATTTGAGTATGGGGAAAGAGTTGGCATCATGATCATCAACATACCAGCCCTGTATTATATACTGCCCACTGCTGAGCACGGGCCTCCTCTACAACTGAGAGGTTAAGGCCTTAGTCCACCACGCTGGCCTAGTGCGGGTTGGCAGACTTCACATACCTTCGAAATTCAGAGAACTTCTCAGGTAAGCAGGTTTCCTCACGATGTTTTCCTTCACCGTTAAAGCGAGCGATAATTCACAAAAAATACACACATATTTTTTTAGAAAATTCAGAGGTGTGTGCCTTTGGCTTTTGAACCTGCGGACATACGTCTCGACGGACCGTTCCACTCCCAACTAGGCTATTGCATGTTTTCGTTTAAATGGTTGGTTGGCATGACATTATTTACACTATTGCTCAAGGGGTACGTTTTTTTTTTTTTTTTTTTAGTATGGCCATCTTCGGCGCATTAGGGACGGCTGCGGGCTTCCTCCGACTCACGTCTAAGTTGTCGTCCGCAACCGCCCCTAACGTCATGTCTTACAGGGATCAATGGCAACGCAATTATTTTATGTTCGAAATTGAAATCATGCGACATTACAATATGGAATGTGTAATTCTTTATTATGTTTAGTGACACAGCACTGACTGAAAGCTAGTCGATGTTCGTCGAGCTGCAGGTACTGAGCGTGCGCCCCCTCCAGCACCACGCGGCGCGCGCTCGCCTCCAGCACCACGCCGCCGCCCACCTCGCACATCTCCACGCTGCCCGGGTCCCACGCGCTGTACCTACCAGTACGCACAACCATCAGATACAACCTTTTTTATTATTGCATCGAATGACGAGACGAGCATGCCGTCCACCTGATGGTAAGCGATGCGACCACCCATAAACAGTAGAAACACCATCCAGCACCTTGATTCACAAAGTGCTGTGTGGCATTCCACTGCGCTCGTCATCCTGAGACATAAGATGTTAAGTCTCATTATGTCCTATAGCGACACTGGCTACAATGCCCTTCAAACCGAAACACAACAGTGCATGCACGCTGCTGCTTGGCGGTAGAAATAGAAATTGCGGTGGTACCCACCCAGACGTACTCTTACATATGAGAGTCCTACCACCAGTAGTAAGCTGTCCTGCTGTAAGGTCATATCTCTACAATATATGCTGTACTGCAATCTCGTAAGCCAATAACTTCATCATCATCATCAGCTACAAGAAATCCATTTTGAGCCTGCAGTCGTCTAGATTAAATAGAGGTAAAGCATCCGGCAATCTCAATGATAGAAAACGTAAAAGCTATGTCATATTTATAAGTCACGTCCTTACCAAACAAGTAGATGAGTGGGTGTTTGTGCAACAACAGCATCACTATTCTCAATCCACTGAACGAATCCAACGCCGCTGGCAATGATCTCCTATAAAAATTATCGTAAAATTTATTTAATTAAATAAGCACATATAAGTTGACAGTGGTATAGTAGTGACCCTGGCATTACTGACGTCCTTAGGATTCGGTAGTTGCCTTCAGAGTCGTTGTTCTTGATATACGGCATACCTTGTCTCCAGAAGGCAGCCGCAAGAGCGCCAGCCTCCGGCGTGTGTCCCGCAGCAGCAGCAGCTCTCCACTCTCGTTAAGCTCCAGCCAGTCCACGCGCGACTCGTGCCACCACTGCCCCACCGGGACTCCTAGATTATTATTTAATTCTAGATATAAATATCTGAATAGGACTGAAAAATTATGGAGAATTCATATACTTTTCTTTAGAGCCTGAAAATGTTTTAGTATTTGTATATATGTTTTCTTTCTGTGAAACGATTATGGTTGCACAAATGGCGGTGGAGAGCTATGGATAGAAGAACGATAAACTGCTTCCTGTGACTGGCAAACAAAAACACTTCACACTTCATAATACATAGAGTTCAAAGTAATTATGGTGAAACATTGTCCTTTGTATAATTATCTAATTAAAAGATGGCATTACCGTGTCTTTTCTACTTCTTAGTATGAGTTGTCTTCTTAGTATCATCTGTCTTAATATCATGACAGATGTCAGCAACATAATATCGCTTAAAGGCAACTTCAACTATTTACAATCCTAGTAATCTTTTATCAGGCCAAAGTCAAAACTATGGGCAAAAATACTAAGGAGTTCCATCAATAACCATGACACCAGTCATCCGAAACTCACCGGTAAGTAGATCGACGACGGCGATGGTCTGCCTGTCGAGCAGGTAGGCGAGGTGCTTGCGGTCGACGCCGCCCTCGTTGATCCGTACGCTCAGCACGTGCGGGTTCACGCGCTCCGTACGTACCTTACCGTATATATTATTCGTATAGGGTTTGAGCAATAAAATTGAACAAGGTTTATGGTACTAACGATTTCATCCAAATTATAGAGCATGGCGCATGGCATAATGTCTAAGGAACCCACTCCGAGTCGTCATAATTCAATTACATATGAATAAAAACGTTTCCTTCTGTCTTTCATCGCGCTATATCATTTAGGGGACAGATAAAATATAATGATAGAATGATTTCCGGTCAAGTTTACTCCTACAATTTATTGGGTAACAAAGACGGTTCCATATTCTTTGAAGCATTTATAAAAAAATATAATCTGAGTATATTTGAAACAAGATTACCACAAAATGAATAGAGATTCTCTTACCGTATGCAGAACTTTATCTAGTCCGTATTCGACGACGCTGAGCTCGCCGGCGCGGTGTATGAGACAGGCGCCGCCCACGGCCGCGTACACGCGCTCGCCGCTGCCCGTCCACGGAATCTACACAAATACTCGTAAATACAACCTAGGAATTCAACAACTAACTATGCTTTATTGTCCAATCATCGTGAACCTACCTACCTATAGAACGAAAATGGTGTCATGCAATATTAAAGCAAGCGCTTATTTGGATGTGAAATCGAAATCCTCCTCGCCAGTTTCGACCACGGCGGCCAATCTCAACGGCGATCAGCCAGGTACGCAGGAGATATTGTAGTGCACAAGTGTGTGCGCAATACACAGGTGCACTCGCTATTCCTTCACTTTCATAGTCCGGTGAGACGGCAATCCGACATGACCGGAGAGAGATCAGGCGCAGGACCAACGGCTTTACTAGCTTTTCCGGGGCACGGGTATCACACCGACAACTTCCTAACTCCGAGCTGCGACTGAGTAATTTTTTTAAGATGGAAAAACTCAGTCACAATGATATAATGAAACACTTCATGATTTGTAAGTATATTACAAAATTAAGTATAAAAAGTCGTTTGGCACCAGTAAAAGTATTGTACGTGTTCCAATCTTACGATACTTATGGGAAAACGGTTGTTGACTACCTATGCACATGCAGAGTTATAACATTTAGAATTGACAGTCATGCACCGGTGCCGTGAATTTACAATGGTCATACATAACTCACTTAAAGGCTATGAATGTTATTTTAAAGCAAAATCACTTAACACGTTCATACTTTAAAATCTCACCTCGCTAGTTAATCCACGTGCAATGTCACACAAGATCAATGTGCTATTGGTCCGACATACCGCGTACCAATCGTTACCTGAAATAAATATTTATTGTATCTACGAACTAAACAAAATTCATCCTTATCGTTAATCTATAGGTACCTTATTTTCCCAAACATATTGATGAGTTTAGGTTGTCAATAAAGTTCATGGTAACCACAATATACCTACCCAAAATTAGATATTTATGCCCATAAAGCCAATACGATCAAAACGTGGTTATTATTGTATCACTAACGTAGCGCTATCATTAAATAGGGCCATTTTAATTCTTCTCTCGCGCGATCATACGTGACAAATTGAGCAATCATGACAAGGCAATTTATCATCTTTTGAGCACCCGAATAAAGGAACGCTGTGGCGATTTATACAATGATTAATGAAAGCTTTAAGCACCTCAAAATAATAAATCTATCCATTGACTTTTAATGCTTTATTGGGGGATATTAAACGTGGTACTTGTAAAAGATTTCTTAAGATAAGAATGTAGGTAAACCAAAGTATTCGTCAGGAGTCCCTGACTCAGGACTAATTAATAAATTGATCGAAGTACAATATGAATAGTATATCAAATTGTATGAACAACTTCATACAACAGTAACAACTTACCAATAAACCTGACGTTGAATATGTCGGGCGCGTGTTTGGTGAGCACGGTGAGCGGCGCCGCGTCACGTGACACTCGCGTCAGCAGCAGCTGCCGCGGGCTCACGTGCTGCACCTCCACGGCGTCGCGCCACACCCACCGTCTGACCACACACCACTTGCATTGTTGGAAGCTGCCTTATCACTTACGACAGATTGACTTCCGAGCAACATCATGACTAATATCTCGACATCGTTCGTTAGAGAATTACGATAATGATTACTAGGTTAGTGACTTATAATGGAAAAGTAAAAAAACCTTTTTAAGCCGAATTGTTTATAGTCGTGGTCCTTATAAAAATCAATCAAGAAATGTATCAACTAAAACAATAACAGACTTTTCCAGAACCAATATCACTGTCGGAGTTAGTTCACATATCATTAGGTCCAAAATAGCTCAACCTGCCTCAACACAGCCTCTAGTTGTATGAGCGCGCCGGCCTGCGAGGCGATGGCAAGGCGGGTGCCGTCCGCGCTCCACGCCACTGCGCGCGCCGCGTAAAGGTTCGGGATGCTCAGCAGGCTCAGCTCCACTGCACCGGACTCCTTCATCTCGCCTATTAGACACCCGTTGAACACGCCAAACGCTATGCTCTGTTTGACAGGTCGAACATAATTACGACATGAATTCCTCCTAGCCAGTTTCGGCCACGGCGGCCAATCTCAACGGAGATCAGCCAGGTACGATATTATAGTGCACAAGTGTGTGCACAATACACAAGTGCACTCGCTGTTCCTTCAATCTCGTAGTCCGGTGAGACGGCAACCCGACATGACCGGAGAGAGATCAGGCGTAGGACCAACGGCTTTACGTGCTTTCCGAGGCACGGGGAATTACGACATAAGACAATGCCGTGCAGTGGTTTTCGGGATGGGGTAGCAAGTCGGTCGCCCTGTGCGCTGGATACTGGAGATGGAGCCAAGAGCCCTAGCCGGCGTCACAAGGATGATCTCCATGCATTTTGTCCGAATAGAACGTCCTAACAGAAGGGATGTCCGAGTACCATATTTATGAGCTCTTGTATATACTTTGACTGCGTCGGTGGCGTAGCTGAATCACGGTACGACTGCAAAGCTGAGGTCTCGGGTTCGATCTCCGAGTCGGGTAAAGTGATATTGGGTTTTCCTTCTCAGTATAAGAATTTGTGCCTGATATGGCGATAGGTTCGCCCCCATCACGTCATGGGACGGAATACGCACGGCGAAAAGTGGGGATAATAGGCGTGTTTGTGCGTGTGTGTGTGTGTGTGTATGTGCGTGTGCGTGTGCGTGGTATAAACTTTATTAAGAAAATAAACTTACGAAGGTTTACAATACACAAAGAAACTCGGTAAATAAAATACTGCGTACCTGTCCCGAAGGGCTGGGTGCTGCGGAGATGAGGTCCCTAGTGTCCGGCGGCAGCTGCGGCTCGACACTCCTCAGCAGCGTGCCGCGCTGCGCCTCGTACACCGCGACGCGTCCGTCACACGACCCTACTATCAACTGGCCACCAATTATTGACCAGTTTATGATTATCTCGATAATTTGTTGTCATATAGGTAAGCATTTTGCATAATGTAGCGTATTATAATTCATAAGTAGGTTTATTATTTTATTTCCTAAATTAACAACATGCAAAGGAGATATGTGAAATGAATCATTGTCGCATGGACCTCAAATATAATTTGTCAATAAAGTCGCTAGGTCATCATGAAATGAAACATAACTCAATAACCCAAATTATTTCTTTCCCTATGTAAAACTCAGTTTGAACAGATCTTACGATATGAATCCTTTTTTACAAAAGGAAAACGGTAAAGACAATAGTTATATGTACTGACATAAGACTGCAATAGCACGAGGGCAGTAGGAGGCAGTGCGTACCGCAACAGCAGTCGCCCGCCGACGTACAGCGTGCCGTCCGCGTGCCCCGACGCTAGTGAACCCTCCGCACGCGCCAGTGACACGCAACACGCGCCCGCGGTCCATATGCTAGAGCTCTTGTTGCTTTTGCAATCCAAGGTTCTATGGACATACATATATATATATATATATATATATATATATATATATATATATATATATATATATATAATGACGGATTTACGGTAAATGTTGCTCCAGTGTGAAGTTAGAACAAATGTTGATCCACCTATTTCACGTGTTTGCTCAGCTCCGAGTGTCGCAAACTGATATACTTTGATCCGTGTTTGATGCGCGTGTGACGTCGGTGGATCTGCACTCACAGGTTTTCAACATACTCGTCGACGTTTTGACCAACATTTGTGGATCCATTAACGGTCAAAAAAATGATACTGAATGTGATTACTTTGATCCAGAATATATTGACTTATATGCTACATTTACTGCGACTAAGTTGATCCGGAGCCAAAATTGACGAATAGGTACTGAAACACAAAGCGGCAAAATCTGTTTTACTGTTTTCTCCTGTTTTTGAAGTTATACTTCTTTAAGCGCGTTATGAAAAATTTATGGGAGTGAAGTTTTACGATGCGCGCGCATGTATGACACAAAATTTTCTCACGGGAGAATTATCATAAAGGGCAGATTTAATGTTAGATTTCAAAAAAATGACCACCATTGTGAATTTCTTTGTTTTAAGGCCAACCGACCTCAAAATCGATATCTGAGCATGGCCTTAGATACAAAGGGCAGATCCAATGTTATAATTGAAAAAAGTGGCCGCCATTTTGAATTTCTTTGTTTTAAGGACAATTGACGTCAAAATCGATACTTGGGCATGCCATTGATAGTAAAAGACAGATCTAATAATAGACTTAAGAAAAGAGGTAGCTATTCTGAACTTCTTAACATTGAGATTTCAGTCTCTTATAAGGTAAAGTTTAGTATAATACTAGGTAACACATTTATAATTAAGCGTTTTCTATTTTGCAAAAATGTTTTATGAGCATTTAACACATTTTCAAGTCTAAAGCGGATGGGTCCGCCCTGTGGATTGGGGGCGTTTGGAGAATTCCACCACGGTATCCCCTGCCTGTCGTAAAAGGCGACTAATAGGGGCCTCCGGGGGTCACGGGTGGGCGGGAGGTGCCGCCCACCTATTAGTCTAGCCAACTTCTGTGACCCCCGTGATGGACGGCAGCGTGTCTCACGCTGCCTCGGACACCAAGGGCGTCCTTCGGTGTACGGGGGCTTCCGAGCCCCCGCAACAACAGGAGAAGAACCGCAACAGCGGTACGCGCAGGGGCGGTTGCGGACGACAACTTAGACGTGAGTCGGAGGAAGCCCGCAGCCGTCCCTAATGCGCCGAAGATGGCCTTACAAAAAAAAAAAAAAAGCGGATGGGTATTAAAACAACTTGGTGTGATAGAAAGAGGCGACTTTTCGTGGGAGACAAAAATGAAACGTCCATTCTCATGCAGCAAATTTGTGAGTCCATTTCCACAGAACAATCATCGAGGTCTATCATCCGGTATCGTCATCACCATTATCAGCCATATGGCGTCCACTGCTAAACATAGGCCTCCCCCAAAGATTTCCAGATGGACCTATCAAAAGCGGCCTGCATCCAGCGCGTTCCTGCAGCCTTTAACAAGTCATCGGTCCATCTTGCAGATGGACGGCTGAAGCTACGCTTGCCAGTACGTGGTCTCCACTCGAAAACTTTTTTGTCCCATCTGCCGTCAGTTCTTCGAACTATGTTCCCTGCCCATTGCCACTTCAGCTTGCTTATCCGTTGGGCTATGTCAGTGACTTTCGTTCTTCTACGGATCTCCTCATTTCTGATTCGATCGCGTAGAGAAACACCTAGCAAAGCCCTTTCCATAGCTCGCTGAGTGACCGTGAGCCATCTTAGGCGGCCCATAGTTAGAGGCCACGTCTCAGTGCCGTATGTCACCACTGGTAACACACATTGATTGAAGACTTTTGTCTTCAGGCACTGAGGTATTTTGGACGAGAAGACCTTGCTTAGTTTCCCGAACGCTGCCCATCCGAGCTGGATTCGCCGATTGATCTCTTTCTCAAAGTTGGACTACTTGACCTAAATAGACGTACTCGTCTACAACTTCGAGAATTGAGCTCCCAACGATAATCGGGGTTGGCACAACATGAACATTCGACATGATCTCGGTCTTGTCCATGTTCATCCTGAGACCCACCAGTTGAGAAACTCGGTTGAGCATTGTGGTCAGACCCTCCAGCGATTCTGCCAGTACACCGATGTCATCGGCAAAACAAAGGTGAGTGATGTATTCGCCATTGATGTTGATGCCGAGTCCTTTCCAGTCCAAGAGCTTGTAAGCATTTTCCAACGCGGCAGTGAACAGTTTCGGAGTGATAACATCTCCGTCTCACGCCTCTGTGTAGTGGAATAGCTTTCAAACTCTGTTCTTGTACTCGGACCTACATGGTGGCGTTTTATACAAGCACTTCAACACTTCGATGTACCGATGATCAATGTGGCACCGCTGTAGAGACTGCAGCACAGCCCAGGTCTCGATCGAATCGAAGGCTTTCTTATGAGAATGCATGGACTATGGTCCATGAACGTTAAACAAAGTAGCAAGTTATACTCCCCAGTTTTTGTATAACTTGCCGCAGCGTATGGATGTGGTCTATTGTACTATAATCTTTACGGAATCCGGCTTGTTCGGGAGGCTCGAAGTCATCTAGCCAGCGCTTGAGACGATTCGTGATGACTTTTGAGAACAGCTTGTAAAAATGGCTCAAGAAGATGGGTCTGTAATTCTTAAAAAAGGCGTTATCACCGTTTTTTTAAGAACAATACCACCACACTCCTGTTCCATGCCTTGGGCGTTGTACGCTGGAGCAGAACGAAGTTGAATAGCTTTTGAAGGAATGTAAGAGTCCTGTATCACAGAGTAAAAAATACAGTAAAAAAATATAGATAAATTATCTCTTTCACATGGAGTATAAAACAATCTACGACACTTTAGATAGCATCACTTTTTTATACTTTGACTAGTTGCGCTCCGCGGTGTTAGTCGCGGCTTAAATTCCAGCAGGAATACTTTTCGGAATAAAAGTTAGTCTATGTAATAATTCAGGGTGTCAACTACGGCTATATCAAATTTCATCAAAATTGGTCCAGCCGTTTGAGCGTGAAGACGTAACTAACATGCTCACACACTTTCTCACAAACTTTCGCCATTATAATATTAGTGTGATTACCAATTGGGCTCAGTGACACCGTATTAGTAACATGTTGATACTGTGAATAAAATATCATTAATTGGATGTGTATAAAACGTCACGGATGCTCTCAGCCAATCTGATCTGAATCTGACTGTTTGCTGTGCTCTGATTGGCTCATTCAAATCGGATCAACATTTTCCGTAACTATCGCAAGGTGGATTTGTATATCGGATCAACTTCGGCAAACGTTAGTAAGAAGTCCCGTGAGTGCAGATGTTGATCCGGTTGGAGCCACATTAGTTACCAGAAATGCATATTGGATCAACAAAAGGCGGCGGATCAACATAGATTTTTGGATCAACAAAGTGCTCGCGTGAAGTCGCGTCTGATCAACATTTACCGTCAAGGTATCTCTATATATATATATATATATATATATATATATATATATATATATATATATATATATATAGAGATACCTTGACGGTAAATGTTGATCAGACGCGACTTCACGCGAGCACTTTGTTGATCCAAAAATCTATGTTGATCCGGCGCCTTTTGTTGATCCAATATGCATTTCTGGTAACTAATGTGGCTCCAACCGGATCAACATCTACACTCACGGGACTGCTTGCTAACGTTTGCCGAAGTTGATCCGATATACAAATCCACCTTGCGATAGTTACGGAAAATGTTGATCCGATTTAAATGAGCCAATCAGAGCACAGCAAACAGTCAGATTCAGATCAGATTGGCTGAGAGCAGCCGCGGCGTTTTATACACATCCAATTAATGATATTTTATTTATAGTATCAACATGTTACTAATACGGTGTCACTGAGCCCAATTAGTAATCACACTAATATTATAATGGCGAAAGTTTGTGAGAAAGTGTGTGTGCATGTTTGTTACGTCTTCACGCTCAAACGGCTGGACCAATTTTGATGAAATTTTATATAGCGGTAGTTGACACCCTGAATTACAACCTAGACTAACTTTTATTCCGAATAGTATTCCTGCGGTAATTTAGTCCACGACTAATACCGCGGAGCGCAACTAGTCAAAGTATAGAAAAAGTGATGCTATCTAAAGTGTCGTAGATTGTTTTATACTCCATGTGAAAGTGATAATATATCTATATTTTTAACTGTATTTTTAACTCTGTGATACCGGACTCTTACATTCCTTCAAAAGCTATTCAACTTCGTTCTGCTCCAGGGTATTACGCCCGAGGCATGGATCAGGAGTGTAAAGAAAGAAAGAAAGAAATGTGTTTATTGCGATGACTCACACTAAAGATAGCTTAGAAGTAGAAATTATACCTAATGATAGTAATTTAAAATTTATACATAGAAGAAAACAACCAAAATAAAACAAAAGGACACTAATAACTAACAGATATAACAAGCAATGCGTACCGAACCCATTGAACAGCCGTGTGAGTCTGCAAAGGGTCCCATCTCAGCTTAAAATGCTGCAACATGAAAGTGTTGCAGCGCTGGTTTTCAGATGGTTACCCTAAGTGATGTCATGATCAGCACCACTTCTCAATAAAAAATTAAAAAAAAAAAATACATAAAATTAAATTTATATTAATATAGGTACAATATATTCATGGTATAGGTATGTGAAAGAAGGACAAAATGATATCCCAAATATTAAATGTTTAAATACATTAAAAATAATAAAACAGAGAAATTTACGAAGCGAAATCTATAAAACATAAATGGAGCAATAATATTGATTGGATAAATAATTAATAGATGTAAAAAATTAGTTTCAATTAGGTATGAGATTTTTGTAATGTAAGTAGGTGTTGCTTATATTTTTTGTAAAATGTGCGTACTGTGTTTATTTCTCGAAGCGGTGGTGGGAGGTCATTCCAACAACGGGTAGCAGCGAATTTAAAACTACCTCGAAATGCTGCTGTCCTATGTCTACCCGTTACCATGAGATACTTCGATGCTCTAGTATTATATTTATTGGAATGACATGACCACGTCAGCTTATTGTAAAGATATACCGGTGATTTGTTGAGTACTACTCCAAATAATAAAGTAGCTAAGTGTAGCTTTCTACGTGCTGCCATTTTCATTAGGTTACCCTTATTCAGGTAAGAGGTGACATGGGTGCGAGGCGGAATAACATAGCAAAATCGAGTGCATGCATTTTGAACTCTTTGAATGAGCCTCTCAGTTCGCTTTAGCAGACATGAGCCATACACAGTGTCCGCGTAATTGAGCTTTGAAAGTACCAGGGACTCACATAAAGTCACTCGCATATCCACACTTAAATAAGGGCGAACACCATATAAAAGTTTCAGTCTGTGAAAACAATTACGGACCGCCTCAAGGATGTGGGATTCAAAATGCAGTTGACCATCAAATATTACACCCAGGTTGCGAGCCTCATCGACACACTCGATCGGACAATCCTCGATTTTTATGACTGGATTAATATTTTGGACATCGGCAATTATTTTTTGTGAACCTAAAATCATAAATTTGGATTTTGCAGGATTTAATACTAAAGAGTTACGACGAGCCCAATCGGCTACTCTGTCTAGATCAGAATTCAATTTAAGTATCGCATCGTGACAATCCTGTGGAAGGAAAGAAGTATATATCTGAAGGTCATCGGCATAGAGATGATATTGAGAGTTTATAATATTTTTACATATGTCAGAACTATACAGAATGAAGAGAAGCGGCCCAAGGATAGACCCTTGAGGGACACCTCTGACCACTGGAGAGACAGCAGAAGATGCAACATGGCCATCCCTATTAGTTACCTGAACATACTGTGATCTGTCACTTAGATAGCTACGAAACCAACTGACAGTCGGTGAGTCACAACAATAAAAATAAATAAATAAAACGAAAGTTTAGCAAGTAGGAGGGGGATATTTAAGGAATCAAATGCACGGGAGAAATCAAGCAGGACGAGCACCGATCCCATCCTACGATCCCTAGCTTTTAAAATATTGTCAACCACGTCAAGGAGTGCCGTGGAGGTACTATGACCTTTACGAAATCCCGACTGCGCTATTGGGAGTACACCTGCCTGTTCCAAGTACTTTCTAAATTGAATAGACACCAGCTTCTCTAAAATCTTGGAAAAGAGTGTGGTGGTATTGTTCTTAAAAAAAAGGTGATAACGCCTTTTTGAAGAATTACAGGCCCATCTTCTTGAGCCATGTTTACAAGCTGTTCTCAAGAGTCATCACGAATCGTCTCGAGCGCAGGCTAGATGACTTCCAGCCTCTCGAACAAGCTGGATTTGGAAAGGTTATAGTACCATAGACCACATCCATAATCTGCGGCAAGTTATACCAAAAACTGGGGAGTATAACTTGCTACTTGCTTAGCGTTCATATACTATGAGAAAGCCTTCGATTAGATCGAGACCTGGGCTGTCCTGCAGTCTCTACAGCGGTGCCACATTGATCAACGGTACATCGAAGTGTTGAGGTGCTTGTATAACAACGCCACCATGTAGGTCCGAGTACAAGAACAGAGTTCGAAGGCTATTCCACTACACAGAGGCGTGAGACAGGGAGATGTTATCTCTCCGAAACTGTTCACTGCCGCGTTGGAAGATGCTTACAAGCTCTTGGACTGGAAAGGACTCGGCATCAACATCAATGGCGAATACATCACTGACTTTCGTTTTGCCGATTACATTGGTGTATTGGCAGAATCGCTAGAGGGTCTGAGCACAATGCTCTGTGACCTCAACCGAGTTTCTCAACGGGTGCGTCTCAGGACGAACATGGACAAGACAAGATCATGTCAAATGTTCATGTTGTGCCAACCCCGATTATCGTTGGGAGCTCAATTCTCGAAGTTTTAGACGAGTACGTCTATTTAGGTCGAGTAGTCCAACTTTGAGAAAGAGATCAATCGGCGAATCCAGCTCGGATGGGCAGCTTTCGGGAAACTAAGCAAGGTCTTCTCGTCCAAAATACCTCAGTGCCTGAAGACAATAGTCTTCAATCAATGTGTGTTACCAGTGGTGACATATGGCACTGAGACGTGGCCTCTGACTATGGGCCACCTAAAACGGCTCACGGTCACTCAGCAAGCTATGGAAAGGGCTTTGCTAGGTGTTTCTCTACGCGATCGAATCAGAAATAAGGAAATCCATAAAAGAACGAAAGTCACTGACATAGCCCAACGAATAAGCAAGCTGAAGTAGCAATGGGCAGAGCACATAGTTCGAAGAACTGACGGCAGATGGGACAAAAAATTTCTCGAGTGGAGACCACGTACTGGCAAGCGTAGCGTCAGCCGTCCATCTGCAAGGTGGACCAATGACTTGGTAAAGGCTGCAGGAACGCGCTGGATGCAGGCCGCTTTTGACAGGTCCATCTGGAAATCTTTGCGGGAGGCCTGATGTTCAGCAGTGGACGTCATACGGCTGATGATGATGATGATGATGATGATGATGATGATAATACCGGATGATAGACCTCGATGATTATTCTGTGGAAATAGATTCACAAATTTGCTGCATGAGAATGGACGTTTCATTTTTGTCTCCCACGAAAAGTCGCCCCTTTCTAACACACTAAGTTGTTTTAGTTACCATCCGCTTTAGACTTGAAAATGTGTAAAATGCTCATAAAACATTTTTGCAAAAGAGAAAACGCTTAATTATAAATGTGTTACCTTTTTTTTTTCTTTGTTTTCGCGGAGAAAGTGACTTATTACTACCGCCCAGCCTTTAAGGGGGCGACTGAGCGGCTATGTTGGGTTCACCGTGCCTTACGACCCAGCGTTGAGCCGCCGGGCCGAGTCCCTAACCTATGTACACCGCACGGCATACCGACTAAAACTCCGCGGTTGCCTTCTTCGGCGCATGGCGCATTAGGGATGGCTGCGGGTTTCCCCAGACTAAGAGTGTCTAAGTTGTCGTCCGCAGCCGCCCCTGCGCGGTGATTCTAATACAGCCTGTCTCCTGCTGGGGGGGGGGGGGCTCAGAAGCCCCCACGCACCGAAGGACGCCCTCAGCGTCAACGGCAGCATGAGGCCTACCTGCCACACTACCGTCCATCACGGGGGTCGCAGCAATGTGCTAAAAACACGCACAAAACTAAAGACGGACAGCCCCCTGCCGCCCGCCCGCCACCCCCGGTGGCCCCTATTAGTCGCCTTTTACGAGAGGCAGGGGATACCGTGGTGGAATTTTCCAAACACCCCCAATCCACAGGGCTGAAGACGCCGGTCAGTCGTCCACCCGGCGCCTCCTACGTCTCGTTTCGCGGCGGGACGGATCACCGCGCCTCCGATCCCTCTCGGCATTCTCCTGCTGCAAGAGGACCATCTCACAGAAGTGCGCCACCGCACGCCAAGACCTCCGGCTATCGACCATGGAAGCGACCACGACCGGCAGCGTGAAGTCTCCTCCGACGACTGCTCTGAGAGCTAGTATTATACTAAACTTTACCTTATAAGAGACTGAAATCTCAATGTTAAGAAGTTCAAAATAGCGACCTCTTTTCTTAAGTCTAATATTAGATTTGTCTTTTACTATCAATGACATGCCCAAGTATCGATTTTGACATCAATTGTCCTTAAAACAAAGAAATTTAAAATGGCGGCCACTTTTTTCAATTATAACATTGTATCTGCTCTTTGTACCTAAGGCCATGCTCAGGTATCGATTTTGAGGTCGATTGGCCTTAAAAATAAGAAATTCAAAATGGCAGCCACTTTGTTCATTTCTAAAGTTGGATCTGCCCTTTGTGTTTCAGTACCTATTCGTCAATTTTGGCTCCGGATCAACTTAGTCAAAGTAAATGTCGCATATAAGTTAAATATATTCTGGATCAAAGTAATCACATTCAGTATCATTTTTTTGACCGTTAATGGATCCACAAATGTTGGTCAAAACGTCGACGAGTATGTTGAAAATCTGTAAGTGCAGATCCACCGACGTCACACGCGCATCAAGCACGGATCAAAGTATATCAGTTTGCGAGACATTATATATATATAATGACGGATTTACGGTAAATGTTGCTCCAGTATGAAGTTAGAACAAATGTTGATCCACCTATTTCACGTGTTTGCTCAGCTCCGAGTGTCGCAAACTGATATACTTTGATCCGTGTTTGATGCGCGTGTGACGTCGGTGGATCTGCACTCACAGGTTTTCAACATACTCGTCGACGTTTTGACCAACATTTGTGGATCCATTAACGGTCAAAAAAATGATACTGAATGTGATTACTTTGATCCAGAATATATTGACTTATATGCTACATTTACTGCGACTAAGTTGATCCGGAGCCAAAATTGACGAATAGGTACTGAAACACAAAGCGGCAAAATCTGTTTTACTGTTTTCTCCTGTTTTTGAAGTTATACTTCTTTAAGCGCGTTATGAAAAATTTATGGGAGTGAAGTTTTACGATGCGCGCGCATGTATGACACAAAATTTTCTCACGGGAGAATTATCATAAAGGGCAGATTTAATGTTAGATTTCAAAAAAATGACTACCATTGTGAATTTCTTTGTTTTAAGGCCAACCGACCTCAAAATCGATATCTGAGCATGGCCTTAGATACAAAGGGCAGATCCAATGTTATAATTGAAAAAAGTGGCCGCCATTTTGAATTTCTTTGTTTTAAGGACAATTGACGTCAAAATCGATACTTGGGCATGCCATTGATAGTAAAAGACAGATCTAATAATAGACTTAAGAAAAGAGGTAGCTATTCTGAACTTCTTAACATTGAGATTTCAGTCTCTTATAAGGTAAAGTTTAGTATAATACTAGGTAACACATTTATAATTAAGCGTTTTCTGTTTTGCAAAAATGTTTTATGAGCATTTAACACATTTTCAAGTCTAAAGCGGATGGGTCCGCCCTGTGGATTGGAGGCGTTTGGAGAATTCCACCACGGTATTCCCTGCCTGTCGTAAAAGGCGACTAATAGGGGCCTCCGGGGGTCACGGGTGGGCGGGAGGTGCCACCCACCTATTAGTCTAGCCAACTTCTGTGACCCCCGTGATGGACGGCAGCGTGTCTCACGCTGCCTCGGACACCAAGGGCGTCCTTCGGTGTACGGGGGCTTCCGAGCCCCCGCAACAACAGGAGAAGAACCGCAACAGCGGTACGCGCAGGGGCGGTTGCGGACGACAACTTAGACGTGAGTCGGAGGAAGCCCGCAGCCGTCCCTAATGCGCCGAAGATGGCCTTACAAAAAAAAAAAAAGCGGATGGGTATTAAAACAACTTGGTGTGATAGAAAGGGGCGACTTTTCGTGGGAGACAAAAATGAAACGTCCATTCTCATGCAGCAAATTTGTGAGTCCATTTCCACAGAACAATCATCGAGGTCTATCATCCGGTATCGTCATCACCATTATCAGCCATATGGCGTCCACTGCTAAACATAGGCCTCCCCCAAAGATTTCCAGATGGACCTATCAAAAGCGGCCTGCATCCAGCGCGTTCCTGCAGCCTTTAACAAGTCATCGGTCCATCTTGGGACGGCTGAAGCTACGCTTGCCAGTACGTGGTCTCCACTCGAAAATTTTTTTGTCCCATCTGCCGTCAGTTCTTCGAACTATGTGCCCTGCCCATTGCCACTTCAGCTTGCTTATCCATTGGGCTATGTCAGTGACTTTCGTTCTTCTACGGATCTCCTCATTTCTGATTCGATCCCGTAGAGAAACACCTAGCAAAGCCCTTTCCATAGCTCGTTGAGTGACCGTGAGCCATCTTAGGCGGCCCATAGTCAGAGGCCACGTCTCAGTGCCGTATGTCATTACTGGTAACACACATTGATTGAAGACTTTTGTCTTCAGGCACTGAGGTATTTTGGACGAGAAGACCTTGCTTAGTTTCCCGAACGCTGCCCATCCGAGCTGGATTCGTCGATTGATCTCTTTCTCAAATTTGGACTTACCGAGTTGGACTACTTGACCTAAATAGACGTACTCGTCTACAACTTCGAGAATTGAGCTCCCAACGATAATCGGGGTTGGCACAACATGAACATTCGACATGATCTCGGTCTTGTCCATGTTCATCCTGAGACCCACCCGTTGAGAAACTCGGTTGAGCATTGTGGTCAGACCCTCCAGCGATTCTGCCAGTACACCGATGTCATCGGCAAAACAAAGGTGAGTGATGTATTCGCCATTGATGTTGATGCCGAGTCCTTTCCAGTCCAAGAGCTTGTAAGCATCTTCCAACGCGGCAGTGAACAGTTTCGGAGTGATAACATCTCCGTCTCACGCCTCTGTGTAGTGGAATAGCTTTCAAACTCTGTTCTTGTACTCGGACCTACATGGTGGCGTTTTATACAAGCACTTCAACACTTCGATGTACCGATGATCAATGTGGCACCGCTGTAGAGACTGCAGCACAGCCCAGGTCTCGATCGAATCTAAGGCTTTCTCATAGTCCATGAACGTTAAACAAAGTAGCAAGTTATACTCCCCAGTTTTTGTATAACTTGCCGCAGCGTATGGATGTGGTCTATTGTACTATAATCTTTACGGAATCCGGCTTGTTCGGGAGGCTCGAAGTCATCTAGCCAGCGCTTGAGACGATTCGTGATGACTTTTGAGAACAGCTTGTAAAAATGGCTCAAGAAGATGGGTCTGTAATTCTTAAAAAAGGCGTTATCACCGTTTTTTTAAGAACAATACCACCACACTCCTGTTCCATGCCTTGGGCGTTGTACGCTGGAGCAGAACGAAGTTGAATAGCTTTTGAAGGAATGTAAGAGTCCTGTATCACAGAGTAAAAAATACAGTAAAAAATATAGATAAATTATCTCTTTCACATGGAGTATAAAACAATCTACGACACTTTAGATAGCATCACTTTTTTATACTTTGACTAGTTGCGCTCCGCGGTGTTAGTCGCGGCTTAAATTCCAGCAGGAATACTTTTCGGAATAAAAGTTAGTCTATGTAATAATTCAGGGTGTCAACTACGGCTATATCAAATTTCATCAAAATTGGTCCAGCCGTTTGAGCGTGAAGACGTAACTAACATGCTCACACACTTTCTCACAAACTTTCGCCATTATAATATTAGTGTGATTACCAATTGGGCTCAGTGACACCGTATTAGTAACATGTTGATACTGTGAATAAAATATCATTAATTGGATGTGTATAAAACGTCACGGATGCTCTCAGCCAATCTGATCTGAATCTGACTGTTTGCTGTGCTCTGATTGGCTCATTCAAATCGGATCAACATTTTCCGTAACTATCGCAAGGTGGATTTGTATATCGGATCAACTTCGGCAAACGTTAGTAAGAAGTCCCGTGAGTGCAGATGTTGATCCGGTTGGAGCCACATTAGTTACCAGAAATGCATATTGGATCAACAAAAGGCGGCGGATCAACATAGATTTTTGGATCAACAAAGTGCTCGCGTGAAGTCGCGTCTGATCAACATTTACCGTCAAGGTATCTCTATATATATATATATATATATATATATATACACATACACTCACGCCTGTTATCCCCGAAGGGGTAGGCAGAGCCGCAACTAGTGCACCCACTTTTCGCCGTTATTCCGTCCCATGATGTGATAGGGGGCGAGCCTATCGCCTCCTATCACATCATGGGACTATGGATGGGACTATGGGTTCTATAGACATATTATTATATTGCAAACAATATAAAAAGTGACATCTTAATTTCCACAGGAAATTAAAAAGATACTTTTTCAAGCACCCTTCGCCTATATCTCGTTTGCGGCACTTTTAGGGGGGCGGGGGGCAGTGTACATTTGCCTGGAGGGGGAGGGGTGCATGCGTGATTGTTTTGAGCTTTTTTTTGTCCCTGCCCTGTGTTAGGTGCGCCCCAGGGGCACCATTCCACGCTACACCACTGCGCGTTGGCATTCTATTTGAACCGTTTACAATTCATTATTTTCGGGTGTCCGGTTAACTATAAGACGGGATCTCGATATGCCAATCTTGACTCAATTTCCTAAACTCATAAGTGACAGCGCACGGAAGTTGGTCTAAATCTTATCTTACAACTAAGTATGTGTCACTATCTATAATACCGCCCTATGATACCTTATTTTCCCATCGCTAGTGCCTGTAAAAAAACCACTTTCGGCCGGCAGTAGCCGCATGGGCACTCCAGTGAGTGGAAACTTGTTGCAGATTACTTTCTTGCCACTCCAGTCAGCGCCCACGCGGTAAACGAACACCATGTTATCACTCTGCGCCACGCCAAGCAACTCTGAGTTCTCGCTAAATGATAAACCTGTAATACACATTATGTATTACTTTTTTGGTTTAACCCAAAGGCGACGGGATGTAAAAAATAATAGAGTCCCCAGACGATTAGATTTGGTATCATCATACCAATTCGTCATGCGGTACAGTCTTCACGCCACACGATCGAACCGTACCATGCGATGTCCAGTTGTATCTGTGCTAGCAGCGCGTGAACACCTCTCACATAGGTCACTTTTTATCCCGGAAAAATATATATCGGGACGGAAAATATATCCCGGAAAAAACCTACCACGCGGCGAAGCCCCCAGCATTTCGGATAAAAAGTAGCCTATAGCGAACAGGAGTAATGTAGCTTCTTATTAGTGGAATAATGTTTAAAATCGGTTCATAAAAACACCTTCGCACATAATGCATTATTCAAGAACATATTTGACTACCACAAAAAAGGTTATATACTGAATCAAACTTAAAAGATAGACACATGCTGCCGAGGACTTTTTTTAAAACTTTTAAAAGGAAATAATTCCTCAATATATAGTTTTTGCGTAACTTTAACCGTTTAGAATATTTTTCCTGTTTTTGCAACATTTTACATAAATGCTACGCTCCAGTTGGTCGTATCGTGATGTTATATAGCCTATATCCTTCTTCGATAAATGGACAATCCAATACAAAAATATGTTTTCGACTAGAACCAGCAGTTCGTGAGATTAGCGCGATCAACCAAACAATATTATTCACAAATAAACAAACTCTTCAGCTTTACAATATTAGTAGCGCTATTATATATACAATATAGATACAGACAACAGTACAGTTATATGGGACTCATTAAAGATTTGATGATGATAATACAGTACATAAGTTTGTTTTATTTTATTACTTTGTTCCTAATTTTGATTGCTTCATTTTTTCCGTGTAAATGTGTGGAATAAATGTTTATTATAATTATAATTTTCGTGTATATTATATTCGACCTCATTTTATTTTGTTCTCGGGAACGAGGTCGCGCTCGGAACCCATTATGATTTATGACGACAGATAACATGCTGCGCGTGCGAAGGATGAATAGCGACTGAACCATCGAACGGTACGGTGCGTCCGCCAGACGATTAGATTTGGTATGTAGCGAACCAAGTGCGATGGACAAGCCATCGAACCAGCCGTACCAACAATAACAATAATAATGTCCATCGAACCGTGCCCCACACGATGTGATATGGTTCGATGGCATACCGTTTTAATGGTTCGGCTGTACCAAATCACATCATCTGTGCCCACTTTAAGACTGAGCGTGGGCTGGGTATAAGGGGGGGGGGGTTCAGAGGGGTCCAGACCGCCCCTTAGCTTACAATAAACCACGCTACGCCACTGACCGCTGACATTTTGGGGGCGGGACCCCCCCCCCCATGTTCTAAAATACGGTGTCATACAAGGCAAGAACCCCACTATTTATATCGAGCCCCCCCCCCCCCCACCCCATGTGAACACGAGACAAAAGTGTAATCAGTTAAGTATAACGAAATTAATGATCTAAGTATTCTAAATAAAACAATAGTCTAATATATTAAGTGCGTACCTGTTATAACATACGATTTTTTTCCAGCGCTCGCATCAGCAGGTTTGGTCGAAAATTTGTCCCGCCTAACACCATCGCGATCAAATAATAACACAACTCTTTCACACGTGGCAACCGCTAATTTCACATTATTGGGCGACCAACAAATATCAGCAATAGGACTCTCGGAATCCTAAAAAAACATTTGTTTATATATATATATATATGTAATATTTCAAAGAAAAGCAGAAAGTTATATTGATAACTAGTATTTTAATTCTGGTCTTTACCTGTGCTTCTAAAAGAGTCTTGGAATATTTTAATCGCATTTTATCGTTTTAATGCTTTCAGGAATACTAGTTCTTTAGAAAATAAAATTTATTCATGCAAGTGGTTTGCATTGTTTTGATGTTTAGTAGCTAAGCAACGAAAGCAAAGGAAAGATAATTTATAATACCACAGGGTCAAAAAGAATTATAATTGCGTAGGTAGGTAGTATTTATTCAAATATTCGTATCAAACCGCATTATAATATACGGAAAGTGCATCTTGTCTTTTTTATCAACTTTGGAACGCAATATCCCTCACATAATTCCCCGGGAGTGAATGGGCGGCCATTTCGAACTCAAATAAACCCGCCAACAATAGAGATGTCCCAAAAACCCGCTCGCCTCAATAATGACGTTTATAGTTACTACCCCTACCAAGAATTTTATACCCATATGGATTATTCATTCCGTTTAACAAACTGAAGAATAAAATGTGACGTCACAGTTAACTGCTGTCTCTCTCTTTAGAGTGACAAAGGTTTATTTTCAAAACCAGGACGTAACATAATTAACTGTCCATAATAATATGATATGATATAATATGGCTGCCTCGGTGGCGTAGTTGTATTATGGTACGACTGCAATGCTGAGATCCCCGGGATGGTCGGGTCGGGCAAAGTGATTATTTTCCATTCAGTATCAGCTCGGAGTCTGGAATTTGTACACGATAAGGCGATAGGCTCGCCCCCTATCACACCATGGAACGGAATAACGGCAAAAAGTGGTGGGTGAGGTTTCTTCCTTAAATTTATTTTTAATATTCTAAAACTTCTGTGAAGAAGCCAACAAAACTATTAAAGTTTGCTAAAGATCACCATAATGTGCTCTCTTTCGGCAAATAAATCTTTGAATTTATAAAAACAAAATTGTTTTCGGCGACTAAAGGTGTAATGTTAAAACAAAAGTCTTTATGTCATCACTATATGTAATTTTTCTTTGCTTGCTATTTGGAATATACTTTTAAAAAAAATCTCAAATGTTAGCAAAATTTCACTGCAAAATATTTTCAATTTCAGATTGTAAAGTATAATCATGAACAACTTTAGTAACAAATAACTTGTCATTAATTTTCTTCTTTTATCTCTTCATCTTCTGCTGCAATACTTTCTTTTATTTCTTCTAATTTATTTCACGGGATGTCTTCACATTTACTGATATATTGAAATCTTTCAAGTCTTGACGTTTCAATGGTGGTTCATATTCATTTCGCTGACATATAATGTAAAAAGTAAATATCAATCAATAATAATATATTTAAGTACCTATATATTTTAGACAGAGGCAGAGGTGCCATTTAGTACACTCAGATATCACCCAATGTACCGCCGTTATAAAATTTGGTGGGTCGCAAGCTTAATGCCCTATCCTACTAATCTTACTAATATTATAAAGGCGAAAGTTTGTAAGAATGTCTGGATGTATGGATGTTTCTTTCATGCAAAAACTACTAAACGGATTTCGATGAAATATGGCACACGGGTAGATCATGTCCTGGATTAGCACATAGGCCACTTTTCATCCCAGTAAAATATAAACAGTGACTTTTATCCCGGAAAAACATTCACGCGGGCGGAGCCGCGGGCAAAAGCTAGTAAATAATAAAGTCTAAGTGGATCATAATTATACCAGTGAAATGATAAAAAATAATATACTTACAGCATGAGTTTCTGGTAATAAATAATTATTTTTGACATCTTCTGCCATATTCCGAGAAGTAGAAGACACATTATCACATTCAGAATCATAATCTTCTGTCTTTAAATGTAGACTAGTAATTCTTGCAGACATCAAATTGACCTTTTAATGGTATTTATATTTAACCACGTTTTTGCTTATCCAGATCTTTAAGAAATCTGTAAAGAGTAATACAAACTCGATTTTATTTTAAATAAAAGTTTCAATAAATCAATGCTGGATACACTGAGAACTCGATTGTAACTGTTGATCCTCAGTTTTTATTTACGATGATTATTTAAAGATTAATAAGCTTTATAATATTCATTAGTAAGGCGGCTAGTATTACAAATACTCTAGCACCATCGTGAAACCGGTCCACCAAAGCTTACACCATGGTCACCCTAGCCTCTTGTTTACATATACTATTTACAATACAAAAAATCACATTTAACATTACGTTAATAGGAAAAAAGTAGTCATATATAAAGCAAATCACATTAAGCGAGGTTTTTCTACAGTTCATTTATAAAATATTCAGGTATTTTATTACGATTCGGATAAATATTGATAAAATTATAATATTTACACAATATTGATTACAATAAACTTACCTGTAGAATTTCACACTAAATTATGGATATCAAATATTTCTGCAACCGTGAACTACACAATTCACATTAAAATATCACTAAAACACACTTATTATTGTAGATAATTACAGAGAAAATTTCGAAGTGAACATTTATTTGACAACTATATTGTCATCGAACTTAACGTTTTATAACAGTGTTGCCGAAATATGTATTCGCAATTACCAATTAAATGAGGAAATTTGGTTTAACTAAAATGTTAATAAGGATAAAAAACCTTAAGGATATCTTATTCAACAAGAATAATTCTGAAATGAAAATAGTACTTATATCATTATATAAGATATGTTGGAAATATTTATATATATATGATTGAGACGACAATAACGGTATTGATATTTTTTTATGGGTGGGGAAATAATCCGTAAGCTTTGGCAACATAGGTTAAAGAGTGAGTGAGATAGAAGACAGCTCAAAAGGTAATTTTTTTGTCTTCACAAAAATGTGTGTACCGAGGCCTCCAGTAGATATATTATAAACTTCTTGACCCCTACTCTTTGACTGTTTGACGGTTAACACTGATTTAGTTGTGCTCCGTAAAGTAATATGGCGTTTGGTAGGCTTTATTAAGATAAATTTCGGATTTCGGCATTTTTTACAACACGCGTAGTCATCGTTCTCCAAACCGAGGTTACAGCATCCCCATATTAAATTAGTTTTGGACATAGTGTGACAAAATCCTCAACTCTTCCAATACCTTATGCAATAATTGTCTCTAGGAGAGCGTAAGCACTTTACCGCGCACGTCCTCTCTGTACTTAAATAATCTTGGTCGTGTGTCCACGCGATCACGTCACTCTCAACGTGCAAGCGACTCTCACGGTTCAGTGGTGGTAATAACCGTGAATCTACGTTGCACGCGTGTATTGTCGCGCTACCCACACGAAACACTTGATCGACACTACTGAGGATTCCAAACTTTGATAATTGTGTTATTTTACTTTTATAGCACTGCACTTATTAGTTCTTTAATACTATGTATCTTCCAATGTATGAATATAATAAAAATAATGTATTTATTAAGATAAATACATTATTTTTAAATAAATACATTATTGCATAAGGTATTGGAAGAGTTGAGGATTTTGTCACACTATGTCCAAAACTAATTTAATATGGGGATGCTGTAACCTCGGTTTGGAGAACGATGACTACGCGTGTTGTAAAAAATGCCGAAAGGCTTTTCACTTCGAGTGTCTTGCTTCTACAAGTACCGTAAATATTATCACGGCGAAAACGGTTCCACCAGACTGGATTTGTCCAGTATGTGGTAATCTAAAACCAAGAAGAGGTAACAACGATAATACTCCTCTACGTAACGCAGATAACAAGACATCAAGGGGCCACAAAAGAGTGGCTATGAACTCTCCGCCGGATGTTAGTGGCGCAGCAAACATCTCTCGGTCTGATGTTAGAAGCATTGTGCAAGAGGTAATTAAGCTGGAAATAGACAATCTTTTTTCACGCCTGGAAGAGAAAATTAAAAATGTCATAGCAGGCGAGCTAGCGCCATTTAAAGCGGAGATGCAAGAATTTCAAACCTCAATTAATTATCTAAGTAATCAATATGATGACACGATTAAGAGTTTAAATTCAACTTCAGAAACTCTAAAGAAGCTGAAAGCTGAGAATGAGGTTCTGCATTGTGAAAACCAGAATTTGTCCGCTAGAGTAATTCAATTGGAACAGCAGGCACGGGCTGGTAATATTGAAATCCAATGTGTAAAGGAAAACAAAAATGAAAATGTAGTAGATATCATTAAAAATATAAGTAAGGCCATAAACTTCGATCTCAAAGACGAAAATATCCTAAGCTGTAACCGCATTGCAAAATTAAATCAAAAAAGTGCTCGTCCTCGTTCTATTGTTGTACAAATGAATTCTCCACGAACAAGGGACGCGTTTTTAGCTGCATGTATTAAATTTAATAAAGCAAACCCAGATAATAAACTTAATAGTACGCACGTTGGATTACCAGGTAATAAGTCACCTATATTTGTTGTTGAACATCTTTCGGCGGCTAATAAAGCTATTCATGCTGCGGCAAGGCTTAAAGCAAAAGAACTTGGCTACAAGTACGTCTGGATAAGGAACGGCCGGATATTTATGAGAAAAACTGATGACTCTGAATTTAAAATAATAAGAGATCTGAATTGCCTTAGCAAAATCTAACCTATTTCTCGTATTACAGTTTTTAGCGTACGTGTTTGTGGCAATATATTCTGTATAAAATGGCCCTTAATGTTTATTATCAAAATATAAGAGGCTTAAGAACTAAATGTCATATTTTCTACCGTAACATGTCCTGCCGTGATTATGATGTTGTTATTCTTACTGAGACTTGGCTTAATCAATCTATTAATGACTGTGAGCTGTTCGACGACAGATATGTAGTTTATAGAAGGGATAGAGAATCGTCAGGTTTTCATCATCGAAAAGACGGTGGAGGTGCCTTAATTGCAGTTCAAAAGCGTTATAATTCTCAAAGGCTTGGTAACTGGGAAAGTGATTGTGAGGATCTATGGGTGTACTTAGACTTACCTATGAAAAATACTTACCGTCGAATTGCTTTTTGTGCTGTATACCTACCACCCCCTATTCAAAAATCTATATTAGGGCACTTCATTGCCAATTGTAATTTAATTTTTGAAAAGTGTACTGTACCTATATGTATTATGGGTGACTTTAACCAAAGCCTTATTAACTGGTCTGAAGTGACAAACCCGTCACAAACTAGCAAATTTTCGACACTTTCACAGACACTTATAGACTTTACTTTCCTCAATAATTTGAAACAACATAATAATATTTTAAACAGCCGAAGTAAAGTGCTTGACCTCGTATTTACGAACTTACCTTCTTGCTGTGTTACTAGAGCTTTGGATACGTTATGTAATGTAGACCCTCAACATCCTCCAATCGAAGTTAATTTAGCAGTAAACATACAGCGCAATTTTAAGGATAGAGCTCAAAATCTAGCCCCAAACTACAATAAAGCGGACTATGATTTAATAAACAATTACTTAGAACAACAAAACTGGTCAGAACTTTTTCTGGGTTGTAATGATGTGAATTATATGGTCAGCATTTTTTATGACATAATTAGAACAGCGACTTGTCGCTTTGTGCCATTTGTTAGCACAAGCCGATCTCGAAGACGTCCTATTTGGTTCACCCGAAATCTAACACGTTTGATAAATGAAAAGGAAAGACTCAGGCGTAGATACAAGAAATACAGTAACCCCCTAGATGAAATATCACTTAAAATTGTAAGTAAAAGGTGTGATAAACTAGCTACTGTCTGTTACAACTTATATATTAAAAATATAGAACATGCTATTACACTAAATTCAAAATGTTTTTGGTCATACATAAAAGGAAAACAGACTGGTTACAGTAGATACCCTGCCGTTCTTTCAGATGGTAGTACACTAGCGTCAGATGGTACTGGCATATGTAACTTATTTGCTACACATTTTGCATCGGTGTATTGTGACGACAGTGGGTATTCCAGTATTGATGATAAGAACACACCCTGTGGGGGAAGTTTTAGTCTCTTCACCCTTAGCCCAGATACTATTGCTAAAAAACTTAAAAGCCTAAACGTGAATAAGGGTACGGGACCTGACGGTGTCGCACCAATCTTTATCGTCAAATGTTCCTCGTATTTAGTTGAACCTCTATACAAAATCTTTAACACATCATTGCAAACTGGTGTTTTTCCGGATAAGTGGAAACTAGCTAAAGTGGTACCAATTTATAAGAGTGGTGATAATACTCTAGTCACAAGTTACCGACCCATATCCATCCTTTCTGTTTTTGGTAAAATATTTGAGTCGCTAGTGTGTCCTTTGATTCAATCCCACTGTAGACATCTGATAACTCCACACCAGCATGGATTTGTTCCTGCCCGTTCAACCTCTACAAACCTAGTAAACTTTACCGAATTTCTAGCCGAAGCCATGGACAAACATAAACAAGTAGATGTCATTTACACGGATTTTAGTAAGGCGTTCGACCGTGTATCTCATATAATTCTCACTCGAAAACTTTAATATTACGGTTTCACTGGTTGTTTTCTGGCTTGGTTGAACTCATATCTGTCTGAGCGTTCTTTCTATGTAGTTGCCAATGGCTATAGCTCGGGTAAACATGAAATCTTGTCGGGCGTCCCTCAGGGCTCTCATCTAGGGCCCATCTTATTTAATATTTTTATAAATGATGTTCCTGACTGTTTTCAAAATTCTCTTCCGTTCCTCTACGCGGATGATTTAAAGATTGTAAAAATTATCAACTCAGATATTGATATATCGCTATTACAGGATGATCTTAACAATCTATCCAACTGGTGCTCCGATAACAAAATGTCTCTAAATCTAAGCAAGTGCTTCTATCAACGATTTACCAAAAAACTTAAAGTAATAACCTCCGAGTACAATATTTCTTCTCATCCTCTTGAGGAAGTTATTCAAAATAAAGACCTCGGCGTTATTTTTGATAGTAAACTTTCATTCATACCACATATGGACAACGTTGTCAAAAAGGCATCGAAAATGCTTGGTTTTGTTATCAGAAATGGCAAAGTATTTCGCAATACACGAACGAAAAAGATACTTTACTACAGTCTCGTGCGCAGTATAATTGAATATGCTAGTGTTGTATGGCGCCCACACTACTCCACTCACTGTTTACGGCTAGAAAGAATTCAAAAGCGATTTTTGTGGCATCTTGCTCGCTCTACGAATCCTGACAAAAAACCCTTTTCGTACGAACATGGACTAAAACATTTTAAAATAGTTTCTCTTACTAAAAGGCGAGAACTTTTGGATTTACAATTTCTCTACAAACTGCTGCGAAATCAAATTGATTGTTCACCGCTGTTGGAGAGAATAAGTTTTAGAGTCCCGTTTAAATATCCTAGATATAAAATAAAACCACTTGTTCCGCCTTTTCGTAATACAGTCACAGGTGCTAATTCTCCGTTGTGTCGCTTGAGTAAATTGATGAATAATTATTGTAATGTGGTAGATGTCAATTACCAAACTTTCGCCAACTTTCGAAAGAGCATATTGGAGGATGTTGGGGGTGCAAGCATTGTTTCTGGGGGTATATAGAATTAAGTAGTCCTTATCTTGTTTTGTTTTCTACTTTTTTTCAATCTCTTTGTTTAAATGGGCTCCACGCCTTTTTTTCATAATTTTACGTTAATTTTAATTACAAGCATATCGTTTGTAACCGTCACTTAGTTTAAAGTTATAACCTTTATATAATGCACGCTGTGTTTACCTATAAGTGGTTTGTCACATTTAGATTAACACTATAACTATATTTAATATAACACTATGTAATAATGTGAAAACTGTTGGTGGACCTAATTAAAATAAATAAATAGTTCAAAGAGATGAACTAGGACACCTATTCATTCTTTTGATTAGTCGATAAATTTAATTGAAGAACCTTTTGGAAACTATTTATAATGTCCATAGACTTAATTTTAAATATTAAGTCCATGATAATGTTATCAAAATTCTTCTCTTTATACGTCTAGTCTGTGCGAAAACCACTACGGGAATGTGAATTGATTTTATTTTTCTCACACGGAAATTTACTCACACAATACAGTTTTCAAAGCGAAACCTTATAGTTTGGTTTCAAAAAGGAAAATCAGGAATTTTGTTCCGATATTTTTGGATTATTGTACGGTAGACGGTTTTCTGATCTTCTTTGCGGTTAGTCTAGTGGACACGATCCCTTAGCACCGGTTGTCCTATAAATAATGGCAACACCACTGGAAGTGTTGTCAATCTGACAGCCGTAAACGGAAATTCTTTTCGTGAGTACTTTGTTTGTGTTAAGACGTTGAGAGGTTAGATTATTTTCATCCATTGTAATCTTAATATGTTTTGAAGTTTTTCTCTACTTTAAATAATGCTTTGTTTTTATCAAACAGTGTCCTACGTGTGTTATAACATATTTATGTAGATTATTTACAATTTACCATTGAATTGTGGTGTTGTGATAGTGTCGACGAACTCAACATTCACGTTCTTACAATACAATCGTAAGTAATAAGTTGTAATTCTATTTCAGAACGTCATGCCTTTTGCGCGGTACGTAGAACCGGGGCGAGTGGCCCTGGTGGCCGAGGGTCGCCTTAAAGGAAAGTTAGTGAGCGTGGTAGATGTCATCGACCAAACCCGCGCCCTTGTAGACGGACCCGGCAGCGGAGTTTCACGCCAACAGATCCGCCTCAACCAGCTTCACCTAACGAAGTTCCGCCTCAAATACCCATTCACAGCTCCCACACGTGTGGTTAGGAAAGCCTGGACCGAGGCAAAGTTAAATGAGAAATGGGAAGCGAGTCAGTGGGCACAGAAGCTCGCTAACAAGGAGAAGCGCGCCAAAATGACAGACTACGACAGGTTCAAGCTGACATCAGCGCGTGTTAAGAGGAATCGTGCTAGGACCGCGGTGTTCAAGAGCCTGAAGGTGAAGGCTGCGCGCGCCGGCACTTTCGGCAAGAAGAAGATCCCCAAGACGCCTGAGAAAAAGCAACGCATCAAGAAGCCCGTCAGCAAAAAACCCGCGAAGAAGTAATTCTTTTGTGTCTGAAGTGTGACTGGGACAAATTAAAATAAAGAATTACTTTTAGCTAATGAATGTGTTCTTGTTAGTCCAAATTAAATGTCCTAGAAAACAGTATTCGGTGAGTTTTGTGTGATTTAGAACATGTGGTGTTTTTTCTTTACTTAATTTTTTTTATGTTTCAGTTAGCTGTTTAGCATGGGAGGAATTTGAAAGGTTAGTTGACATTGTGTTGTATTTGTATGTTTGTTTAGAGAATATAATACTCTATGCAAGAGAGAACTGTTCAACAAAAACATCATTTGACTAAACATTGTCATTGCTTGCTCATGTACATGAAACTTTCTAAAAAAAATTGTACCTAACCCTACCAAAGCCGATGTGTGCTGGCTTCATGTTGCATGTGTGACTCTGGATAGGAAGATTATCACACTCTGTGTAGGAGTTGCAGCTCTGTGGCTGTTCCTCCAAGGGATGAGTGTGACAAATAGATTCACATAAATAATTATATTCAAGAGTTATTCATAAAATATTGAGGTCTATTATTTCTGTTCATAGATTATCTGCAGTGGCAGCATGGCACTGTAATCTATTAAAAAAAGGTGAGTTTTGTATTATCTGAGAGTCTCTAATAGAGATAGTAGTATAATTGTTTGAAATTACATTTTAGTGTAGACACATATTTAGCTTATCAAGGATTAACAATGATCATTATATTTCACATGTTTAGTAAATTTCAAAGTTTGCCGTTTATATTTCAATGCTGACATAATTTTAATGTGTTTCTTGTAAAATGTCACATGTTAAACATTCTTTATGATGAATAAATGTATCGCCCCTAGCTGAAGATTTGATGATTGATAGAACTGATTTTACCTCTATACCACAAAAGAATACAACATTAAATCGCATTTATTAAAGGGAAATGTTATTTGTTTCAGTACCGTAATACTATGGAGGCAGCATGGGAATTATTATTTCATCAAGGTGTGTTTTCCTATAATAAAAAAATGCAATTATGATTGTTCTGTTATTAAAACTTACATTTTACATGTCAAAATACTATGATATTATTATGTGAGATTGTCCCATGAACTCAATATGTATTAACATGATGAATTTAAATTATAGTCTCGTTCGTATGATCCTCAGTGATTATAAACTCACCGCTATGCTGAATAACATAATAATTATGTATCAATACTCAAAAATGTAATTTGTGATGTGTTAGTAGACCCATTTTTTTGGTTACAGCTGTATGCAGTGGTCCTCAGGATGAATACTTTTATGGGAGATTTAAGGTAAGCCATTTCATCTCTAAACAAATTAAAACATGTATATGTTTAAACACATTACAGTTTTACACTCTTAGAGCCAATTTAACTGCTTGCTGATAAATCCTACTCATTACATAAATGAATAAGCCGATCAACTATAGAAGTCAAAATATCATGTGCTCAAAATCTAAAAAGAGTACTATCTACATAAGCTGTTTAATATGATAACTGTCAAATAAACCTGTGGAATTGGCCCTTAGTATAGTTAAATACCTTTTCAGATCGAAATTAATTTCTTTAAGCATTGCATTTTCCTTGTATGGTGTGTACTTTGTCCTGTGGGAAGTACAAAGGGTTTGATTGTAGTCACCAGCAAAGTAGCTGAACAAATTCAAAATTTCAAATTGCCTACATACTTTGTTCTTACTAATCTTTTTTTTTCTTCACAAAAATAAAACAATAGAGATTTGCTTTATTTCCTATGAAGATTTTTTTTTTTTTTTTTTCGTTTAATTTAATGTGTATATTGGTGATATGACATTTTGATTTTGTAGATATTTGTGCTACGGACTGTACATAAGGCATGTGGGGAAAAAACTGACCGATATTATTGCCAATAAGTATTTATAACAAAAAAACTTTTACCCTACCAAAGCCGATGTGTGCTGGCTTCATGTTGCATGCGTGACTCTGGATAGGAAGATTACCACACTCTGTGTAGGAGTTGCAGCTCTGTGGCTGTTCCTCCAAGGGATGAGTGTGACACACAATATATTATAATTACTATTCGTTAAATTTGTGTCTAATCTATGAAAATTATTATATTCATTTCTTAAGAAATAAGAATACCTGATTTTTTTTTTTGTATCGAATGACTAGACGAGCATGCCGGTCGCCTGATGGTATGCGATACGACCGCCCATAAACAGTAGTAACACCATCCAGCACCTTAGTTACAAAGTACTGTGTGGCATTCCACTGCACTCGTCATCCCGAGACATAAGATGTTAAGTCTCATTATGTCCTGTAGTTGCACTGCCTACATTGCCCTTCAAACCGAAAGACAACAGTGCATGCACACTGCTGCTTGGCGGTAGAAATAGACGTTGCGGTGGTACCCACCCAGACGGACTCTTACATATAAGAGTCCTATCACAAGTAAATATTATATAGATTAGATCATTAATTATGATTTTTTTTTAGGTTTACTGCAATGAATACAGAGCTGCAGTTGTTTTCGCTTTACAGGGTAAGTTTTTAAAATCATTCTATCCTTTATATTAATAGATTTATATAATAATTACATAGAAAATACAAATCATAAACCTTATATTTTGTACCTTCCAAACTAAAAGTGTGTGTGTGTGTGTATGTATCAATGTACACATGTGAAGTGAAACTTTTTCAATCAATTAATTTTTTTCACTGTTATAATAATTATTGTACATATTCCATTAATATGGTCAAATTATTATATATTAAAATATATTCAAATATTATTGTCAATTGACATATTATTAAATGAGGGTTAATGTCAATAAATAAATAAACATTTTCTAATACTTACAATCAAAAGTGAGATTAACATAAATATAATACCAAAATTATAAACGTGATGATTTTTCAAAACAATAAAAAAAATAATCTCTCACGTTCACTATAAGGGTAGCAAACTATAATATTTAAACTGTTTACGCTTGTTGACAATAGATGGCTCTGTACAGTTAATTACTACATGGCGATGACAGCATTCTCTTCGAAATAATGACCCTAGGCCCGATATGGCGATAGGCTCGCACATCATGAGACGGAATACGCACGGCGGAAAGTGGGTGCACTAGTTGCGCCTCTGCCTACCCCTTTGAGGATAAAAGGCGTGAGTATGCGTAAGACAGTGCCATGACGGTCCAAAGTGACAGAAAATGTGACGATATTTTTTTTACCATAGATTTCTCCCGTGCGTTGATAAAGAAGTTTCACTTAAATAAGACAACATTGTAGTTTGTATGTCAAACTTCCTTCTACACAGAAACAAATAGTTTGCTTGCCTTTTTACATGTACATGATGAATAAATGTATCGCCCCTAGCTGTATTCTTGATGATTGATCATTACTGATTTCAAATTATTTATAAGAAAAACTTTAGTGACTCACCAGACAGTCATAATAACCTATATTATTTTAGGCTCACACAGACAATGACAACTGAAAATCTTGGACACCTGAGAAAATGGTATGTAAAATTATTTAATTTTTAGGCATGTGTTCATAACCTATTTATTTTTTATTAATAAATAATATTTTGATGGTTTGTAAATTTATCTTAAGTATTCAAATGATGAATTAATCTAATAGTCTCGTTCGTATGATCCTCAATGATTAAAAACTCACCACAATGCTGAATTTAATACATAATTAATTAAAACACAATATTATTTTAATTTTGTTACTTATTGATTTTTATTTTGTTACAGATTCCAATGTTCATAATGTAAAATAGAATATTATACATACTTTCAGGTAAGATAATTTTTTATATGTTACTATATACACAAAAATTCTTGTTTATATTAATATTAGAAAATCAAATGCCCTAAAATTATGATGACCCTACCAAAGCCGATGTGTGCTGGCTTCATGTTGCATGCGTGACTCTGGATAGGAAGATTACCACACTCTGTGTAGGAGTTGCAGCTCTGTGGCTGTTCCTCCAAGGGATGAGTGTGACAAACTTATAAAATCAACTTTTAGTATAATATGTAATTTGATGTACTGAATTTCAATTAATAGTCCCTGTATTGATTCCAGGTATGTTTGTTGCAAGAAAGGGATTTTTTATCAGTTATCTAACTATGTATTAAAGTAAGTATTGACTCAATTGTCCCAATATACCTTTAATTAAACTAGCTGTTTGCAGCTTCACCTACATGCAAAGTAGCCGTATAGTAGTAGAACGTCCAGGAGTGTGAATATGTATGAGCCAGGAGCTCAAATTTTGTCTTCATCTATTTAGTGGCATCAGAATTTAAAGTCTAATGAATACCAAAGCTGTATATGTTCACAAACCTTCGAATTCTTAACATTAGATTAATTCAAATTATGATGAACGAATGTATCGCCCCTAGCTGAATCTTTGATGATTGATCAATACTGATTACGTATAATATTCTCAGTAGAACAGTTTATGTTCTCCAAATTCGTTTAAAATAACATATCGTTTTTGTTACAGACATGTATGCAGTAAATCTGCAGCTTATTTTTCCTGTATATTAATGGATATTAGAGGTATGTTTAATATTTTATTGATAACAGATTTATGTTGTTTTTTTTTTTATTAATAATAAATAATTAATATGATGCTATTGTGATCGCCCCAGTCTGAAAAATATGTTGACTGATCTTACTGATAATTTACAAACCTGCATTATTCTTATAACTTATTCCAATGTTCAATACTATTAAGAGTATGTATTTACAGGTGCCGGACTACATCCAAACATATGTTGTGAGGATCACAAATGAAGATCTTTATAAAAAGGTATGTAACATGGTTAAAAACAAAATATGTCTGATTATAATTTTTAGAGTGATGTATTTATACAAGCATATATCTGATAGTTATGAGGAAATATTTTACTGACTTCTAAATGAAATCACTTATGTTGACCATAAATATGTGTATGTAGGTAAATAATTAGATTTTCTTTTCTTTTAGATAACAAAAGAAGTAGCTGAAAGAAAGTACCTGAAGATAACAGTAAAAGGTATATATATCCAATTTTAACCCGTCAAACCCCGCTTATGTATAGAGATGTATGCGGAAACCCTATATACTCGGAAGCCGGCGTCCGTAGCGCGTCTTGACCAGTCAACACAAATTTCCATAATGTCTTCCTAGTTACAGTAATGCAGTACTGTAGACACTTAGCCAGTGATTAAAATATGGTTAGATTAGATTTGTACACAAGATCAGGCTTCATTTTCAGCATTAAAGTTTCATTGTGGTACATAAGTTTTAGTAACTGAGTACATAAATTGCACTACTGTTTACCTCTCCAGAGATTAAATGATGAATAACTTAGTTATCCCTGTCTCACAAAACCATGGGGAAAATATGGTATGGTAACTTCTGAATAAATTAACATATTTTTTTTTTTCATAAAACTAATAAAAACCGTTGACTAATACACCATTATTTCTTACAGGTTGATATATTTCAATGTGATACATCATGCCAAGAATTGCCTTGGAGAAAGAAGGTATTTTTTTTTCTTCATTTACATTGTACTATTAGATAATTATTGACTGCCTCGGTGGCGTAGTTGTACGGTATGACTGCAAAGCTGAGGTCTTGGGTTCGATTCCCAGGTCGGGCAATGTGATATTGGGTTTTTATATTCAGTGTCAGTCTGGAGTCTGAAATTTGTGCCCGATATGGCGATAGGCTCGCCGCGAAAAGTTGGTGCACTAATTGCCCCTCTGTCTACCCCTTCGGGGATGAAGGCGTGTACTATTAGATAATAGGAATAAATTTAATCATTTCAAAAAGGAAAGCTTACATGATGATTACTAAGTTATCCCTGGCTCACATAACCGTGGGGATAATATGGTATGGTAACTACTGATGTAATGTAACATTCTATTCCATAATAAGACAATCCAAAATTAAGTTTTTGATTAATATTATTTTGTTGTCAGATTCCTATCTTGTGACACTACCTACCAAAAACATGGAGAAGATACACAATTGTAAACAGGTAAATATTTTTATCCTTAACTAAATATATTATGTACCACCCATAAAAAGTGCTGATTTTAATGTAAGATGATGAATACTAAGTTATCCCTGGCTCACAAAACCGTGGGGATACTATGGTATGGTAATTACTGATAACTATAATTCTTACGAAAGTACAGATGTAAAAAATGTTTATCAAATAATTTTAATTGGTATTTTTCTTTTCTAGGCCCTGGGTTAACTGTGTTCCAGATTTTTATATTGATGGTGCGTGTTTTAAATACCTTATAAAAAAGATACAAGATTTTTAAATATATATATTGTTTTAATGATGAACAAATTCTGACAAGCATATATCTAGAATTCTTTGAAGAAAATGATATCTGATTAAAAAATATATTTAACTTAATATGTTAATCTTATATTCGTATATTTATTTATTCTATTCTTTTACAGATTCCAGTTCAAGTGAACATACAATTACTACAATATTTAATTTTAATTGAAGTAATGTTTTCATTTATAGTAATAAACATATTTTTAAACTAAATACTTATCATTTTATAACCACAACCACACTCCACAGTAGAGATAATGTTGTTTCATTTGTACAACAGCATAGTGCTTGTGGAGTATATAATAGAAACTTTCAATTCTATCAGTTTTATAGCTTAGTGCATACAGCTCTAAAATGTACATTTTACTTACTGAAATGGAGACTACTAGTTTAACATCATGTAAAATTCAGGTATGTATTTATTTATTTATTATTAAGGCACAAAACAACACAACCATGGGAAAACAAGAAAAATAAAAGTTCTTGATAATTACATAAAACTAGACTGTACTCCAAACCATGTACCCTAATCAAAGTCTGAAACATTGCCTGTGTACCTAACCTAATCAATGTATTTGCGACATTAAAAATTATACTGCAACATAAAGGTGCTCACACACAGCAGTTATATAACCTTAGAGAACAAACTGCCTCGGTGGCGTATTTGTATTACGGTACCACTGCATGGTTGACTTTATTGTTTACTTAAAATTAAACATGTAGGTAGGTGATTATTTGACTTAGGTGCTCTCCGTTAATTTTCGCATTTAATATCCACTAGCTTTTGCCCGCGGCTCCGCCCGCATTAAAAAGTTTTTCCGGGATAAAAGTCCCGGTTTATATTTTCCCGGGATAAAAAGTAGCCTATGTGTTAATCCAGGACATGATCTACCCGTGTGCCAAATTTCATTGAAATCCGTTCAGTAGTTTTTGCGTGAAAGAGGAACAAACATCCAAACATCCATACATTCTTACAAACTTTCGCCTTTATAATATTAGTAGGATAGTAGGATTTTTTAAATTGAATTTACATTGTTACCTACTTGCTGTCTGTAAAATATATATATATATATATTTATTAAAAAAAAGATGATAATAAAAGACCTACGCTGAATTTCTTGGTGCTTTTCTCAGGTCAGTGGGCTTTTTAGAAGCACTGGTAGAATCTCTTAGTTTATAAAAAAAAACATTGTTAACAATTACGTGTAAAAGTGCCCTTAGTGGCCTAATTACTGAATAAATAGATTTGACTTATTATTACTCTACGTCAATTTTAAGTAGTAGAAAAAGTCCCGCCTATAGGCATTACCTAGTAATACTAAACGTATTAGTATTTTCTACTTCTAGGGCCTGCATTCAACAGATCTCATAGCATTGGAGACTAAGCTTTCATCCCTCAGAGTAACTTTCATTAAACAAGATAATTTCTTTGAGGTGGATACGAATGGTGTACGACTCCTAAACGTATTAGCCGGCAATGATTACGGGTGAGGTCCACAGTTTATATTCTACTTACAATCACGTGTATTATGAAAAGGTAGGTAGGTAATTCAAAAAAATACGTAATTCAGATCCAAGAGAACAGTAAGGGACTAACTACATTTATTCAGCTCCATTCGCGTTTCGCTGGACGTAAGCGGTAAGAGGCAATTACATCCTCACGGTAAGCTTTAGTATGTGTTGCCAGTTCCACGTTCGATATTGTTATCATTAGCCTTCTTTCAGAAGAAAAAGATAAACTGGAACGTAAAAAATTACTGCGTAATAATGTTAAATCAAAATCAATCTCTGTAAGTTACAACTTGTCGAGACAGTTCGCGTAAATGCTGAAGGCGTAGAAACAGCGCTCAGTGGTCTCGACCCTACCGATTTTTCGGTATTTATACCGATATTGGGTCTGTCCTACCGAAATGACATGACTTTTCTACGATTTTTAGAAAGCCAGAAGATTCTCCCGATTTTTTACCGACTTTCAGCAATTCTAAGTTAATATGGCCTTTTTCTTTTATATTTTCGATTCCTTGGTTACATATGTTGTGTTTGGGGCGGCGCGGGACAGTACTTTTAAAGGGGCGGCAAGATAGGTTTCAATTTTTTACTTTGCTGAGGGGGTGTACGTGTTTCTCTCGTTTGTCGAAATTACTTTCTTTTGGTGGAATGATGGTTCCTAGTTTCAAATATTGCGATTTTATTGAATATTGCTTGTTTTTTGCATATACCTATTTTTGATCCAAATATACCAATTTTATTTTCCAACTCTACCGATTTCACATTAATTGTCGTCCGAGACCACTGACAGCAGTGACAGCGCTTTACGCGATGGAACAGCGCTGAATACTGACGATAGCATGCGCATGATAAAATTAAAAACATCCTTGTCATCCTTTTATGCCTGTTTGCCGCGAAAGCTGAATAGACGCTGAAGGCTGAACAGATGCGTACGCATCTCCATTCAAAACTAGTGTTTTCTATGGACAAAAGCTGAATTGAGCTGAACAAGTATTGTTAGTACCGTAAGCGACCTGTTTATATCAGTGGTAACCGGCACCCTTAGCCGGCGCAAAGCTCCCGGAGGGAACAAAAAAGATCCTTCGCTGGCTATCGCTGGTTTACACTTTACAAATAACATTGGCTTTTGTTGCATGAAAAAGTATAATGTTTTATTTATTAGACTGAACCGTATCTGTTGCATTTCTTTTCAATTAAACTTGCACAAATTGTAATTTTGAATTCAATACTACATTCCAGATCCCTAAGTCTGGTCTATAATAGCTGTCCGGGAGGATAAAGGATTGAATAGGTCACTAATCTAGTGAAAATTAATATTCAATTTACTTATTGGCACGAGAACAAGTTGTCTGTGATTGTACTCTAACAATAAAACTTTGACAAACAGTTACAGAATCTGCAACCAGTCTATGGCCATAGAAAAAACTAACATTGGAGGAAGAACCATACAAGTACAAAAAATCGTCTGGACTTTGTACAGAGAAAAAGACACAATTGTATAAAATATATTTTTATTAAATTCTAATAAAGACTTTTAAAACACTTATTAATTTCCATTCTCTATCGTTAACTCGCTTTGGCAGTCACTTGGGACTCGGTCCGTGAAAAGTTCCGGAATCTAAAACATAATTAATTGTTTAGAAGTAACCTTTCCAAAATCTAGAAAGGAGACCTATTAACATATGGTAAGTATAAAACTGATTTTGTTTGTTTGAACGGGCTTATCTCTAAAACTGCTGCTTCGTTTCTGATAATTATAATTTGTCTAAAAAAGCTACCTAGGTAATTTTCTCCGAGTTCTATTGTTACTTTTTATGTCAATCTGCAAAAATAAAAAGACGGGCAAAATTGGGCTTCGTCTCATACTTATGAAACATGTATCAATATTCTTCTTCTATTTTTATGTCATCCATTTAGAAATATTAGATTTTATTACAATGGGGAAAAGAAAATCAATCATTTTATGAATTATAACTGAACTTCCTGTATCGGGATCATCAGGCTGTCCTCTACAATGTTAGTAGTATCGATTTAAAACTTATTTCGTCTCGGAATTTTTATTCCATGAATATTTATTTTATCATCGGTTATATAATATACCAACTTAGAGCATTAGTTAAATACCCAGAGTATTTAATACATCGCATATATACAGTGACTCATTTACACTCTCACTTCGCACCTCGCCTCGTGGCTCGTATCATGTTCGGCTCACAGCTCGCGCGAGCGTGTAAATGAGCCATTAAGTATTTATAACAGTCCTCGTCGATTCCATGTGATAAGTTCAATTCTGGTTATTATCTCTGACTGCTCACTATTCAATACGGCGCGACAATCCCATGGGCAATAATTAGATGCTATGAATATCTTGTGTTATCAGGTAAATAAGAAGTTATTCACCGAAAAATGTTTTAGACACTATACTCTATAGCGATTATTTCGTTACTCCCATTGCGCAGCCAGACTTTTCTTTATGTTTTGGAATTAGTTCTATTATACTTATAAAATAATGCATTAATAATCTCTGTAACACTAAGCCCAAAGTTCTATGAAGTTTCGCCCGTCTCCTTTACATCCGGATCGGACTCGTAAAAAAATATCACAGACTTACATTTCTACACTGGAATCGAACGGGTTGAGCAACAAGCAAAATCTAGTTCGTAATTCGTTGTGATTATAAATTATATTAGTATTCAGATTTCCTAAGGTTCTTTTTTTTACAGAGTATTATCTACCAATTCTTTTTTTTTTCTTTGTTTGTAAGTTGGTATATAAATATAATGCTTATTACCTGCGGTGTATAAGCTTCAACTCTATCGAGCAATGACTCTGAATACCCTGGTGTATAATACCTAAAACATGAAAATTCAAAAATTAATACCCTACATAATGACTTCTTGCTTTTGTCACACCAACTGGAAAACTGTTTTAAAGTGAGATATATTTTATAAACGACTACTTATTATAAAATTTACCGCACTATTTCTTCTGGGAAGCAACTGTTAATAATATTTATATATTCTTTGAGAGAAGTTCCCGGAACGGTATCTATTTCTTGCACTCTTTTCAAAGCTCCTGTTGTCACAAATAATCTTCTAGCTCTTGCATCGTTCGGTAATATCTAAAAAAATGTAAGTATTTTATTATTATGGTGCGGCTTCGTCCTGTTAATGTTCTTCCACGAAATGTAAAGATTTCACTGTGCACTTTTGTAGGCTAAATAAAAAATTGCTTTGCGTAAATTTGATCTTTGGTTAATGGTTAAGCTTTTTTTCTAACTTCCAAGCATTGTCGTTATCTTTCATATAATATATGCTATATTCCGATTCCAGTCTTGAAATGGAACGTGTTTTTATAACCTCAAAAAATTGGGTAAACAAAAAGTCAAAACAAATTATGACGTTTATCTTTATGTCTTAGGACATCATGGGATATTGTCAGCTGATAACTCCGTGGATAACTCTCTAGTATTAATAATAACCTATGTGATAACTGATTTTCAGCCAGTATAAAAAATGTTTCTATTTTGGAGTATTTATAAAAATTAAGACGTAATAATCTTAGTGATGGCTGGAAGAGGAAGAGGTCGTGGTGGCAGTGGCCTGTCGTTAACACATGAACAATTACAAGCTTTGGGCATAGCTCGTGGTGAAAACAATCCAACAACTTTAGCACCACCACCTCTTTTCCCAAAATTCGAAGCTAAACCGCTTCCATTGACCTGTGATGCTGCGACAGACTACATGCTTCTAGTTAAAGATCAATTTATAGAATATTTGCATGAATCTCCGGCGTATGTCAAAGCCAAAGCTCAGACTGACGGAGTAGAGAGATTTTCGGATAAGTACAAAATGCTCGCTCAAGACGCTAAACAAGGCAAAGTTTTAAATTGTGTGTGGGCCAACATGCCAGTGGAATTAAGGCCACAAGCTAAACGTCTTCGTGCAGCGTCAAGAAAAAGAAAACTGGAAGATCCTGATGCGATAGCTAAAAAGTTGCAAACACTGGAAAAAAAGGAGATGCAAGAAACCGACAAGAATGACGATGCAAATGAAAATGAAGTAGTGAAGAATGACGATGACAATGATGAAGAAATTATAGAAGACGAACAGGAAAACGAAGAAGAAATTGACGATGGAACTGATTACGCCAACAATTATTTTGATAACGGTGAAGATTATGAAGATGATGAGGATGATAACCTAGATGACGGGCCAGTGTATTGAAATGTTGTTACATTTTTTAGTTAATCTTTTTGTTTCGTACAAATAAAGGTACATTTTAGGATCAAAAGTATTTATTTTTAAATTAGAATCACCCAACAAGCACACAATAATAATTTTGTATTTGAGAATAAAGTACATGGATTTATCCAACCACATTTAGTCATGCTATAAATGTTTTTTAAATACCACATGAGTCACAACAGTTCACAATCTTATTTATAAATTACCCACACTGAATTGAAGCTGCCTAGCAATTTTATAGTGAAACCCAGCTATTTATGGTTATATATTTTGTCAATTATGAAAATGAACTGGGAAGTAAATTTCCAAAAAAGAAATTGTAGCCATTTAAATTTATATCAGGGTGTATCATGATAGTGTTCAACGGAAGAGGGTCGATAGAGGACCTCAGTGTGCATTGATTTAACCCTCATGTATTTTGCCCAAAAATGGATAGTTATTTCGATTTTTGTGACTTTTTTGAAAGTCGACTTTGCCACTTAACTTCGTAAATAAAACTAAATTATTCCATCAGTGTACATGCAATATTGTGTTTCAGTTTGAAGGACATTGTAGCCACTGAGCCAGTGTAACTACTGGACATAATGAGACTTAACATCTTAAGTCTCAGGATGACAAGTGCAGTGTCACAATGCACATTGTCCTCTATCAACCTGCTTCAGTTTAACACTCTATCGTGATACACTCTGTATGGTTCTTTTTTATTTTTATGTACCTTTAAAATTATATGAACACTAGAAAATTTTTGACTAGCATGGTAGTAGGCTCTCCCTCTATGGATGGAAGTTCCATCATGTAACATACATGGCGAAAAGTGGGTGCAGTATTTCATTTGGGGGTAAAAGGTGTGAATATATTAACTAATAGACATGTTAATAGGTATATTAATGACCTTTGGATAAGTCTATTACCGATTACAATAAGTTTCGCCCTTTGTATTCAGAGGCGCAACTAAATAGTGCACCGACCCACACACACACACACACACACTCACGCCTGTTATCCCCGAAGGGGTAGGCAGAGGCGCAACTAGTGCACCCACTTTTCGCCGTTATTCCGTCCCATGTGATAGGGGGCGAGCCTATCGCCATATCGGGCACAAATTCCAGACTCCGGGCTGATACTGAATAGAAAACTCAATATCACTTTGCCCGACCCGGGGATCGAACCCGAGACCCCAGCTTTGCAGTCGTACTGTAATACAACTACGCCACCGAGGCAGTGCACCGACCCGTGTCGAAAAAACTCCGTCACAATTTGTTATGGCCTGACGGAGGATTCGAAGCCCGAACCTCAGCGCGATAGTCGTACCACGTACGGAATGCAACTATGCCATTGTGGCAGTCAGTCATAATTTGAAATACATTTTAATGTTGCTTACCTTTGCGTATTGAGCCAGCACATACTTGAGGATACATGCTGGGGCGGCATGCAACAACGGCTCCAAAGCAGGCCGGTGAAGGCAGCATTGTAAGGCTTGTTTTAAGGCACAAGACGTGCGTGCGCGCACCTCACCCGAGGACTTTGGGTTTGTGTATAACTATTGACATTTGTTTTATAAAAGTCACATATAGGCTATAGGTAGAGTTCAGAGTATACACTAAACTACAACCCAAAAATCAAATCGGTAGTCTAACTATAGGGTGGCATGATACCATGCCACGGACCTCTCAGGGAGGACCGGTCAGAAGCATTCTAAAAAAATGTCCGCCGTATTTTGCACTGGTGAACGACCCCATTCTTTGAATTTTCCACAGACCGTAATATGGGTATAGTGACGCCACTGCCCGGAACGTAGCTACCGCTTTATCAGCCGAATCAATGCTACGGGACCCTCGAGCTCTAGGGGCCCCTCTTAGCCCATACGCTAACGGCTAAATTGCGGTCACCCAAAGTTCAAAGACCTTTTTTTTGCTCCCGCATAACAGGCCTCCGGACGTGGGACATGAGGGGCGGTAAAAACTGAGTGGCCTGTACTTAAGGAAAGTGTATATCTGGCTCTGGAAGGGCCCCCAACAAATTTAAATATGGGGCAATATATGACAACCTACGCCACTAACCACTGTTCAAATGACTTTATTAAACCACCTTTGTGAAAAGTATGCATGAAAGAAAACTTAGATATGTGCCAATACCTGCAAAAGTCGTGGAAACGCATTAGCCACAGCAACCGCGAGGCTGTGCTGCGGCGAATGCTTAGCTATGTGTCCCAGCGTCCAGGCAGCAGCACACAAATCCGCATCTTCGGCTTCACAATTTTGAAGGATTTCGACCAATACGGGAATAGCCTGTAGGTACGTCAAAAATACTTCTACATATTAAACGTAGTATCTTAAATCATAAAAGTAACAAATACTAACTATATTACCCATAGCTGAGCACGGGCCTTCTTTTTTTTCTGAGAGAGTTTAGAGCTTCCACGCTGTTCTAACGCGGGTTGGCATCTTTACAAAGACACCTAAACCCTTATTGTAGGTTTCCTCGCGATTACCTAAACTTCAGCAAGCGATAATCGGTAAACGTACGTAAGTTACGTGATGTAATGAAAAAAGGCAAAAGTGTGCCTTGGGTTTTGAACCTGCGGGCGTTGTCTCGGCGATCCGTTCAATTCCCAACTAGACTATCGCGAGCATAAAAACTAATTCTACGGACCGCAAAAATAAACTATTGTTAGTCTACAGAAATGTGTGATTTACCGAATAAACTGCGTATTTAATAATTATATTAGGCAGATGACTTTACTTTACTTATGTGTTACAGGTAATAGGTATACCTAAGTAACTGTTTCTACGCTTAGCAGTTGTAAATATATCTTACCTAAGTAGGTACTCCTAAAATACATTGAACTACTTAGAGGGAATGTAGGTCTCGGCTTGAAGGTAATAGCTAATAAAACATAGGCGCGGTATAAAACCAGCATAAGTAATAAGGTAATGCATTAGGTCGATTAAAAATAAATATAATTTACCTTGGACTCTATCACAGCCATGGCCAGTTGGTCCGACTGTCCGGCGATAAACCCGAGTGCCATACAAGCAGGCACGCGCGTGCCACCTGTTGTCTCCCCTAGAAGCTCCACTAATGGACCGCATCCACCAGTATTCACAACAAGTTGGGCTAACTACAGAAAGAGTTCCTTTGCATTAGGTACATTCAAGAAAAAAATAATGCGATTTATTGCCACGCCTTTTATCCCCGATGGTTCATTGGTATGAAGTGAACCCCCCAGTTCAGACAGACCAGATATCGGACACAAATATCAGATTCTGGGCTGATACTCAGCAGGAAACCTAATATCACTTTGCTCGTCCAGGGATTCGAACCCTATACCTTGGAGGCTGGAGCAGTGATCGTTTCGCGCACTATCTCTATTCAGTCGGCGATTGATTTATTATTTATTAAATGCGCAATTCATAACCTTATGAATTACTAGATTTTGCCCGCGGCTCCGCCCGCGTTAAAAGGTTTTTCGGGATAAAAGGCGCGCTTTTTTATTTTCCCACGATATTTTAATGTAGTCTATGTGTTAATCCAGCACATGATCTACCCGTGTGCCAAATTTCATCGAAATTTGTTCAGTAGTTGTTGCGTGAAAGAGTAACATACATCCAGACATCCATACATACTTACAAACTTTCGCGTTTATAATATTAGTAGGATTAGGAGATTAGCATTTAGCAGTAGCTACATACCTACTACGTATTTAGGTACGTTTGTCCATTATCTAGATCATTAATTCATATGTAGGTCTACTCAAAATTGTGTGCTCAGCTATTTGTTTTGCACCTTTTAGAATCGTGAGTGTAAGTAAAACATAAATAATATATAAGTAAGAAATAAGCAGAAAAAAATATTCTTACATCAACCGAATGTTTGACGATATCCCTGAGGAGACAGGCGGCGGCTCGTCGCACGGGAGCAGCGTCGTGTCCGGAGTGCAGCAGAGCAGGCGGCAGCGCTCCACCCGCCACCACCGCCTCGGCCAGCTCCGACCTCGCTCCAGCCACCGCGCCCAACGCACATAGAGTGCTACGCTGAAATTAATATTCAGGCAATACTAACTATCCTCCGGCCAGGTGGGATGACGAGCTGCGAAAGACTGCAGGCAGATGCTGGATGCGGCAAGCTGAAGACAGGGCGCTATGGCGCTCATTAGGGGAGGCCCATGTCCAGCAGTGGACTGATAAAGGCTGATGATGACGGTCGCTGGAGCAGAGAAATGCTGGAGTGTAGACCGCGTTTAGGTAAACGAAGTGTAGGACGCCCTGTTGCACGATGGACCGACGACTTGAAAAAAGGCGGCGGGTAGCGGATGGATGCGGGCTGCTCAAGACCGGGATGGCTGGCGCTCACTTGGGGAGGCCTACGTTCAGCAGTGGAAGGCGACAGGCTGATTGATTGATTGATTTAGTAACTATGACTAATACTTAAATCTAATAACATTTATGTAACTTATTATTTTGGTTGTTTCTGAATAACGAGACAAGCATGCCTCTAGCCTGATAGTAAGCGATGCGACCACCCATAAATAGTAGCGCTCGTCACCCTGAGAATTTTTTTGTTTTTTTTCCCTGACTATACTCTTTCTAGCCTGACGAGGCTCGGCTTATGAAAGCACACCGGTCTTTTGGGTGAATGCAGAAGGCGCTCGCAACCCTTGAGAAATTAATGTTAAGTCTCATAATGACGAGTAATTACGCTGGCTACATTGTCCTTTAAACCGGAACACAGCAGTGCATACACACTGCTGCTTGCCGGCAGAAATAGACATTGCAGCGGTACCCACCCAGACAGCCCCTCGCATATGAGAGACCTATCACCAGTAAAAGTAAGTAAGTACTTATTTTACCTATTTATACATGAACGAGCGTAACTATATCTTTCATATAGGGGGGTCTATTTTATCTTATTATAAATGCAAAAGGTTGTGGATATTTGTGTTTTTTAGAAGTGCACGTAGGCATTATACGCACATGTATACATCGTTACCTTAAGTTTAGGGTCTTGATTTTCCAATCCGCGAACTAAATGACAAATAGCACCCGCGTCAACAACCGCTTCAGGCTTGTGTTGTGCTAAGTCAACAAGAGCACCGGCTGCTATCTAGACAGCATCATTCAAGAATATTCATGTTACAATTTAAAAGTATAATTACAATTAACAAAATAAACTAGTTGGAAAATACAGTGCCGTAATTACCTACATCAGTGAAGGCCCGTAGGCCAGACCAGTTTGTTTCATGATTTGTGCCAGATATGGCGATGGGCTCGCCCCCTATCATATCATGGGACGAAATACGCTCGACGAAAAATGGGTGCCAATTTGTTGGGCCTCTGCCTACCCCTTCGGGAGTAAAAGGCGTGAGTTTATATGCTACCTTATAGTCATGCTATTGGATAAAAATACTCTGTATCCCAAACCTGTTTAAGGCTTATTTCAGGTTCTTGAAAAGCCAAAACCAGAAGAGGTAATGTGCCTGCGTCAACTACCAAACCGGCCAAATGCTCGCTATGCTTTCCAATGTATCCTAAAGCCCATGCAGCATTTTCTTTTACCTATAAATAGATATTAGGTACAAATAAATATTGGGTTGTAGTATGTAACTATTTAACACTCCTTTCATACAGCTGATGCAGCTCAAATATGATCTCAACAAAGGTTTTAAAATTAACAAGGAACTTTAATATACACTATGATGTCACTTACTCCCATGCCTCTTCAAATTAAATATTATTCGAGAGTTTGTTTTTAGGGATACTGGTTAATCTATATATATAAAAATCAATTGCTGTTCGTTAGTCTCGCTAAAACTCGAGAACGGCTGAACGGATTTATCTTATCTTGGTCTTGAATTATTCGTGAAGGTCTAGGGAAGGTTTAAAAGGTGGGAAAAATTCAAATAATTGCCGGGAAAATCCTCAAAACAGCATTTTTCTATTTCCCATACAAACGTTTTCTAAATAAAATGGTGTAATTTATTACCGCTGCATAAATTTCAAATTCGCGTGCGCGTTAGAAGATCTAATATCGCGTTCTGAAACTCAACAAAAGTGAAATTGAATCGCGAACAATTATAAATGTTAAGTTAAATTTCTGAACGCAATCATAATATTTGACATTAGATTTTACAACCAACTAATATGTCAATCCATCCTGTCGCATTTCAGACCACGGAAAGCCACATCTATACTAATATTATAAAGCTGAAGAGTTTGTTTGTTTGTTTGAACGCGCTAATCTCAGGAACTACTGGTTCGAATTGAAAAATTCTTTTTGTGTTGAATAGACCATTTATCGAGGAAGGCTTTAGGCTATATAACATCACGATGCAACTATTAGGGGCGAAGAAATAATGGAAAATGTGAAAAAAAACGGGGAAAATAATTCATCCTTGAGGGCTTCCATTGCGTGCGCTGCGAAAACGGTTCAAGATACCAAAAATATATGTATGAAAGAATTATTCCTCTTGAAATGATCTAAAAAAATGTCCGCGACAGTATATGTCTATCTATTAAGATTAACTCACTAGAACCGTTTTTATGGTAATCAAATTTGGTCGAAATTAATGCATTATTTGTTAAGAGTTGTTTCAACGTTATAGTCATAGAGTGATTCAACGGGAAGGTTTTTAAGTACTTTTAGCCCGGAAAAACTTATTAACGCGGGCGAAGCCGTGGGCAAAAGCTAGTCGCCAAATAAAAACATTAATTATAATCTATACCTAAAGGTTTGTCACGTCCTTGGGCTAGCCGCGGCGTGAAGATAGATGGATCGGAAGGTCCTACATTCGTTCACAGATTGTACAGAATGTACCTAACATTCGTGTGGACCTTTCTAATAATTTACATTTTTTAAAGTAAGTTACTTACGTAAGATTAAGTTGTATCTATCAAAGATCTGGGTAATTCTAAAAAATACTTTAGCAACCTGTGTATCAAAATCTTCAAGGCAAGACACGATATGCTCTAACGCTCCTAACCGCACAATAGCACTGGCTAACTCTTCGTTGTGCCTGAAAAATATACGATATTTGGTAGATTTATCTATCAACATAATGCAGAATAAAAGAAAAAAGATTAGGCCGTACTTCGCAACAGCTCTCATTAAGTATAGAGCTGAACGTTTATAATACACCTGAAAAGAAATACATTATACATTTAAAGTTCTATCCAGTATTACATTAGTATGTAAGTATCTATCGTTTACATACATTACATAGGTAACTGCAAAATTGAGGGCAATCGGCAGAACTGTCTCCATCTGCTATTATAAATTTTGATACTCTGCTCCAACTTTATTAATTTCTTCAACATTTTTTTCTTACTTCTCCATACCTAACTACCACTTATCTCCTGATTAACTAAGTAAGTACTATGTACCTGTACATGTACCTATATGTCAAAAAATATCTTACATTGTATTTGTTAAGATTTTCCAATGTGATTGTAACCATGCCTCCATTGAGTAGTTGTCTCGCCACTCCTTCGTCGTGTTCACTAAGTCTGGCAACTGCGACCACTGCGCATTGGCGAACGGTGCTGCATGCATCCGACAAAAGTGGTCGTAGCAATTCTAAAAAAATCGGGTCCATCTAGTTAGTCAACATCCAGACTAAATATCGCCACAACACTAACAAAACTTAGATTTCATTGTTTTACTTTAAATCTTACTTGTCACTCTTACAAATATAATAATACCTATAAATGCGAAAGTTTGTAAAAATGTTTGGATGTTTGTTATAAGTAAACACAAAAACAGCTGAGCGGATTTGGATGAAATTTGACGCCGCGCCTACACATTACGCCTTTTCTGGATAATTCGCGTCTTAGGGACTTTTGTAACGGAAAATGCTTTTCACGCGGGCGAAGTAGCGAGCAAAACTATTCTTTCATAAATGTAATCTACTCACCCAACACACCGGCACTTTCAAGACACTTAACGTTAGTAGCTCTTGTGGCTAATTCTGCCATCGTCTGAACAAACACAAGACGAGCCTTTTGGTAGGTCTCAAACACTAAAATGTATTCACTTGTTAATAGGTGTTATTCGTCCGATTTCGATTACCTCTGCATCGGTTTTGTAGCATCGTACACAGTTTGATACTAGGTTTGATTATGGGCAAACATTATTTGAGCGGCGGGGCTAGTACCTACAATACTTACCTACTGAGTTGTACCTATCATCAAGATTCAAGACCTTTAGTAGATCTATCCACATACTAGTCAGTAAAAATAATAAAACTAATATCCTGATTAATTTTATCATTTTTTTCTATATTTACGATATAATAACATTGGTTTACAGTTTACACCATTAGCTCCGCAACGAAAATAGTGTTGAGGCAGCTGAGAAGCGAGTGACCGCGGGTTCGATTACCATACCAAATACATTTGTGTGATACATAAATTGTTTCAAGATTAAATAAATGTGAGAGCGAAAGACTAATTATTGGCAGTATTTGATACAGTACAACACTCATAAAATTAGGCCAGGGCTACACCTAAGCGCGGCTGCGCGATATATTTATATCTTTATGTGTAAGTAATCGTACCTGTAAAGCAGAAATAAGGTGGTTAATAGTACCTAGGTACTATTCCATACCTAAGTATTCTAGGAAATTATATATAGGTAATGCTGGTGGCACAATCAAATATCAAGCTATAAAGGCAATATGAATATTTACAGGTGTACACAATAGAAATTACCGATATAACGAAATAAATATAAACTATTTTACAATTGTATGTAAATAACAGGTTAGTTACAACGTACGTATTACCTAATTGTATATTTCTTGGACTGCTCATGGAATGACTCATGGTTTCGAATAAATTATTAAGTACAGTAAATAATAATTATCGTATAATGTTGGAAATGATGTTTACACGCTATTTATGTTGTTTATTCTTGTAGTCTTTCCGTAGTATTATTAATGCTCTTTGTTGTAGTCTTTAAATTTGACGCAGTGCTGATTGACATGTTTTTTCTGGCAGTTAACATAATTTGGTGTTTTATTACAACATAGGTTTTATTTGATTATTTAAATAATAGTGTTAACTAGCTATAAATATAAATTACCATATTTATTGATAATATTTAAAGGCCATTGTATAATCATTATTCGTTAAATCTCAAATCATTATTATTGTTTACCGGACGGCTAAACGAACTGCGAACACGTAGATCAAGCACCCGTGAAGGCCATGTGACGATCGCCAACGTCACGTCTCACCAATACAAACACATAATTTTTACCATATACACGCTGACTCACACATGCTGACCCATTGTACCCACGTATGCAGGCTTACCTGGAGTTCACTCACACGAGCACACAACCTGTTGCAGCTATACTGAGCGGCCGGCCGCGTGGTTGCAAACTCAATACGTAGATTACACTTTTAAAATGAACCGCACCATTTTCCGGTAATTATTTGTCAACTAAGTTGGACCAAGTGAAGTGTAAAGTAAATCAATATGCCGTACATAATGGTAATGGGCAGCCTCAGTGCGCCACATCTATCAAAGGACGAAGGAGCTACAGTTTACGGACTCAAAAGTGAAGAACGAGCTGCATTAGTGCGGGTAATGCAATTATTCATTGATATTTATCTTTAATTCAAACACATTTTCAGATATTAGGATTTTCTCATTGTTTACCTACTTTAGAAAAATAAGGTTTTGCTTTCGAGTAGGTATGTACCTATGTATGACTGCGATTTTCTCAATATCCGATTTTTTACGTTAGTAAAACATTTCTACAGTATAAGATAATTATGATTCCACTGCTCTGTTTAATATAATCTAACTAAAGTTCGGTGTCATTGCAGTTAATTTATATAATTAACTAGAAAATAAAAATTCACTGCTCTTACAAAAACTGCAACATAAATATTGTTATTAAAATGTCATTTATACCTATTAAAATATTGGTCCTCTAATTTTACTTCGATAGTTTGAGGGTACCCTATTTTTATTTTTAGGAGCTGAATTCATCCTTCGGCATATCCATAGCTGCATCATCGGACTTGGAAAGAACAGTTCGGGTGACACAAAAAGGACTAACTTTAGTTGTCGTGAATCGCCTGCACGCTATACTGGGTTACGACGTTGTTTCTCATGCGATGGCTATGACGAATGCTAATCGTGAACTAGTCTCCTTCACGATGTACAAGAAGTCAAGTCCTTCGTCGCACGGGCACAGCCACGCTCATTCTGCAGCGCACAGCGGCTCGCACAAAGGCCATACACACAGTAACGTGGTCACGCTTTGATGCAATTACGTACTGTTGACTGTTAAGCAACATACGCTACCATTCATAATGTAAATACGTAGGTACAGAATTGTAACAAGTGTATTTATAATGAGATGATTAAGTAAAAACATGTATCTATTTTTATGTTCTTTTTATTATTAAATGTTCATTTATAGCGGATACGAAAACACATTTTTTTGGAAACAAAATTATATCGCCATGGTTATATAATATGGTGTGAAGCCTTTAGATATGGTTTTAAGTTTACCGTATTATAAAATTAATATGTACTTAAGGCTAAATTATAGCTCGTTCCATTAAAGATGCGATTGACAGGCATGGCGAGGCTCTAGCTGTGAGCCTCGGCATAGCTAAGGTTTTTGATAGGGTCTGTCACTGTGGTCTCCTTTCCAAGCTTCCGGCATACGGTTTGCCCGACAACTGGTGTTATCTTTTATCCCAATAATTTACTCCAGTATATCTGATTTTACAAACAGATGCGCGTGCGTCATTAATATTGCGCTCTGTGGATTGCTCCAGTGATTTACTTGGAGCTTGGGATAGCATATTATATCGATTTTGAAACCAATTAGCCCTAAAACAAAGAAATTCAAAATGGCGGCCGCACTTTTTAAGTATATAATAATCAAAACCATCTTCATAAACAGTTCTAGGTAGTATTAGTTCTTTAAGCCATAATATCAAAAGAAAAACGAAAATAATTTGAAGGTGGTAAAGATTTTATGATCTTTACACCAAAATTCGATTTTATCAATATTCGATGGTATATTTCCTCATTCATGTAAGAAGATGCTATATTTGAAAGACCACGCCCGAAAGCAAACTTACCGCCTCATTGGACTCGTGGCAGCGTATTTAGGCTGGAAATCTTAGGTTTTGCGACTCAAATCTCATACTATCGCAATATGTGCTTTTAATTTAAAAATCATACAGAGTTCCCCAGGGCTGGTATTTGTACATGATATGGCAAGAGGATCAACATTTATCACTTATAGCCACGGACATCAGCTCTGCGAGACACGGGTTCACTGATTCTACCGCTGCCTACACCTTTGCGGATACAAACGTTTGCGGTGTAATGATATTTTTACTCTACATATTATTATGTCTATAAAGTGAAAATAGCTATGTAATATTAATAATATCAGTATAATCTATAACTTATTTTCAATGCCTCGGTTGATCAGTGAATTGTGAAGACACATTAATTGTTTAGAAGTATTTGAGAAACGTGTGTTTAGATGATTTTGACACATAGGATGCCAAGTGCCAACAGTTTTTTGACTACTTTTGTTGTGTAAATGTTTTTGGTTTTCTTAGGAGTGCAGAATTATTTGGATACATAGTGCGTTCCTATATACCTGCTCCTGACTGTACTTACTTGAGTTAACAATAAGTAACGTTCGCAAAAAATTTAGGCCCAAATTTTCTTAAAATTAAAACAAGACTAATTTTAATTTTGACCGCAAAAATATATAGAATTAAACAGCGTAATTGGTACACCACATAGTACACACATATATAAATAATATTATGTTTAAAACTACTGCCTCGGTGCCCGGTGGCGTAGTTGTATTACAGTACGACTGCAAAACTGAGGTCTCGGGTTCGACTCCCAGGTCGGGCAGTGATATTTGTTTTTTCTATTCAGTATCAGCCCGGAGTCTGGAATTTGTGCCCGATATAGCGATAGGCTCGCCTCCTATCACAACATGGAACGGAATACGCAAGGCGAAAATTGGGTGCACTCAATGCGCCTCTGTCTCCCCCTTTAGGGATAATAGGCACAAGTGTATGTGTGTGAGAGAGAAAGGAGACGGTTAGCGCCGTAATTTAAATTCGTTTCTTTAATGGAACGGGTAATATGCCTATAATCGTGTATAAAACAATACATTATAATAAAACATACATACTCAGTCTTAGTAACATTATATAGTGAAGGTTTAAAAATACAGAATTGGAATGAATAAATTCAAGGCATAAATTCTAAATCGAAATACACCTGTATAAACATTTATAGACTAGATAACATAGCCGCGGCTAATGTTAACGTTCAGGAAGGCTTATTGCACTTGAATTCCCCGTGTAACTCGATTGGCTGGTCAACTATTTTTTTCCCTGTGTGTACTGAATTTCTGTCGCCCAGCCGCCAGTTTCTTGAGTGCCGCTGCGTATTGTCTCTGAACGTCCATCAGCCGTGAGTACTCGTTGTACAAAGTTGCCTTTTGCTCCTTCTCGTTTCTATACTTTTCCTCGACTTTTCTGACTGTTTGATTTACCCAATCAACTATTGATTCGAATTGCGTCATAAATTCTTCCCTCTTTCTAGGTGTTGACATTGCTCTAAAAATTAAATAATATAAAGGCAAACATGCCTATTCGTAACTTTACAAAACGACTATGATACTACTATAATTAATTACTAACATACCTAATAATAATCATTAGGGAATAACAGGCACACGATATCGTTGCCAAACAACAAATAAATTGCAGATAAAATAGTATTGAATATCACTCATGATATACACTATCATATATTCATATGCAATACCAGAATAAGAAAGTAAACATCTGTTTTAGCTTTTATAATAATATGTAATAATAACAATAATACCAGCCCTGTATTATTATACTACCCACTGCTGAGCACGGACCTCCTCTACAGAGGGGGTTTAGGCCTTAGTCCACCACGCTGGCCTAGTGCGGGTTGGTAGACTTCACATACCTTCGAAATTCTTATAAGGAACTTCTTAGGTATGCAGGTTTCCTCACGATGTTTATGTTTAGCTTATATGGCACCGAAATTTTGTCCCAGTTTTAGTTACATATTTATAACGCACAGTATTTTAAGGGTTTCACTGGCGTTGGGTGTGTAGTTTGCAACAAAAAAAATCAGGATGCATTACGGCCCGGGTCGTATTATAATATTTTCATAAGAAATAGATGATAGAAGATTATTTTTATAGGTATCTTTTTTTACCCAACACTTATTAAGATATTTTGACGAACGCAATTTCGACATAACTTTTATTACACTAAGGTTACGAAAAATGATACTTACTCTTCATAATTATCTAATATGGAATTCAGTAAACTCAATTCTTTCGAAGTATACAGTTTCACTTCATACAATGTATTATAAAATATATAATATTGTTTAGTTTCCTTGTGTTTTGATGCAACTGTAACAAATAAAATTGGATAAAAGAAATTAAGCATGCCTGAATCACTTAGGATCCATAAAATTGGGAGTTTTGCTATAACACATAGTATGATAAGGTGAATAAAGTAATGATAACTTTAATTTGACCACTCATAAACCTATATTATAAAGCTGAAGCTTTTGTTTGTTTGAAGGTTCTGATCAATCTATAATAGAAGCTATAATTCTGTTCTGAACTGCCATAGGTCCCATTTTATTCTGGGAACAGATATTAAAGAGTGTAGTGGCGAGCAATAACTAGTGTTTTAAATCTATACTAATATTATAAAGCTGAAGAGTTTGTTTATTTGAACGCGCTAATCTCAGGAACTACTGAACCGATTTTGAAAATTCTTTCACTAATAGGAAGCTACATAACTTCTGAGTGCTATAGGCTACTTTTTATCCCGGGAAAATATTTTTGTCCCGGAAAAACTTTTTCACGCGGGCGGAGCCGGGAGCATATATACATATACGCTCACGCCTGTTATCTCCGAAGGGGTAGGCAGAGGCGCAACTAGTGCACCCACTTTTCGCCGACATTCCGTCCCATGATGTGATAGGGGGCGAGCCTATCGCCATATCGGGCACAAATTCCAGACTCCGGACTGATACTGAATAGAAAAACTCAATATCACTTTGCCCGACCCGGGGATCGAACCCGAGACCTCAACTTTGCAGTCGTACTGTAATACAACTACGCCACCGAGGCAGTCGAGAGCCGGGAGCACTTCTAGTAAAATATACATAGTACCCAATGTCCATTATAACGATGAGAAAAACTAGTGTTTTGCCTATGTGATACACCATTTAACCTTGATTATACAGTTCTATAAATCTCTTCTCATATTGCAACAGCTCGGCGGTACCGGGGACCTCGTCGACCGCCGTCGTGTACCGCAACACCTCGCGGTTCATATGCGCGAGTTCCAATCGTAAATGTGCTACGAAAGATTTCAACTTAGTTTCCCTTTCTTGGAACTCTTTCAACTCCGCCGGTGTCAGTGGCTGATCGTCTATTTTCGAACCAATGTTCTGGGCGGTGCTACAAAAACAAGTACAAATTATGCTTATGTTCACAAAAAACGTGTTTATGCAGTAACCAAATGTAAGTAGCGTTTTGCATGTGAAATTATTTTAAGAACAATACTGCACTGCATTAATAACCCTGACACATTAGATGTTAAGTGTACACTAGCAACAATTTTTAGTACACCACTAAACAGTAATATGTAACAATGTTGCTGGATGGTAGAAATAGAAAATACGACAGACACCTTCCCAGCCATACTGTTAAGCCCTACTACATAGTAAAGTATGTGCACTTTTGCAGTTTTTTTTTATCTTAAAATACCGTAATATTTCATTTGTTACCGTAACTCTTCTTCCAATTTCTTGTTTTCCTTTTCTCTGTGTTGTATTATTTGCATGAGTTCATTTCTGTCCCTCGCCAACTCCTTAAGTGATTTGTAAAATTGTTTCACATCTTTTTCACTAAAATATGAATGATTTTTTTAAAGAATTCTTACGTGTATCGGATCTTGACGATATAGGAAATTTAACAAGACCATGTTAGGTAAAATAAATAATAAAATTAGAATGTTAAAAAAGTGGGTTAGTAAATAAGCATACCTATACTCATCTGACTTCATTAACTTATATGTGATTTTTTTAAGCTTAGCCACTACATCAACGTATTGCTTTTTTGCATTCTCCATTCTGCTTTCATGCTCTTCTTTTGAAGTTTTTACTTCTTTTTCCATGACATCTATTGCTTTCATTAACTTCTGGACATCCTCTGAGTATTTTAACCTCTCACTTTGTTCAAGTTCTTTTGAAACCTCCCCAGTAAGTTCTGAATGCAGAACTGCATAGTGTACTTTTGTGTCTGCATAATAGTCACTACCAGCTTCACCTTTTGCATACCGGTCAGCCTTTTGACAAAAACATTTACAATACAAACTTTTGACAAAAATGTACAGAGTTTGAAGACAAAAAAACAACAGTCGGTTAAAAATATACTTGATCCTTAGTAATATTATAAATGCGAAAGTAACTCTGTCTGTCTGGCACGTCAAAACTACTTAACTGATTTCAATGAAATTTGGTACACAGTCTAGAGCGTGAGAAAGGATTTTATTCGCAGGCAAACTGTAGTATGGAATATACTTACTTCAGTTGTTATTTTAGATGGATCAGCTAAGGCCTTTTCATAATCATACTGAAAAAAAATAAAACAGAAAATTTTGAAACATAGCACATAACTAGTTCATCAATTTATGTAAAAAGAATAAATATATATATACAACTATGCATACCAAGAAGTCCAATCCCTCATCTTTGTTTGTGTCAGTTTTGTTGGTGGACACATGCATCAGCATACGTTGGTCATATTCAGAGAGAGTGGCATTTACTTGTTCTAGTTCATTGGCAGGAAGTCCACCTTTCCTTTTGCGCACTCTACAGGGTTTGTATAAATTCTGGAATGAAGTAGGAGACATTTAATGGAGACTAATAATTTATAGCCTGATTCACTACATAATTGAGAGCATGAAACAAAATTTTTAACACTTATTTCTCCTAGTTTCATCATAAGCTTGTTATTTAATAGTAAACTTTATTTTAGTAATGGTTCCTCAATTATATCCATTACTCTGACTTCTCAAATAATATACATTAACTTCTTTCATTCAAGAGTTATCAATCAGTGCCAATACAAAAATATACAATGTTTTCTTACCCTGACAATTGCCAAATTTTTCAAAAGCTTCTCTTTTTGTACAAATTTAGATCTGTCTGATTCAAATATGTAGTGTTTGTCATATTGCATTACAGCAAATCTCCTTAATTCATCCTCCTTTGCCTCACGAAATTCACTTGAGTATTTTATTAACCATTGGATCAAAGGATAGATATTAATGAAATCCAAACCCTGTATCTGATGTGGTTCAATTATAAATGGACATTTCATACTTGGTAAGATTTTTACAATCTTTTCTGTTAATGCTCTGTAAATGAGAAGAATATATTATAGTAAGTCTTGAAGAGAGTCTAAATTTGACAACCATCTAATAAACATGTCCTCTCCTCAATAGCTGTCACAATTTTTATACAGTGTATATTAGTCAGTATTACTTAGTAATTTGTCATCATAAAAAGTATTCTTTTATCTATGACTCAATTTCAGGCTACTAACAGTACCATTATGATTCTGTCCACTGCTGAACAAAGACCTTCCCCACAGATTTCCAGACTAACCCGTTGAAAGCAGCTTGCATCCAGCAACTTCTTACTACTTTTATCAACAATTTAATCAGGTTGAAATGTATGAATGAGCTTGAATGATTAGCTTATGAACACAACTCATATTGACAAGTGTAACGGAATAAAGTTTTACTTACATTTTCTTACCAATAGTTAAATTCTCTTCAAAAAGAAGACTAATGTCCACATCTATATCGCAGAGTTCTATGCACCAAGTTAACCCACCGACTATTTTGTCAAAAGGCGAAAGCCCTTGCAGTTGTGCTCGGTAGTAGCCGGCGGCGACAAGAGCATCCGATATTTCGTGCCATTTTACTATCTGTTCCGCATCCTCTCGTACCTCTACCTAAGAAACAGTCACAACCTGACATAATACATACAATAGTAAATTATAATTTGTTGTCTTAGATAGTCAAAACATAAATATGAAAAAAATACTGTGACAGTGTGATATCTCGAATAACTATTATAATACATAGAAAAACTTGAATTGTACCTCCTTTCCATCACGATCGATTCCACTGTAAATATTCATAAGCGGTTTATTTCGAGTAAATATATTTTTTTGCTTTGTTGCCATGTCTTCAAGATTTTAAGAATCTACCACTACAATAATCTTATAATCCTGGAATTAAGGTATAGTAATAAGACGGGAATGTTGATTATTTATAAAAGTAACAATATAAAACCGCATACATTACCTACCTGAAACCACCAATCTTTCCGGAGTATTATAATGCTCTTTGCACTAATATTTCCGTGGTATCACCACAGAACACTATTACTGAGTATCACTGACTACCAGCTGACTACTATAGATCTGCTATCAAGAAGTTTATAATATATCTACTGGAGGCCTCGGTACACACATTTTTGTGAAGACAAAAAAATTACCTTTTGAGCTGTCTTCTATCTCACTCACTTTTTAACCTATGTTGCCAAAGCTTACGGATTATTTCCCCACCCATAAAAAAATATCAATACCGTTATTGTCGTCTCAATCATATATATATAAATATTTCCAACATATCTTATATAATGATATAAGTACTATTTTCATTTCAGAATTATTCTTGTTGAATAAGATATCCTTAAGGTTTTTTATCCTTATTAACATTTTAGTTAAACAAAATTTCCTCATTTAATTGGTAATTGCGAATACATATTTCGGCAACACTGTTATAAAACTTTAAGTTCGATGACAATATAGTTGTCAAATAAATGTTCACTTCGAAATTTTCTCTGTAATTATCTACAATAATAAGTGTGTTTTAGTGATATTTTAATGTGAATTGTGTAGTTCACGGTTGCAGAAATATTTGATATCCATAATTTAGTGTGAAATTCTACAGGTAAGTTTATTGTAATCAATATTGTGTAAATATTATAATTTTATCAATATTTATACGAATCGTAATAAAATACGTGAATATTTTATAAATGAACTGTAGAAAAACCTCGCTTAATGTGATTTGCTTTATATATGACTACTTTTTTCATATTAACGTAATGTTAAATGTGATTTTTTGTATTGTAAATAGTATATGTAAACAAGAGGCTAGGGTGACCATGGTGTAAGCTTTGGTGGACCGGTTTCACGATGGTGCTAGAGTATTTGTAATACTAGCCGCCTTACTAATGAATATTATAAAGCTTATTAATCTTTAAATAATCATCGTAAATAAAAACTGAGGATCAACAGTTACAATCGAGTTCTCAGTGTATCCAGCATTGATTTATTGAAACTTTTATTTAAAATAAAATCGAGTTTGTATTACTCTTTACAGATTTCTTAAAGATCTGGATAAGCAAAAACGTGGTTAAATATAAATACCATTAAAAGGTCAATTTGATGTCTGCAAGAATTACTAGTCTACATTTAAAGACAGAAGATTATGATTCTGAATGTGATAATGTGTCTTCTACTTCTCGGAATATGGCAGAAGATGTCAAAAATAATTATTTATTAACAGAAACTCATGCTGTAAGTATATTATTTTTTATCATTTCACTGGTATAATTATGATCCACTTAGACTTTATTATTTACTAGCTTTTGCCCGCGGCTCCGCCCGCGTGAATGTTTTTCCGGGATAAAAGTCACTGTTTATATTTTACTGGGATGAAAAGTGGCCTATGTGCTAATCCAGGACATGATCTACCCGTGTGCCATATTTCATCGAAATCCGTTTAGTAGTTTTTGCATGAAAGAAACATCCATACATCCAGACATTCTTACAAACTTTCGCCTTTATAATATTAGTAAGATTAGTAGATAGGGCATTAAGCTTGCGACCCACCAAATTTTATAACGGCGGTACATTGGGTGATATCTGAGTATACTAAATGGCACCTCTGCCTCTGTCTAAAATATATAGGTACTTAAATATATTATTATTGATTGATATTTACTTTTTACATTATATGTCAGCGAAATGAATATGAACCACCATTGAAACGTCAAGACTTGAAAGATTTCAATATATCAGTAAATGTGAAGACATCCCGTGAAATAAATTAGAAGAAATAAAAGAAAGTATTGCAGCAGAAGATGAAGAGATAAAAGAAGAAAATTAATGACAAGTTATTTCTTACTAAAATTGTTCATGATTATACTTTACAGTCTGAAATTGAAAATATTTTGCAGTGAAATTTTGCTAACATTTGAGATTTTTTTTAAAAGTATATTCCAAATAGAAAGCAAAGAAAAATTACCTATAGTGATGACATAAAGACTTTTGTTTTAACATTACACCTTTAGTCGCCGAAAACAATTTTGTTTTTATAAATTCAAAGATTTATTTGCCGAAAGAGAGCACATTATGGTGATCTTTAGCAAACTTTAATAGTTTTGTTGGCTTCTTCACAGAAGTTTTAGAATATTAAAAATAAATTTAAGGAAGAAACCTCACCCGCAGAATGTAGCGTTAATTTTTGATTCCATGGCTCTCAAACAAGAATTTATTTAGTATTGTAATTTGTAAAACATCCACGTGTTTATTACTTTTGCTATAAATATCTACACAACTTTGTTTACAATCAACTTACCTATGGAATTTCACACTAGATGTTGAATTGCAAATAATTCTGCAACCATGAATTACACAACTCATAGTAGAATATCTCTAAAACACAATATTTATTATAGTGGATAATTACAGAAAAAAAGTTCGCAGAATACTTGCAAAAATTGTAAAATCACACAAAATAGATATTCGTAATATTTCAAAATTACTCACTGAAAATTAGGTTATTAACTTCCTAAATGTGTATTATTTTGTTCATGTATGATTGTTTACTTTTATGAGTATGTTTTTTATTTTTTTTTATTATATTTAAATTTAACAATAACTGTAGTTCGATCCCCGGGTCGGGCAAAGTGATATTGAGTTTTTCTATTCAGTATCAGCTCGGAGTCTGGAATTTGTGTCCGATATGGCGATAGGCTCGCCCCCTATCACATCATGGGACGGAATAACGGCGAAAAGTGGGTGCACTAGTTGTGCCTCTGCCTACCCCTTCGGGGATAACAGGCGTGAGTGTGTGTGTGTGTGTGTGTGTAGTTTTCATTTTTAAATATCCCAATGTTTTTCTGTCTAACCTTACAGTCTCCATATTTGGTTATAAAGGCCAGCAAACAACGTGAACATATCCAGTCGCAGGGGAAAGTAAAACATATATAATGTGAGGTTGTGTGCCGAGCAAAAAAAAAGCACGCGGGGCCCCGTGCGAAGCAAAAATTATTTTTTTAACAGCTTTGTAAGTAAGGTGCCAAAAAACGGTCCCCCAAGGAGCTGCAAGATGCCCCTGTAACTGCGAGGCCCCAGGCGGTTGCCTGGTTCGCCCCCCTCCTCCAAGGCCGCCACTGAATTCACCACCGCGTGGTGAGGTATTTTTTTATGTAAGTGGAACTAGTAGTTCCGAACTACTTACCAAAACAGTATGTAAATATGCCAATTTTGTTTGGAATAAACTTTCTAACTCAAATTATATTTTTTAAATATCAACTATTACTAGCCGCTGTAGTTGGTTTTCATAGTTAATTTAAACCGCATTACTTTATAGAGATAAAAATAAATATTATGGTGCGATATCATATTATTACACACTCACACACTCACGCCTCTTATCCCCCGGGTAGACAGAGGTGCAATTAGTGCAACCACTTTTTGCCGTTATTCCGTTCCATGGTGTGATAGGGGGCGAGCCTATCGCCTTATCGTGTACAAATTCCAGACTCCGAGCTGATACTGAATGGAAAATAATCACTTTGCCCGACCCGACCATCCCGGGGATCGAACCCGAGATCTCAGCATTGCAGTCGTACCATAATACAACTACGCCACCGAGGCAGCCATATTATATCATATCATATTATTATGGACAGTTAATTATGTTACGTCCTGGTTTTGAAAATAAACCTTTGTCACTCTAAAGAGAGAGACAGCAGTTAACTGTGACGTCACATTTTATTCTTCAGTTTGTTAAACGGAATGAATAATCCATATGGGTATAAAATTCTTGTCTGCTATAGATGCAGCGACTATATTCTTCTCTTTCCTCCGTGATATAACCAAATGTATATAACCCAATAACAGACGATCGGCTTCGGGCAACACATCTGACAAGTAGATCCAATGTAGCCAAGAAGATTATAATATTGAATGTAGCTTACCGTTGCGCGCATTTAAGCGCGCAATATTCAAAATCTTCAACAGTGCTGCCAGATTATGCGACTTTTCGCCATTTAGGCTATCTTGAAGAGTGTCGGGGCGACCAAAAATTGCGAATGGTGACTGGTCGCCGTTTAGGCTACGCGAATGGTGATTAGTCGCCAATGTAGGCTACTTCGGAAAGTTCGTGTTTTATGCATTGTTTTTGTCGAATTTGAGGATATTTACAGCTTTGAGGGTACAAAACATGTACTCAGATCCCCCTTACACACAATTATTGAAAACTGGGGACCTTTTTTTTTTTGCGTCCGCGTCCCCACACAAGTGGGCGACTTTAGGCTACTTCAAATTTTCGCCGCGTTGGATCACTATAAATTAGAAATTTTTTTTTTTGCTCCTTCACCTCTCCATATACGAAGAGGCGACTTTAGGCTACTTCACAATGAATTTTCGGCGACTTCAACCGTCAAACATCTGGCAACACTGATCTTCAAGTCAGTTACGACCATCTTGTTTATTTGTCTCTGGTTCGACTACAACTGTGAGCTGTAAATACTTTCGTGTTTGCGAGTAAAAACTATTGTAATGGCCCCGTGCACAATAAAATGGTGTGGTATAAATAGCCATAATTCAACTTTTCAGAAAAATGGCATTACATTTCACAGGTAAGTCAATAACGACACATAATCACATTTTACTTAAAATTTTACGGAGTTCATCTTATACCGGCCATGTTGCGTGTTTCCGCGCCATCTTGTTATATTTGCATCTCTTTCCGACGAAAGTACCTTTTAAATTTTCTATTTCGTTTTGTTTTTAAACATTAAAAGTAAGTGATACACCAACAGGATTTGTCGATAGTTCTATCGATAAAATTAAAAATAAGAGAAACTATCGCCCGAACACTCAAACGCTACTAAACTAATCAATTTATCTGAGGCCTACTTAATTTTAACAGTCTTCTATTTTAAATGGCATTCTCAAACGTAGTTTAAAAGATTTGATGAAAAAATCAATTGAGAAAATGAGAAGTAGCTATTTTGTTATAGATTATAAAAAGTTTGTTTTCGGTTACATATCTATAGTAATATTATAAAGCTGAAGAGTTTGTTTGTTTGTTTGTTTGAACGCGCTAATCTCAGGAACTACTGGTTCGAATTGAAAAATTCTGTTTGTGTTGAATAGACCATTTATCGAGGAAGGCTTTAGGCTATATAACATCACGATGCAACTATTAGGAGCGAAGAAATAACGAAAAATGTGAAAAAAAAAACGGGGAAAATTATTCATCCTCGAGGGCTTCCATTGCGTGCGCTACGAAAACGGTTCAAGATACCAAAAATATATAAGAATTATTATATAAGAATTATTCCTCTTGAAATGATCTAAAAAAATGTCTGGGACAGTATATGTCTATCTTTTAAGATGAACTCACTAGAACCGTTTTTATGGTAATCAAATTTGGTCGAAATTAATGCATTATTTGTTAAGAGTTGTATCAACGTCATAGTCATAGAGTGATTCAACGGGAAGGTTTCTATGTACTTTTAGCCTGGAAAAACTTATTAACGCGGGCGAAGCCGTGGGCAAAAGCTAGTTTTTAATAAATTGATATTTATATTATGTGTCGTTTCAAGCAGTATAATTTTTAAAATATTAAAAATAAATAAATCAAATAACTTAATACGCAGTTTAAAAATATTTTTTTAATTGTATATGACTATTATATTTAATTTTCGTGTGTATTTTATATACTATGTGCAGATGCTACATAGTAAAAATGGTACCTAGACTAGTTTTTAATACCTATAAGGGCTATGGCATATTATTCATTATTAGAAATAGTTTATTATTTATTATATTCTCCGGTTGGATTGTCTGGTTTCTTTTTGTGACCGGCTGGATATAGTCCTGAATAAAGGAACATAAACGGAGAACTGTTTCCTTGCTGATTCGGAATCTTCTTTTGAATTCACCATTATTGTATTTTTCGAAAGCGTTTAATTTCCCTCGATTTCATCGATTGACACTATATTCCTCCTCAGACAATGATGACAGTGAAGAAAAAGACGCTTTAATAAATCCAAAGGTAATATAGTAAGTAGTTATTACGCAATAAAATTATTAAACATTTGAACTTAAGATTTGAGACTAGTCTGAAGGACTCTCAAATTATTCTCGATTAACGGCTATATAATATATGAGGAGGCCTTACATAGCTGTCAAACTGTGGCAGGTTTTGTGAATACCGTTTTAACCATTAAGCGGACCTTAAACTGAGTCGCCTTAAATTTAAGGTTAGGAGATAAGAGGGGCTACTGCGAAAAACGAAATCCGTAGTTTCGGGTGACGGATCGCACGTTTTCTTACTACGAAGTGTTACGGATCCTTCTTTATGAAGAGTTGTTGCGTGACGAAAGTGTTGAGCGAAGTCGGAAGTGTCGCAAACTGCGTGAAACCTTCGTTCAACGGTGACGGATCCGAAGTAATTTGGTAGTAAGGTTAAATCCGAAGTTCGTCGTTTCTTCGTTTCGGACCGACGTTTCGGATTTCGTTTTTCGCAGTAGCCCCTAAGTAACGTTTCAGTATACCAATTTCAACTATAACGAATGCTTAAATCCGTAAGGCCATCTCAAATACTTAAGAAGCGTTTGAGTATTCGGGCGTATGTTTTGCTAACTTTTATACTTATTTATTTATTTATTTGGTAATCCAACAGCATTTTACATATATATATATATATTATTTTAACTAAATAATAGCTACATATTCAGCCAATTACAGGATTACACCGTATTTTTATGTATAAACTTAGCTGCCATGTTACATGCATTATTAAAAAGTAATTAATTATTGGCTAGACAATTAAATGCGTGTGTGTGTGCGTGTGTGTTTGTGTGTGTGTGTATGTATGTGTTGTGTGTTTAAGTGTTTCGATGAATATTAATGATTTCCTTCTTAATTTTAATTTTGTTTAAATGAAATAAGTCTAGATTTGCATAATATTTATTAAAAACTCGCGATATCCTACAAATTATTGAGTTCTGTGCATAATTACTATTTACTTGCGGTACATCTAATAATTTAGTGTGTCGCACACGGTATTTAGGTACCCAAAATGAAATAGCCGATAGCAATTCATCGCAGTCAATCAATTGGTTTAAAATAGCATAAAGAAACATCACGTCGCATTGACGACGTCGCAGTTCCAAAGTATCAATTTTGTAGTGTATGCAAGCTTCATGATAGGACTCAAATATTCTGTGTTCCTTATAATTTAGAAATATAAAACCGTTTTTAATTTTAGATATCCAAAAGATCCTGATATAAAAAATAAATGGATTGCAATGACAAGACGCGAGAACTGGTTCCCATCAGTACATAGTGTCATATGCTCACGGCATTTTACTGAGGATTGTTTCATTTACATGAAAAACCGTCGTCGTCTACTAGACTCTGCAGTACCTACATTAAATTTGCCGCTGCTGGTGAATATTTTAAGTTAATATTACACACCTGTGCAGTGGTGGCCTTAACCAACGCGAGGTTCCGGGTGGCAACTCTTTGTGAGGCCTTTTTTCTTTGTACCCCTTGCCAGCTCCAGCGCAAGGCCCGGGGCGGGAGCAAAGTAAAAGAAAGATCCCCGATTTCAACAATTTCGTAGGTAAGATGCTAAGATGCCCCAGGCAATTACCTGGTTCGACCACCCCCACCCCGTCCCCTAAGGCCGCCGCTACACGTTTGATAAAAGTGTTAACCTTGCAAGTTCTATGTGCGTGAGATATATTATTGATATGCAACAATTCGCAATTTTATATATTAGTAAAAATAGTAAACAGGTTGTATTACGTTTTCAGAGTAATGCTGTTGACTCAGTAACCTCAACGCCCAGCACGTCAAAGGATGAATTATTAATTAAATCATCTTCAGAGTGTATTTCACATAGCCCGAAAGAAAATGAAAGGAATTCATCACCCCAGACACCTACTACTATACATAATAAACGTTTCTCTGGTAATCCGTCAGACTATACGACACCTACAAAAAAACGCATGTGTAGGAGAATTATCGAACTATCTGAGAAGATAATACATAAAAATAGAAAAATTAAGAATTTATCAGCCAAAACACGATACATGCGTAAAAGAATAATTAGCCTGAAAAATACATTACATGAGTTAGAAAATAAACAATTAATTGCTTCGTGTAATGCAATCTAATAAAGGAGTTACGATTAGGAAAAAATATTCACCGGAACTTAGAACGTTTGCTCTTACACTAAGCTTTTATTCTGCTAAAGCATACAGATATGTGAGACAATGTTTCCAAACGTGCCTGCCATCTGTGAAAACTCTCAGTAAATGGTACCAGACCGTAGATGGTAAACAGGTTTCACTAAAGAAGCTTTAAATTCATTAAAAATCAAAGCTGCTCACTGTAAAGGACAATTGATAGCTACTTTGGTGTTTGCTGAGATAAAAATTAAATCCAAAGTTGAATACGTACCCTCGACACAACGCACTTTTGGATACGTAGACTTTGGTGGACAAATTCAAACCGATTGCGCTGCAGAATGTACTGAAGCATCGGTGTTACTCGTTGTTGGACTAATTAAAAGATATACGCCCGAATACTCAAACGCTACTCAACCAACCAAGTTATCTGAGGCCTATTTAATTTTAGCCGGCTTCTTATTTTAAATGGCATTCTCAAACGCACTTTAAAAGATTTGATGGAAAACTCAGCCGAGGAGCAGTCATTTTGCTACAGATTATAAAAAGTTTGTTTTCGATTACAATTTTAATAAATTTGATATTTATGTGTCGTTTCACGCAGTATAATTTTTAAGATGTTAAATATAAATAAATCGAATAACACAATGCGCAGTTTGAAAATGATTTACAATGTTATAATATGTCTATTCTATTTAATTTTCGTGTGTATTTTATGTACTATGTGCAGACGGTACATAGTAAAAATGGTAAGTACGTTTAAAAACCATCCTAGGTTTTTAATATGTAGGAATGGCATATTCATTATTAGAAATAGTTTATTAATTATTATATTCTTAACATTGATGTGATGAGCTTATATTGGCATTATATTGCCACTTGGCAGTATGTCAGGGTTGACATTAGCCGCTTTAGAAAAAAAAAATAAACAAGTTAACAACAATAATATTTATAATTCTTATTTCAGTTTTATCATCAGAAGTAGGCATATTTACAAACATTTACAAAATATGCTAACTCAACTGCCATACTACGCACAATACGATGTACTACCGTTGGTTGTTTCCCGTGAAAAATAACCCCGATGACCTTGGGATATCGGTTGGATTGTTTGGTTTCTTTTTGTGTTCGACTGGATATAATCCCGATTTAAAAGAACATAAATGAAGAACTGTTTCCTTGCTGAGTTGGAATCTTCTTTTACGATAAGTTAAGATAAGATATGCTATATTTATTTGTCAAACATTAACATTAAATTATCATTATTGTATTTTTCGAAAGCGTTTAATTTCTCTCGATTTCTTCCTTTGACACCACACTCCTCTTCAGACAATGATGATAATGAAGAAAAAAACGATTTATTAAATCCAAAGAGAATATAATAAGTAGTTATTACGCAATAAAATTATTAAAGATTTGAATGTAAATATTTGAGACTAGTCTGAAGCACTCTCAAATTGATCTCGATTAACAGCCATATTTGGAGGCCTTACATAGCTGTCAAACTTTAAGCAGTGTTTGTGAATACCGTTTGAATCAATCAGCGGACCTTAAACTGAGTCGCCTTAAATTTAAGGTTAAGAGATAAGTGACGTTTCAGTATACCAATTTCACCATTAACGAACGCTTAAATCCGTAAGGCCATCTCAAATATTTAAGTAGCGTTTGAGTATTCGGGCGTTAAGGTACCTATAGGGTACTTTTTAACAAACGGGACTAACGCTGAACAAAAAAAATTCTGGTAATGCAGAGCATTAGCTTATGTCATGATAACAACGTTACTATTAAAGCCATAACTTTTGACGGATGTCCGTCAAATATTGCTATGGCAAAGTTACTGGGCTCTCGTTTATCAGAAAATAATATGAATACTTGTTTTCGTCATCCAGTAACCAACAACTACATTTATATATTTTTAGACCCGGTACATACCGGGTGGAAGGGAAACGCTCTCTATACCGGAACGGTAAGAGAGAAGAACCATAACATTAACGAAAAACTATATTCATTTGCAAAGCTAAGCGATAATACTTACGATTTTAGTATTTCCGTAATTCATGCGCGCGCAATGTAAAGCGTACAAAGAACTGAGCGGCCGTCGCGCTGCGCCGGGACCGGCCCGCGCTCGTTAACCCGTCAGCTGATGTACGTGTTTCATTACGATTTTTTTGAAATATTGACCTTTTTTACTATGTTTTTCAGAATAATAGTTTGATTTATCTATCCATACGTGAAGCTGTACAGAAATTTGAGAAAATCCTACTAAAATTGTAACAATGCGATCGCGATTTTTTTAGTGCCATCACGTCAGGAATCACCAATACTATCACCTGTATTCGTTTCCGAGAGCGTTTCCCTTCCACCCGGTATGTTAAAATTAGTAAGAAATACCTTTGAATATTACAAGGAATTTAAGAATAGTAACGGCGACTCTATAAAATGGGACTACATAAAACTACTTCAAAATTTACAGGACGGGGAACAATTCCATTTAGCCAACAAATTGAGAGTTGCTCACGTTGTATTCAGACAAAATATTATGAAAGTAAAACTAGCCGCCCAGTTGTTTAGCCGCAGCGTGGCAACGGGTTTAATATTTTGTAGATCACAATTAAACCTGAAAGATTTTGAAGAAGCAGAACCAACTGCTGAAATGCTGTTAAAAATAAATGATTTATTCGACATATTAGATTCTAAAGTCCACGGCTATGGTTTTAAAAGGGCCCTTAATAAAGATAATGAAACTCTTGTTTTAACAAAACTTTATGAAATCAAAACTTATATTTTAAATTTAACCGTGAATATTAATGAAAGAAAAAGGACCAAGCTTATTTATTCTCCGCGTTATACAGGTTTCTTAGGATTTTGTGTCTCAATCCAAAGCGCTATAGATATGTATAACTAGCTTTTGCCCGCGGCTCCGCCCGCATTAAAAAGTTTTTCCGGGATAAAAGTCACGGTTTATATTTTCCCGGGATAAAAAGTAGCCTGTGTGTTAATCCAGGACATCATCTACCCGTGAGCCAAATCTCATCGAAATCCGTTCAATAGTTTTTGCGTGAAAGAGTAACAAACATCCATACATCCAGACATACTTACAAACTTTCGCCTTTATAATATTAGTAGGATGATTTAATTAGCAATGATAAATATTCCATCAAATACATACCTTTTAATAAAATTTCTCAAGATCATATCGAATTATTTTTTGCCACTATAAGATCACACGGCGGTAGCAATGATAACCCAACTCCGCGGTTATTTGAGGCTATATATAAAAAAAATCTAATACACACGGAGCTAATGGATGTATCCACTGGCAACTGCATTCCTTTGGAACACATATCCATTTTGAACTGTTCGTCAGCAATAAATCGAATAAACTTGGCATCAACTGTAGACAACAAACAAGATCATTGCATTACTGAAAGTTATGATGATTTAAATTGTACTCTCGAAAGAGTGTCCTTATCTCTTTTCGCTGAAAGGGCGGTGGAATATATCGCAGGGTTCGTGTCGCACTCATTAATCCAGCAAATAAAATGCAAAACATGTATTGAAGCTTTAGTTTCTTTACGTCAAGACCGAAGTAGTCCAATAGCTTACAGAGATGAAGGTGGTTTAATATACCCTTCTGAATCGGTTGTCAAAATTTGTCGTCGGTCTGAAAAAAAATTCAAAGCCTTTCTTGAAAAGATCCCAAAAAACCAAAAAAATAAAACTGATTTATTAGTAAGTAAAAGTTTAAATAGTTTCATAGGTGAAGAATTATTTCCTAATATTAATTATCATCAGTTTTATTCTGAATTTACCAATAATGTAATAGATTTGTCAATGAGTGTTATGCACAAATATATTTCGACAAGATTGGCTTTTTTATCAAAATCTTATCAGCAGAAACAGACTGTTCGGAGAATATACACAAAGTTAATTCATTTTAAAAATGATTAGGATATATTTGACTAGCCGTATCAGAAGTTTATGTTATTAGGATAATTTTATATTTTGTTTGTTGATTATAACGATTGTTTTGAGTTATTTTTTGTGTTATTCCTACAAGTTAGCTCAAATATTCTTGTTAATGTCGATGAGACTTACTAAGCGCCATCTGTCATTCGATAACATAAATAGTTTCGTTAAAAATTAATATGTTTAATAAATAATAATAATATTACTATAAAACGTTATTACATAAAAGTAATATCGATAACAAAATCGTGTTTTCATTTAACTCGTCCCATCCCTATGCCTATGTTTCCAAGGTTATATAATGCGATAAGGTGTTGGAAGAACCAATCATAATGCAGTACCCCGCTTCCTCAAACCTCAGGTAGTTGACAGAATTAATTTGAAGAGAAATATTGAACATTAGGACTTAGGAGCATATTATAATGCTCTTTGGTTAGGAGTCTAGGGGTTAAGCCTCCTGGCTCGAAGAACTTCTTCACAATTAGGAGGAGTCACGATGTCTTCCACAAATTCTTGTAGCGACCAGTTGGTTGAGACGTCCCTAACCAGCGACAAATAAACAAGACGACGACGCCTATGCGGGTGAATCAGGGGGTGAATTGAATTGACCAGGAATTGACCTCATTGAATTGTCAATTTTACATTATGATCAGTTTTATATTATGATTTTTTTATACATGTCATGGCCATGTAGTGCCTGGTTAATGATTTTATATTTTTATAGAATCCTGAAAAAGAAACAGTCGAAAGCGGGATTTGAACCCACGACCTCCGGCGTACCGTGCCGGTGTTCTTCCAATTGAGCTATTCCGACCCTGCCTTCGATTGCCAATTTCAGGATCCGTACTTAATTCTCTTAAAGGAGATGACCAGCGACATCTGTTAGCAGTTATTACAACTACTAACTCAGCATTACCCCTTTACAGGAGTAAGTAAACCGAAACGAGTCGCTAAACTTGTTTTTTTTTTTCTAATTTTATATTATGATTTTTTTATACATGTCATGGCCATGTAGTGCCTGGTTAATGATTTTATATTTTTATAGAATCCTGAAAAAGAAACAGTCGAAAGCGGGATTTGAACCCACGACCTCCGGCGTACCGTGCCGGTGCTCTTCCAATTGAGCTATTCCGACCCCGCTGTCGATTGCCAATTTCAGGATCCGTACTTAATTCTCTTAAAGGAGATGACCAGCGACATCTGTTAACCAGGCACTACATGGCCATGACATGTATAAAAAAATGAAACATAATTTTATACAACCCATAATATCATATTACTCATGTAATTACACACACACACACACACGCGCCTTTTATCCCTGAAGGGGTAGGCAGAGGCGCAACTAGATCACCCACTTTTCGCCTTTATTTCCTCCCATGACGTGATAGGGGGTGCTCTTCCAATTGAGCTATTCCGACCCTGCCTTCGATTATCTATACTAATATTATAAAGCTGAAGAGTTTGTTTGTTTGTTTGTTTGTTTGAACGCGCTAATTTCAGGAACTACTGGTCCGAATTGAAAAATTCTTTTTGTGTTGAATAGACCATTTATCGAGGAAGGCTTTAGGCTATATAACATCACGATGCAACTATTAGGAGCGAAGAAATAATGGAAAATGTGAAAAAAAACGGGGAAAATTATTCATCCTTGAGGGCTTCCATTGCGTGTAGACATGGGCGCCGCGCCGGCGCTACGCCGCCGGGCAGGACCCGCGCGCCGCCGCCGCTGCCGCCTAACTTGAACGGCGTGGATTTTGTGAATGCTTTTAATTTTTATTGTCAAATTTTATTAATGATTGGGTCTCAAATGTCATATATATTGTTCGATGTAGACATGGGCGCCGCGCCGGCGTGGATTTGCAATTAAAAAACATTTTTCTTCTAAAATTTTAAAGATTTTTAAAGTTAATAACGGAAAAACGACTATTAGCGTTAACGATTGTAAAAGGCATCTTGGCTACGGCCTCTGTGCTCACGCGCACATACGCGGCTGCGCTCTTTCAAGCTTGCTGTCTAACCTAAAAGGTCCTGGCATCGCTAACTAGACTTTATGCTACGGAGTTATGTGGTCCATGATCTTTTACAGCAGTCCCTTTTCGGCCAAAACCTTGGACCTCCGAATCCCTCTGCAATGCTTTCCAGTGGAATTCGCAGCAGACAATAATGGCGTACCACACGATCTTGTACGTGACTTACTTGTTGGTTAGATACCGGCCAAGGATCTGGACCCCAAAGCCCTACGACCACCTTTCACTGGCTCGAGGAAGCTTCCACACACGAGCAGCGTCCGGCTCTTAAATAGAGGCCAAGCGGGCTCCTTTCAGCGGAGTTGCCATGGAAGATCTGGTCTCAGGCTGGAGACCCCGTCCTCGGTGCTCAGATGTTTTAGTAGTGCACCCTGATTTCACCAAGGCGCGAAGCAATGATGGTCCAACTATCAACTGACAAAATATGTACTCATCGGAGAAATTGTTTCGGAGAGTATCTGTGGCAGATCGTAGGTCATGCACTTTCATTGTGATAACTGCCCAATGGCGGTGTCTTACGGTCAGGTGCATGTGATCGTGTTTTACTGGTCCATGGTCGACAGGTGGAGGTTCTAGATTGCAGTGGCTAACTTTTTCGGAGTAGTCCTCCATCAGATAGAGAGTGCTACGAGAGATCGATAGCGGGCCAATCCCTCTGCCATCAGAGACGTTAGAGACTCCTGGTCCTGACCTGTGAATTGGGGGCGTTTAGGAAAGTTCACTCACTACAGCATCCCCCGGTCTGTCGTAAAAGTCGACTAATAGGGGCGTTAACGATTGTAAAAGGCATCTTGGCTACGGCCTCTGTGCTCACGCGCCCATTCGCGGCTGCGCTCTTCCAAGCTTGCTGTCTAACTTAGAAGGTCCTGGCATCGCTAACCAGACTTTATGCCACGAATTTACGTGGTCCATGAGCTTTTACAGTAGTCCCTATACGGCCGAAACATTCGACCTCCGAATCCCTCTGCAATGCTCTTCAGCGACATCCGCAGCAGACGATAAGGGTCTTGTATGTGACTTACTTGTTGGTTAGATACCGGTCTAGGATCTGGACTCCAAAGCCCTACGGTCAACTTCCGCTGGCTCGAGGAAGCTTCCACACCCGAGCAACGTCCGGCTCCTAAATAGAGGCCAAGCGGGCTCATTTCGCCGGAGTTGCCGGAGGATGTCAGTCTCAGGCTTTTTTTTACGCGGAGAAAGTGACTTTTTACTACCGCCCAGCGTTCAAGGGGAACGACTGAGCGGTTATGTTGGGTTCACCGTGACTTACGACCAGACGTTGAGCCGCCCAGAGAGATGGAAAACGTCGGGCGATCGCCGGGCCGAGACCCTTACCTATATACAACGCACGGCATATAAACCAAAACTCCGCGGTGGCCATCTTCGGCGCATTAGAAATGGCTGCGGGCTTCTTCTGATGGAAGTGTCTAATTTGCCGTCCGCAACTGCCCCTGCGCGTTGCCGTCTAGTGCGGCCCGTCTCCTGTTGTGTTGGGCTCATAAGCTCCCGTGCACCGAAGGACAACTCTCTGCGTCAACGGCAGGGTGAGGCCTACCTACCACGCTGCCGTCCATAACAGGGATCGCAACAATGTGCTAAAAAACACAAAACTAAAGAGGGAAAGCCCCCTGCCGCCCACCTGCGACCCCCGGTGGCCCCTATTAGTCGCCTTTTACGACAGGCAGGGGATACGTACCGTATTGGAGTTCTCCAAACGGCCCCAATCCACAGGGCGGATAGAGCATGAGTCCTAAAGGGATTTTTATACCGATAGGTTAATTGGCTATTGCTTCCAACTACCTAGGAACGTGTAACTCAGGAATTTAAATGTGGCCTATATCCTGCTAATATTATAAAGGCGAAAATTTGTAAAAATGTATGGATGTATGGATGTTTGTTCATCTTTCACGCAAAAACTACTGAACGGCTTTCGATAAAATTTAGCACACGGGTACATCATGCTCTGGATTAACACATAGGCTACTTCTTATCCCGGGAAAATATAAACCGAGACTTTTATTCCGGAAAAACTTTTTAATGCGGGTGGAGCCGCGGGCAAAAGCTAGTACTCAAAAAAAATTCCACGCCGCCGGCGCTACGCCGCCGCCGACCAAAAATTACCAGCACGCCGCCGCCGGCTTTTTCCTAGGCGGCGCCCATGTCTAATTGCGTGCGCTGCGAAAACGGTTCAAGATACCAAAAATATATGTATGAAAGAATTGTTCCTCTTGAAATTATCTAAAAAAATGTCCGCGATAGTATATGTCTATCTTTTAAGATTAACTCACTAGAACCGTTTTTATGGTAATCAAATTTGGTCGAAATTAATGCCTTATTTGTTAAGAGTTTTATCAACGTCATAATATTAATCTTTATCCAAATAAATGTGTTGGATAGAGTGATTCAACAGGAAGGTTTGTACTTTTAGCTCGGAAAAACTTATTAACGCGGGCGAAGCCGTGGGCAAAAGCTAGTCATAATATAAAATTAGAAAAAAGTTTAGCGACTCGTTTCGGTTTACTTACTCCTGTAAAGGGGTAATGCTGAGTTAGTAGTTGTAATAACTGCTAACAGATGTCGCTGGTCATCTTTAAGAGAATTAAATACGGATCCTGAAATTGGCAATCGAAGGCAGGGTCGGAATATCTCAATTGGAAGAGCACCGGCACGGTACGCCGGAGGTCGTGGGTTCAAATTCCGCTTTCGACTGTTTCTTTTTCAGGATTCTATTAAAATATAAAATCATTATGATCAGTGTTGCCAGTTAGTGGTCTCGGACGATAAAATGTGAAATCGGGACAGTTGTCAAGTAAAATCGGTATATTTGGATCAAAAATCGATGTGTGCAAAAAAAACAAGTAGGGTAAACTATACAATGATTGACACTTTAAGGATTTTCGGATCTTGGACTATTTATTTAAAATTGGACACGATGATTATGTTCGTTTGAACACTACAAATCGTTTCTTTGGTCTATTTGTTCTTAAATAAAAAGGCACTTTGGGTTGTTATTATAAAACTTTTAATAAAAATTTTAAAAAACTATAAATCGGCGGAAAATTACAATCATTGGCACCACTAGTACAGTAGTTATCACTTAAGGATCAGTCATTGGCACTGAGTTTCAATTAATAATTTTCGTTATTTATTAGTCATTAATTAACATGTTTGATCAAAATTATGTATTATAAACATTAACAATTAAATCAACAAAGTTAAATTTTACTCAAGTGACTAGACATATAAAGATCTGAATCAGTAAGACTACCTAGTTATCATCGGAACAATAATAATTTTCATATTTGTTTAAAAAATCCGACAGATGTTTCTCATTATTGAAAGTATATTTTCTGTCCTACAATTTCTTTCTAGTTTTAGGCAAGACGAACCTCTTTGTAACAACATATTTATAGTTACCTATTATCGCTAATGACATTCAATTTACTCGTAGTATCACTAGGATTTGGTTTAGCTAGCTGTATTTCAGCTAGCTATCTCTTCAACTCACTGTTTTATTATTTTTTCTCGTTCATCACATATTCAGAGGAAAATCTCTATGTCAGAATGCATTAGAAACCCACTTGACACTTACTACATTGAGAGCTAACCCAGAACTAACATAGTAACGACCTTAACAGTTAACTAACACTGAACTAGCATAGTAACGCTTTGATTATAGCCAGTTGCACTCCCAACCGAACTCAACGACGACTGACCTAAGACTGCTCCTTCAATTTTTTTTTTTTTTTTTAACGTGGACCTATCGCCTGACACGAGTCGGTTTTTCTGGCCACACCGGACTTTAGGGTGAACGCAGAAGGCGCTCGCAACCCTTTAATTTAGGTGACCATGCTGAGGGCAACCCACTAACGGGTTACGAACCTCGGCTCAGGACGGCCACTGGGAGAGGATGAGACATCAACGATTAGTGGGGAAGATTGGTGTTTAACCTAATCCTATTAGTTTATTTCGTCGGCACGCGGGCCGGAACTGTTAGGGGGGTCGGGGGGCGACGGGGAGCGCGGCGAGGTCCTCGACGGTGAGGACGGAACTGCGGTCTTGTGGAGTGTTTGAGTTTCAAGAACTCGTTCTTACGGCGAATGGCCAGAGTGATATCGTCCTCTGGATCTGTTAAAACTGAACGCGGCCGTCTCCATTTGGCGCGGTCGAATGGAGTGTAAATCGACGCTTTGCGGACTAACGTATTTGGGTGTTTTACCGCCCAATCGAAATAGCGTTTGCTGGTCGTTTGCATAAAATGCCAGATGGTCGGCATGTTGGTGTCCACGTGGAGGTTGCGATTGCGAACGTACCACGGGGCACCAAGAGCGTGTCTGAGAAATTTGTTTTGCAACACCTGCATACGATTAAGACGAGCAGGCGGTATATGGGCGAACACGGGCGACGCGTACGTCATTATCGGCCTAATACACGTGGTAAAGATCCTAATCTTGTTGCGGATGGACATTTTACTGTTCCTATTTATGAGCCAATGTAGTTGGCTCATCGCGAATGCGGCTCGCGCGCGTACCGCATTTACGTGTGGGATGAAGGTCAACCTCTGATCAAGGGTCACTCCTAAATATTTGGCTTTGTCCGTCCAGGGGATGACCTGGTTGGACATGCGGATTGAGGTGAGAGGCGCATGGACTATCCTTTTCCGAGTGAATAGGATAGCCTGGCTCTTTGTGGGGTTGACGGTGATTCGCCATTTGCGGAACCATTCACCGAGCGGCCTGCAAAGTGCGCACCACATCGTCGGGGTTTCTACGTGAGGCGTAGATTGCGGTGTCATCCGCGAAGAGCGCCAGATGGGCGTTTTTAGGTGGAGGGATATCGCTCGTGTACAGCGAGAAAAGAAAGGGGTAAAGAGCAGAGCCTTGCAGGACTCCGGCCGTAATAGTATGTCGGGAAGAGAGAGTTCCCTCCACGCGATATTTGAAGCCGCGATTCGACAAAAAATCTCGTATGATGTGCACGAGCTGAGTGGGCACGTTGAGCGTGTACAGCTTGAAAAGCAAGCCGTTGTGCCACACCCTGTCGAATGCTTTTTCAATATCGAAATAAAGAGCACCCGTGGGCATGCCGCGTTGGAGTTTGTCGTAAACGTGCTCCGAAATGCGGAGCACCTGATTTACGCAACTGCCTAGCACGAAAACCAAACTGTTCCGGAGGGATGAGATTGTTGTTGTGGGCGACTATTTTGAGGCGGTCGAGGACGATCCGCTCATAGAGTTTGCCCAGCGTACTGAGCAGGCTGATAGGCCTATAAGAAGACGCTTCTGATGCGGGTTTTCCCGGCTTGTGAATACCTATCACAACTGCCTCCTTCCAGACCTCCGGGAAGAGACAGTTTTGAAACGCGGCGTTATATATAGATGTGAGAATCTGAACTAGATGCTCCGGAAGCATCTTAATCATACGGGTAGGGATCCCGTCGCCCCCGGGGGCTTTACGTCGTTTGAGTGCCTTGATCAGAGCGATGACTTCTTCGATCGTCACCGGAGCAAGGGGATCGGGCGGCTGCTCCTTCAAATGCAAGGCGCTCTATATATTACTCTCAACTGTCACTCCCACCAATAGTTGGACATCTCGATTCGATTTTTTTCAAGATTATTATTTTAAATTACCCTTCAGTCCGAAATATCAATATTGAAATTCAATGATTCATACAGGTGCCAATTAATTGTATTATTGTTTGAAATTTTAAACTAGTTATTGGCACCATATTATTTTGAATTTATAACAGAAAAATTATACAGCAAACTACTGAAAACGCTAAATTATTGCATAACCAACCATAAAAACATAACAATGTTCCTTCACATCAAGAATAATTCAAAATAAAAATAATTTCATGTTACTTTGTACCATGTGAATCTTTGTAAAAAATCCAGTCGGCACAGCTGCGTCACAACGACATTAAGTATATTAATTATTAGTGTAACCAGGTAATCATTCTGAAGTTACCGTCGAATTTGAAAACTGTTGCAATAATAATAGATTCAAAAAATATACTTTTACATATTTTTGACTACAGCAATCCTTATTATTTTTATTTGAATATCAAAGTGCTAATGACTAGTGGGGTGCCAACAATGGAACAGTTTACCTCGATATTCAATAAAATCTCTTTATTTTACACCAAAAGAAAGCAATTTCAACAAACGAGAGTCACGCGTACACATGCGACCGCTAATTATTCTTAGATTGACTTTTTTCAACCTAGCTAGTTCTAGGCAAAACACTGTTGATGATGAGTGGTGTGATGAGATGGTGCGAAATGCCACACAAGTCATATCACGACGAGGGAGGTTGTGTATTAAGCAAGGCGGAGCACACTTTGAGCTGTTTCTGTAAATTTGACGTATATTGTGAAAAAGTTAGTGTTCGTTTAAATTGTTTCGTTAGGTTAGATCTTTTAAATGTTTTGTCGTTCCGCGAATTAGGTATAAGTGTAGGTACATTCTGCGTAGTTTGCTCTTTAATTTTACTGAAATAGGGTTTGCACATCAGTGAAAATTATATATTTTTTTCTTTTTTTTGTAGTATGTTATACAGCATACTACGGTTCAAGCTCCGCTTATATATATAGATGTATGGGAAAACCCGATATATATGGACACCGGTGTCCGTCGCGGGGCTTGAGGAGTCAAGTATTGTGAATGGACTCGTTATAAAGCCCCATTTAACCTTCTTTCGGCTTTACAGGTAGTTATGTAATGCCCTGTATAGTTTCGCTTGCTTGTAAATCATAGCGCGATCTAATTCTATGCTGGCGCCATCTATTGAATAACAAGGAAAACTTAAGTATTATTTATTTAGGTGGAGTTCTAAAAAAACGTATTTATTAGTTTAAAATGTTGTATTGCCTTGATAAGTAGGTATGCCAAACTTCGATTCAATCCGACGTTTTGAAGTGGGTCAAAATCATGTTCAAAGTACAAGTTACCTACAACCTACATATATACGTCTAAAGCTAATAAAAGCGTGTTAAAATATATATATACTTGTATTTCTTTCTCTGCGTAGGTGATGACCTTTTTTCCGGTGACAATGACAAATATATATATTTTTTTGTATTTAAAAGATATAAAAGGCAAGGAAATAACTCCTAAGTAATGTCTGTTTTAAAATGATTATACTTTAGACATACAAAACTGTAAATTCCTAAAAATATTAAAGGAAGGAAAGTAGTTTAAAGTGAGTTGACATGATATTTGGCCTTACAAAACTTTAAACTAGAATTATTTACTTCCTAGTTTTATGAAATACTAAGTTTAATACTGCTGTAAGTTTAACGACTGCCTCGGTGGCGTAGTTGTATTACAGAACGACTGCAAAGCTGAGGTCTCGTGTTCGATCCCCGGGTCGGGCAAAGTGATATTGAGTTTTTCTATTCACTGTCAGCCTGGAGTCTGGAATTTGTGCCCGATATGGCAATAGGCTCGCCCCCTATCACATCATGGGACGGAATGTCGGTGAAAAGTGGGTGCACTAGTCGCCCCTCTACCTACCCCTTCGGGGATAACAGGCGTGAGTGTATATGTAAGTTTAATATTAGTACATAATGTATTATCATACACAACTAAAAAATATATAATTTTCAATAGGATGAACAGATTTTAATATTGAAAAAACCTTTGGTCATCTCAGGGATTGTAAATGAATAAATGATTGCAACCATTGTATAATAAATAATGTGGCGTAACGTGGTTGGGATGGGAGGGTTGTGCCGTTTTAGCGGGGCGGCAAAATGTATAAAATAAAAGCTTTAAGAAATGGGTGCACGCGTGACTTTTATGTGTTGAAATTAACGTTTTTTGGTGCCTTTGGGTGGAAAATTTTTGGTCCACCTGGGGTGGCAAGAGCCCACGCCACTGTAATAATAAAAACTATTCTTGGTTTTAAACTTCCAAATAAATTTCTCCCGATTTTTATCTGGAATTTTTCCCGATTTTAGAAATCTCATTTTTGCAACACTGATACGGATAACTATTTGGTCTACTACTTGACACCAGTGGTCTCGAACTTACCGATTTTTCTGTATTTCTACCGATTTTGAGCCTGTCCTACCGAAATGACATGATTTTTCAACGATTTTTGAAAGCTAGAAGATTCTCCCGATTTTTCTACCGATTTTCAGCGATTCGAAGCTAAAATCCCATTTTTCTTTCATATTTTGCGAGTCCTTGGTTAAATATGTTGCTGTTTGGGGCAGCGGGGGGCAGTATTTTAAAGGGGCGGCCAATTTTTTTAAAAATTTTTACTCATAACGGGGGGGGGGTGTATGAGTGATTCTCGGTTTTTGAAATTACCTTCTTTTGGTATAATAATAGTCCCTAGACTTTAAAATTAAGGGGTTTTGATTGAATATTGCTTGTTTTTTGCATATACCAATTGTTGCTCCAAATAATTATACCGATTTTTCTTGGCAACTCTACCGATTTCACATTTTGGCGTTCCGAGACCACTGCTTGACAGTTGACACCTGCTTGACACTTGTAATTCCTTTTTACAGGTTGTTTTTCCATAGAAATCCTAATTTTCTGGGTTTAGAAATCTCATGACTATTTACGCAACGATATTAATACAACAGCAACGTAACTCTAAGTATTAAAAGAACATTCTGGAATTCCTGCTGAATTAATTTGTTGCCATACCAGTATTATAAACTTGGAACTATGAGTAATTTGCAGAAAATGATCCGCTGTAAGTAAATATCATATAGGATCAGAGCTTTCAAAATATTTCTTACAATATTTATTATTGTGTCACAATTTTCACAAGCATATATTTTCATAATCTACTAATACATTTTACAACGTGTAAAATAATTAAATAAAAGCACTTGGATTTCAGAGTGCATTGGAAGTGACAGTTATTTCATAAAACTTTAAAATGGATGAAAGTGTAAATATAGTGGAGTTAGTGTCTAAGTTATTAGATACGGAAAAATATAAGGAAGTTCTCAATATACCCAATGATGAGAAATATAATGGGCCTTTCAAAGATAATTGTTGGGATTTGGTCTCTATAATTATAGGGAAAGTAAAAGATGACACCATAGTTGTTAAGCCATCTCTATACGGAGCATGTGAACAGATGCTGGAACTCATACTGGAAAAATCTTCTCCTAAGGAAGCACTTCTGGAGTTCATTGAGCAAATAGAGCTAGCAAAAAATGAAGCTCAGTTTAGCATCATTCTAAAACCATTACAAAAACTGTTGATAAAACTATCAGCTAAAAGAGGAAGATCATTAGAGTGGTGTTTAAATTCCATTAGCACCTATATTGAAAATATCCCAAACTTTGAATATAATCTTGAGGGCAAAGAACGCCTTTTATTAGACTCTGATTCTAGCATCAGGAGAATAATCAAAGTTTATTCAATGTTGCCTTCATTTTACAACCCTTTTGTACAAGAATTGATAGCCAATAATAGCAATATTAGAACAAAGCAAATAATAACAGCCTTTTTGATAAGTTTACTTGGAAAACCTTTAATTTTTATAGATCTAGATCTTGAATCAAATGAAAAAAGTGAAGTAAGGCAATGTTGTGCTGCTATAGTTCATGATATTTGTATATTAGAAAAGAATGTGCTTAAATTCTTAACACATGTAGCAACTTGTCACAAAGAAAATCTAAAACTGAAATCAAATAGTCAAGATAGTAATTATGATATTTCTCCTTATGAACACCGTGAAAAAATTAACATGACTTCACTATCTGGACTATTTTATATAATATTTTCTGGAAATTTTCAATTACCTGATAGTGCTATTCCTCAGGTTTACAGCATAGAATACATAGTACATACTACAATATTATGTATTGTGCATTTATTAAACTTTTCTGAATATGGTCCTTTATGTAAAGCAATGTCATTGTGTAAATTTATTGTTGGTCGTTTACCTAACCATACATCAAATACTTTATTATCATCAACCACTCATTTTGAGTTGTGCAAAAGCTTAGTAAATATTGCAATATTTTGCACTTATGAATCCATGCGTAAAGAATCTGTTAAATTAATAGGTTATTACATCAATAAATTTGATTATAAAGGTAGATGTCAGTTAGTGAAATATTTGATAGATAGTTGCAACCATTCTGGCATGATTGGGTATGCAATTACATTATATAAAAATTCAATTTCTGAGGCATTTCAAGACACTATGATGGCAGAATGTTTCAAGGGTGTACAGCTATGGAGTATGATAAAGAAAATATGTCACTTGCCCAGCGGTGCCCAGTCAGACTTGGTAGAATTAGCTGATCAAATTATTTCTGCTCTTAACTTTTTGAGGTATCTGTGCATAAAAGATACAGAAAATGTAACTGGTATCCGGGAATATTTTACACTAATTGAAACGGATTACTTGGAAACTTTAAGAACAGGACTAAATATGTCTAAAGCACATTATGAAGAGAAATTGAAAGAAATTGAAGAAGGAAAAAATCTTCCAGCAGAAAATATTGAAGTTTCGCTTAATGTAGCTGGGAATGTACTGGATAAAATTCCAACAGAGAACAAAAAAGAAATTATTCTCTCTGCATTAAATGCTTTTCATTTGATTGAGTGTCTTGTTGCACGCCTATCTGAATGTATTAATATAAACAAAATGCAAATGTCTTAAAGTTTTCTTATAATAAATATATTTTATTACCAATTTTTAGTTATATAATTATGCACCCTCCAAATATTTTAATCTCAGTCTGCCTTAAAAGATAACAGCTATTTTGATTTTGTTAACAGCATGGAGGATTGGCTATAGATTTATTTCTCCTATCATATCAATTAAAATCAATAACACACAAAGACTTGTGAGAAACTACAGCCATAATAACATTGAAAACGGAATACAAGTGGCACCAGCAGCTACAGAACATGAAGATCACCAGTATGAAGAAAATGTCAAGAATCTTATTTTAGAACATGCACTAGAATTTGTGACAAAGAGTGGATGGTCTGTGGAGTCATTGAGTGCCGGTGCAAAAGCTGCTGGTTATCCAACAATAACACATGGTCTCTTTCCAAATGGTGGTGGTGATCTTGTCCATTACTTTAACATTAAATGTAACGAGCATTTAGTTGAGCAAATGAAAACTGTAAGTATGTTTCAATAAGAAATCTTAAAGATTGTTTAATATCAAATAAATGCTCATATATTATTTTTATCAATAGTGGCCAAAGGAAAATGTAAAGGATAAAGTACCAGCGCAGTTTGTGGAAAATGCTATTATTACAAGACTCATGATGATTGAACCATACAAGTATGTTGAACAGATACATTTGATTCAATTGATAATGGTTATTGTTTTCTATTTGTATAATGTCTTTGTTTTAGGGAAACTTGGCCTAAAGCGATGGCTATACAGACACTACCTAATAATGTTCCTAACTGCTTAGCAACATTATTATCTTTGGTGGACGATATATGTTACCATTCTGGAGATCGAAGTGTTGATGTAAGTATTATCACACTCAGAAAACACCAAGATTAATTTCAACAATAAAATTTATATTAAGTACTTATGGTTTTTGTTTTTCAGTTTAACTGGTATGTTCGGCGTGTAGGTTTAGCTGGTATATACAAAACGGCAGAGTTGTATTATCTGACTGATAATACTCAAGGAAATAGCGGTACAAGAAATTTCGTAGCATCCAGAATACGAGATGCTCAACTTGTACAAACTGCTCTCAATATGAACCCAGTAGCTGCTGCTCCACAGACACTAACTGCTGCTTTTGTCACAGTGAGTATAGATTCTACAATCACAAAAAATGTATTACTGATGATTTAAATAAATTATCTGTTTCAGGCTAAAAATATTTTGGGCATCAATACACTGAAGTAAAGCAGTTGTAATTTTGACAATTATTTATTATATGAATAGATTGTAATTTACGAAGGTACAAAAACTCATTGTTAACATTGCATATTATTTTTTGCTTGATGATTCAATAGGTATTGGCTTACATGATAAACTAAAACAAACATACATTGAGAGATAGGGTGTTTTGGCTATGAACAACAAAATAACTAAAGCCAATACTTTTGCCATTCATCAAGCCTGTGAAAGAATATTTCTGTTTTCTTGAACAATTATTTGTTTATAGATTCAGTGTACAATATTATTAAATGATTGTTAATAAGCTAACTATTGTAAAGTGGTTACTTTAATAAATTGTGATTGGAAAAGGTATAAAAGAGGATTTATATTTTTATTTTTTTAATTAAAATATTCATCTGTATAAAATTTTAAAATATTTAACATGGTATACCTACATAAGGCAACTAACTTCATCAAAGTTACAAAAGAGACAAGTAGTTTGTTGCCTTATGCTACTATAACGTCGATGAAGTACCAATACCTCCTGACAAATTAGTCTAAAATTACTTTTTTATTACAATAGACATAAAACTCATATTTGCATGGATTGAATTAACTTTTATCCGTGATTTATTTACCAGTAAGCTTCTTGCGCTTTATGAAAACATCTACTTAGTGACAGAATTCATTCGTTCGTATGTATTTAACAGTATTTTTCTTCCTGATGTAAAATTTGATTCTCAACACTTAGGAGGTATTGGTACTTCATCGACGATAACATATTCAGGAAAAAATAAGTTATTGAAAACAATATCCAAGCATGTTTCAATTGTTTCTAGTAGTATTTGGCATAATCAATGATTGCAAAGGCATTGAATAATATGTAGGTACAATTTGTTTTAATAACTTTATTCCTTCCCTGAATATGAATAGATTACTCGATAGTATTTGACAGTCTATAAACAAACATGCAATTACAATTTAGATACACAATTATTAAGGCACATAATAGGACTACACATTAGCTATGAGGGCACTATGTAGTCACTTCCCACAGATATGTATGATATTAAGTTTGGTGGCAGTGGCAACCTATGCCATACATTAGCAGAAACTGTCTGTCGAATAACAAATCTGCAGATCATTTGCAAAGAGTCCAATTTTGCAAACCTGAAACAGTCAATGTAGTATTCTGTGAATGTATATAGCACCAAGGCAAACAATACTTCAGATAATAATGTTACCTATTCAAAGGTCTTGCTAATTTTACTGGCATCTCAAATAAATTGGATTTCACATCTACAGCAGCGCAATGTTCTGATATTCTATTTACTGGTACAAAAGTTTCATTGTTGAGAGAAAAAAGTCCATTTGCATGTCGCAGTCGAGCATGGAGGGTTCTGCCAACACAGCGGAATGAAACACACAGTATGTGACGAGAGTCATATGAATCTCTTACTAAAAACACATTGTCATGCTGTCCAGCAAGTAATTCTTCAGCCTCACTAGATGTAATGCCTCCCCAGTACCACCCATGCCTGAAAAAGCAAACTTTATTGCATCAATTTGTGTTCCAAGTTATTTTGAGTAACCACAATGATTTACACTAATCTTCAGAAAGCAAAAGGAAAGTACGCTGAAACATTATCTCTGTATTTGTATTGAGGTATTACAAGCAATTTAACATTTTATGATATTTGCAATGATTTATAGATTAATGTGCAATTTGAGATGAACTCACAATGCTATAGGAACTAACTTACTTTGATAATTGGCAATATATTGCACAAGTTTCAAGAGATGAATGTTGATGATGGCCACGAAGCACTAAATGCCCTTCTCTAGAATGTTGACATCTTGTAGATTGTTTTAAATCATCCTTTTTACTTTCATAGCCCACCGGGCCTAATCTTTTGTCAGATGATGTGCATGGGTCATTGACTTTATCAAGACTGCACGTATATTCACCAGCGTTGTTTTTGTTGCCAAAATATCTTTGTAGCGATCTGACACTTCCAGTGAGGAATAATTTATTTTTCCAAAATTTTACAAATTTATTTGTGTTCATAGTTGGCTTACGGTCAGGTAAAAAAACACTATTTACGATATCAGTATTACTGAAATCTCGCTTGTTATCAATACTTCTTTGTAAATGTTTACATTCCAAACCATTGGGTTTCAGCCACTTTCGAAGACAACCTGTAGCAAGCCATTTACGTCGAGTACAATGGGAACACCGTTCGTAGTTTTTATTCATAATTGTGACATTTAAACTCGATTTTTAATGGCTAACAAAGTTTATTTTCCAACAAAATAGATTAGTAGCTAAATACTGCCAGTTGTACGACAAAACAAGTTACAATCCCTGTTCAAAACAAGTTAAAATTCAACATAAATTTTTTTTTTTTTTTTTTTTTAATTTTCCCTTTGTTTTGGGAAGGCAAAGGGCTCGAGCCCATACAGCCTCGTCATGAGTAATATTCATATTTGAAATTCCGTGCATTAAAGGCCTAAGCCAATTCTTCATAATATTATTTCCATATTTTTAGTCTTATATTTAGGCCTAAGCCAAGTCTTCATTATATTATTTCCATATTTGTAGTCTTATATTTAGGCCAAAGCCAAGTCTTCATTATGTTTTCTTCATTTTTAGTTTTGAGCGAAGTCAAGTCATTAGACTGCTATCTATTATATCTTTATTTTTCCCTAAATATCCATTACCGTATGGCATATGTAATCATAAATAGCTTTGTATGTCTCTGGTCTTTTAAGTATTTCTTGCATAGAGCGCGGGACAAGCTCAGATTTGCCGTAGATGTTAATTAATTTATCAATAAGTATAATTCTTTGTATGTTGAAAGCAGAGCATTCAAATACTATGTGATTCATTGTTTGTTCAACATTCTGATCGCAATCTGTGCATATGGGGGACGAAATAATGCGCATTCTGTTAAGATGGGCTTTAAAACGACCATGTCCAAATCGAAGTCTATTTAATATAGTATAAAATTTTCGTTGCATGTTGAATTTGGATCTACAGAACCAAGGACACTTTCCCACATTAATATTGATTGCTGCGTAATAGGCACCTTTAATCTTTGTTGTAGTCAACCAATATTCTTTCCATTCATTAAGAATAGACTCTCTTACGAGTAGCTTTAAGTCCGAGAATGGTATGGCAACTTCATCAACAGCTTTCACACTGTCGCCGCTGTCACTGTCAACAATTGACTTTGCTAAAAAATCAACTTGCTCGTTTCCGATTACTCCCACGTGCGCAGGTGTCCAAAGGAATTGTACTTCTTTGCCTTGATTCTTCAATTGAAACCAACGACTCTTGATGTTGTATATAATGTAATTAATTTTACAGTCTAAACTATTACTTTGTAAGGCACATAAAACACTCATACTGTCCGTAATAACAAGCCAACGTTGATCATTTGCTTGACCAATATATTGCAATGCAAATAATATTGCCAAAGCCTCAGCGGAAAAGATACTCAACTCACACGAGAGTTTGCGACCAAATCCTAAACGCAGATGAGGAATATAGAACGCCATCGATACGTTTCTCGACTTGGAACCATCAGTAAATATTTTTCTATATTCATTATATTCAGCCAAAACATTGTTTACCTCTTCTTTATGCTTCATATTGTTATTTATATTTATCTCTATAGAAGTAAATTTGCTTTCAAAACTGTCCATATAGCAAGCCCAGTTGTCAGGTTTATGAATTTTATATTTTTGATCAAGTTGAATCATAAATGAAAAATCATGAAGTGCATAAGGTACATTAGTAGTTGAAACAAAGGAACATTGACTATCAAAATGTTTATATTTTCTCAATAATAAATTATTAGCCATAGAAAATAATTTGAGAAGAAAACAATATTTTAGATACTTAAATCTATATGACAAAGGAGGAGTATTGCACTCTACTTGCAATGAATTTATAGGGGTCGTCCTCATAGCACCAGTAATTAATCTCAGATTTTTATTTTGCAAAACATCCAATTTCTGAACAAGTTTGTCATTAGATGCGAAACACAAAAAACCATATTCAAAGTGACTACAGACAAGTGATTTATACAACATGAGCAAAATTTTTGGGTCAGCACCCCAAGACGTTCTTGCAAGTGATTTTAAGATATTGAATGCCTTACCTGCCCTTCCGATAATATAATCAACATATTTTTTCCATGACAGATTATTAGTCAAAATTACCCCTAAAAATTTAACTTCAGACACTTGTGGAATTTCTCTTTGGTCATAAAATAATTTAATTTTAAAGGGACGAGTTTTGTTAAATACCACCATTTTGGTTTTGTCAATATTAATATCAAGATTCAGATATTTAAAGTAAATGTGAAGATTCGTCAAAGCTGCATTAAGAGTATTAACAATGACATTTACATTAGACCCTGATGTATAAATAACAAGATCATCAGCAAATTGTAAATTTCTAACGTCTGAACCTAGTATTAAATTAAGTTTATAAATATACAATATAAATATTAAAGGGCTTAAAATTCCTCCTTGACACACACCTTTGAAAGACACTCTAGGTCCAATAAGTTGATTTTGAAATTTGACATACACTACTCTACCATGTAAAAAGTTAAAAATCCATTTCACAATTTTTTCAGGAATACCAATGGTCAATAATTCAGAAGCTAATATGTGATGATTGACATTATTAAATGCTCCAACTATGTCAAAGAAAATACCTATTAGAACTTCTTTGTTCTTGAATGCATTGAAAACATCAAAATGTAAATGAGAAATACTTTCGCGACAAGAACGACCTTTGCGGAATCCAAACTGGTTTGATGGTAAAATATGATTGCTTTCTACAAAAAATTCTATTCTTTGTTTTAACAACTGTTCAAATATTTTTCCCATGCATGAAGTTAAAGCTATTGGCCTATAAGAATCAGCAAGTTCTTTCTCTTTATTGGGCTTTAAAATTGGTATTAAACAATCTGTTTTCCAACTTGAAGGAATGATTGAATTATTCCACAATAGATTATAAATATTTAACAAAACATGCTTTGAAGTATTTGATAAATGTTTAAGTACTTTATATGGAATTCCGTCGAGGCCAAAGGCTGTATCACGTCTAGAGGAAATGGCTGAATTCAATTCTGCAAAAGTAAATGAATTAGTAAGATAATCAGAACTCGAAGCAGTTATGAAGTTATTATTTAAATTTAATTCAGCCTCAACGGTGGAAGGTGTGTATTTTCTAATAAAATCAAAAATCCAATCTAATCTCTTACAGGAGTTATAGCTTGTATTTACGTTTTTAAAAATTTTCATGTAGTACCATATTCTAGATAAAGGAGTAGTTCTATTAAAGCTTTCACAAAGATTTTCCCAACTTTTTTGTCTTTCTTGCTTCAAGGTCAACTTTTTAATAGCTTGCAACTTTTTGAAATGTAAATAATTAGATTCAGTTGAATCACGTCTAAAGTTTACATATGCATGTTTGGCCTGTTCAACAGCAGAAGCACACCTGGCGTTCCACCAAGGTAGAGGTCTTCTATTTTTATTAAAATAAGTGCTGGAGTGACTTTGAGAATTAGTACGAAGTCCAATTGACATAGATAACTGAATAGCTGTATCCAAGAGACTCATTAATTCTTCATATGATTTTAAAGGATTTTCTTTGTTATAATGAAAATTATGCAGGAAACTATCTGAAATGGTTCTAAACATATCCCAATTAATTTTACGATAATTGTGTTGTTGAGGATATTGCTTACTATCGGGTAATAAAGTTTGTTTGTTACCAGAAACATTTCTAACAAAAACTTTTGTTATTACAGGTAAGTGATAGCTTCCTAGAGGGTCATCGTGCACAGACCAATCGCAGGAAACTGCAAGATCAGGAGAAACTATTGTAAGATCAAGTGCATTTTGTCGCCATTTATGGGAACCTACTGTTGTCATTTGACCATCATTCAGAATAACTAACAAATTATCATCTATACATTCTAATACTTCAGATCCACGAGTATCAGAAGTCATGCAACCCCAGCTATGGTGCAAGGCATTAAAGTCTCCAGCAATAAGCAAGGGCTCAGGTAGACTTTGAATTAGGTTGTTCAATTTATGTTTAGAGAAAGATGGAGAACATAGTTTGGGACTGTAAAGAGAAACTATGGTCAGTTCCTTATTGTTACCGTAATACAAACGAATTGCGCTATTTTGAATGGAATTATCGCTAAAAGTATCTAATTTCTTAAAATTAAGGCTTTTGTGTACTAAAATAGCAACGCCGTTATGATCGTTGCCACTGTCTAATCTCACCATCTCATAATTTTTAAAACTAATATGATGATGTGACTTCAACCAGGTCTCGCATATAATGGCAATATGAATGCTTTTCTCATAAAGAAAATGTGAAAAAATAAGTCGATTACTCATTAAACTCTGGGCATTCCATTGTACAATATTTATATAATCCATAAAAGAGAGAAAAAGATTTAAGAGGAGATTTTTTGATCTTGTATGTTTTGGATGAGAAATTCTTTGATAGTTTTACTACAGATGCTAGTTTCATTTGCTTTGCTCATGGTAATAATTTTTATAACTGAATCAACTAGTACTTTCAAAAAGTGATCAGAGTCTAAAAGTGATATAAATAGTTCATTAGGACTTTTTTTCCTGCCACCTAGTGAAGGGAATGATTTTTCATTGACAACATCCACAAATGATCTTTTAATAAACTTTTCTTTGTTCTGTTTAATTTTTTCTTGTTTTACTGGGCACTCTGATGAAATAGCAATATGGTTTCCTTTGCAATGAATACAACAAGCATTAGTTGGAGCAATAGTGCAATTCTTAAAATTGTGGCTGCCAGTACAGATTGAACATTTTTCTGAGTTCTTGCAAAATTTAGCTAAATGGCCATACCGGAGACAACGCAAACACTGTTTGACTGGAGGTATGTATGGTGAGATCTCAAATCGCCAACTATTAAGATCAACACTGTCGGGTAAAGTTTGGCAGGAAAATGTAATACATATAGTTTTAGTGGGTTGTAAAGTAAAGGTGCTGTCAACATTTTTTATTCTCCTCATAATTCTACGTATAGAAATAATGTTTTTTGTTGTTGTTAATGCAGTATAAATTTGTTCGTTGGATAGGTCTATCGGAACATGATGTATAACACCTGTAGTCTCGGTAGCGGCAGCCGGCATACTGGCTTTAAGCTTATTCATGTCTAGAAATTTTTTATTTGATAATGCAGCATTTGCAAGTGTTGCACTGTCGAAAATAGCGCCCACCTTATACTTATTCATGCGCACTAGTTGTTTTATGCCCTTATTATACCTTTTCAGATTATTTGCCAGAGACATCATATCTCTGTCCCCCAGCGGTTTATTGTTTTCGATACTTTCTAAGAAGACAATAAATTCGACATTACCTGTATTTTCTGCATACAGTCTGTGATAATTGGGTATTTGGAAAGTTCTATACTTATCCACAGCATCCACGGATTTTTGAGACGAAGAATCCGACGCCTCCAACTCCGCCTCATCATGCCCTGACTCATCTTTTTTCTTACGTTTTCTTGTCCCCCCCATTTTGGACAAATCTCTTCTTCAACTACCAAGATATAAATATGTACAATTATTTATACTTTACTCGTATAAAAATTATTTTTAATAAATAAGTTTAAAAATTGCGCCTTTTCTTTTCGACGTTCCCGCGCTTTTTCTCTCAACATATTTTTTTTTTTTTTTTTTTTTTTATAATTCTCCCTTACAGGGAAGGCAAAGGGTTCAAGCCCATACAGCCTCGTCTTAAGTGATATCTCTGGTTGTCGTAGTAAAGCAGTGGCTACCTTACCAAGACTTTATCAAGGAGTTTTGGCGGCAACGAAAAAACACTTGATTGGCACAGTTATTTCAATTCACTTCATTTGAGCACTTTAATAGAACTATATTGGATAATATACCACCATAATTATGCAATATAACACTAAGTATCACAAAAATAATGAATTAAAACAAGAGCACCTCATGACACTTCCACATTCCCGCCAAAACTCCTCTCTCAACATAAAATTATTGACAGATTGATCATTGAATGCAGTTTTTTTTTTTTAAATTAATTATTACGGCTCTGGATACTAGTCCATTGAGCCCGTCTTTCATATATTTTCATCCTCAGTCCTAACTCCTAACTAATATGTCGAAGTAAAGCAGTGGCTACCTTACCAAGACTTTATCAAGGAGTTTTGGCGGTAACGAAAAACACTTGATTGGCACAGTTATTTCAATTCACTTCATTTGAGCACTTTAATAGAACTATATTGGATAATATACCACCATAATTATGCAATATAACACTAAGTATCACCAAAATAATGGAGTAAAACAATAGCACCTCATGATACTTCCACATTCCCGCCAAAACTCCATTGAATGCAGTCACAAACAGTGCTGCCAGATGTTTGACGGTTGAAGTCGCCGAAAATTCATTGTGAAGTAGCCTAAAGTCGCCTCATCGTATATGGAGAGGTGGAGCAAAAAAAAAAAAACCTTTCTAATTTTCCCTAGTAGCCGAAAGTCGACTACTTGCGTAGTGACTCGGAGAGCTAAAAAAAAAGGTCCCCAGCTTTCAATTATTGTGTGTAAGGGGATCTAATAACATGTTTTGTACCCTAAAGCTATAAATATCCTCGAATTCCACAAAAACAAGGTATAAAAACACGAACTTTCCAAGGTAGCCTAAATTGGTGACTAAACACCATTCGCGTAGCCTAAACTGCGACCGGTCGCCATTCGCAATTTTTGGTCGCCCAGACACTCTTCAAGATAGCCTATGTTACCGCTGTCCCGGTTCCCGGTTCGTGAATTAAAACTATCTTTAGAAAATCTCCAAAAGAATTTACTTAATACATTTCATACGACGACATAAATCATAAGACAAGACTGAGAGGAAAATCTTAAAACAAAATATCATTTTTAAATTCACTATTCCGTATTTAAATATGTATAAAAACCAAAACTACAATTCTATCAAAAAGTATTTGCGTCGCTAACACTTCCCACCCCAGTGCTGGAACAGCACTCCTCATCCAGAGGAATACGAGCGACGCGCGCCGCAGAACGCCGCCAAACGCCTGTCTTGGTTTTTACCTCCACCACCCGTACTCGACCGTCGTTACCTGGAAAAATCTTGGTAATGAGACCCTTTGGCCATATGTTACGCGGTGAATCTTGGTCTACGACCAAAACGAGATCGCCGACTTGCAGGGGCCTCTGCTCTTCACACCATTTTCTTCTTGGTAAGAGATCAGGAAGGATCTCTTTTACCCATCTGCGCCAATACATGTCAGCTAGTCTTTGGGCTTTCCGCCATTGTTTGCGCAGACATAGATCCATGTCATCAAAACTACCTAACATAGGTAGATTCGACGACATTCCGAGAAGAAAGTGGTTCGGAGTGAGAGACTCTACGTCACCCGCCTCGACGCTGACATGCATTAAGGGACGGCTATTCACGATATTCTCTACCTCTGTCATGAAAGTATTCAGAACTTCCTCCCTTGGAGCACGCTCTTTTAATACAATTCTCAGCGAAGTTTTAATAGTTCTGATTAACCTTTCCCATGCCCCACCCCAATGAGGACTCGCAGGAGGAATAAAAGTCCAATCAAATCCGTTATTAACACCTTCCTGTTTTAAAATTTCGGTATCAATTTCTCGTATAGATTGCTGCAGCTCCTTATCGGCACCTCGCATATTCGTGCCGTTGTCTGAGTATATGTGTCGTGGCCAACCGCGTCTCGACGCCATACGTCGCAAAGCCATAATTAAGGAATCCGCAGTAAGCGAACTCACTAACTCGATATGTACGGCTCGCACTGTTAAACATGTTAAAATGACTCCGTACCTTTTCATTCGTCGCCTTCCTTCTGTAACTTCCATAGGGCCGAATAAGTCTAACCCACAAAACGTAAATGGACGATTATGATGGGCCACTCGAGCAAAAGGTAAGTTTCCCATCCTAGGTACTTGTGGTCTAGCTTTACGAATCCTGCACAACATACATCGAGACACGACGTTTTTAACGGTAGGTCTAAGTTTTAACAGCCAATACCTTTGTTTCAGCTCGTTCACAATGGATTCTTGGTTCCCGTGAGCGGCCATTACGTGGAAGTGTCGAACTATCAACTTGGCCACAGGGTGCCGCCCATCTAATATTACAGGATTTTTCACTTCCAGGTCCACACCGAGAGCAGAGTTGATGCGTCCATGAACTCTCATTATGCCGTGTTTGTCCAAGAATGGTGACAAGGTAAGCAATTTGCTATTTTTTGGTATGCATTTGCCTTGCGTCAATGCGGCTATCTCGCTAGCGAAAGATTCTCTTTGTGCACTCTTCAACAATAAAAATTCCGCTCGATCCATCATCTTGCAGTCTAACTCACCGGAAAGTCCTTTACATTTATCGACAAATCTTAGTACTGCAGCCGCGGACCTCTTTAAACGTAGCCAGGAAGAAAAGCGTTGAGTATCAGGTACAGGTAAGTGACTTAAGGTTACTAATGGTTCCGATTCCGTATGTGTAACCGCTACGTGTTCCAGATTGTCTTCAACCAAATCATGGAATAGTAGATCCTGAGGCCACGAAGACATATCATTGAATAAAAAGGCTGGTCCCGTTAACCACTCGCTTTCGAAAACAGAGCAATCATAAGACTCTCGCGTGCCTAAATCAGCAACATTTAACTTCGAAGGAACATATTTCCATTCGTGTATACACGTCAAGTTGTCTATCTCTCCTAAGCGATTAGCTTCAAAAGTTTTATACTTGCGTGTATTGTTCCGAATCCAGTGGATGACTGTGGTTGAGTCACACCAAAAATATCTTGCGGTCGGAGTTAATCTATGCTCTCTTATTATATTATGTGCCAATCTTGCTGCCAAACGGGCTGCTTCAAGTTCCGCCTTCGGTATAGTTATAGGCCTGACAGGTAAAACTCTGCATTTGCTTGCTATAAATGAAACACAAATTTTATCATTATTATTCCAGCGCCAAAATGCAACCGCACACATTGCTTTACTTGACGCGTCGCTAAACACATGCAATTGTAGGTTGTCATAGCCGACGTTCACTGACATAACACCTGCGGACTCCGTCACGGAGTTTACGCCACAGCTCTTAACAAGCGGTAGTACTAGCGGCGCAGCGAGTGCCATAAATGCCGGCGAATCGCACGGTGTTAGGTTCGGGGCCGGCTCGTTACTGTGCTTTGTCGTCGGTTGTGCCTGATAGTACCTTGGTATGCGTAACTCGCGAATAGACTTAAGAAGATCAATCCATTTGCACCACTTACTATAAATATCATCTGATATGTATTCATCCCATCCGATATTAAGACGCCACGTATCCTGCAGCATAATTCTTCCTTGTATAGTGAAGGGTGATAGGAAGCCTAAAACATCAAAAATTGACATTACTACTTTTAACATCAATCGTTTCGTGGGGCGCACCTTACCATGAATAATGCTTTCAGGTATCCGTTTTAGAGACACATCAAAACCCCACACGTCATCTTTAGGATACCATATAAGGCCCAGAATACGTTCACCTTCAAACTGCTGATGGGTTTTAAATTTAATGGCAGCAGTACCTAAAGTTGCCTCCGGTATAGAGTTCAATACAGCCACGCTATTGCTAGTCCAATTACGAATCTCAAACCCACCTGACAGATGAATATTAGTTATATTTTTAACTATTTCTATTGCTGTGTCGTCGTCAGGCAAACTATCTATATAATCATCCATATAATGCGAGTTCTTTATCGCGCTGACAGCGTCTGGTAAGGTTGATACATACCGCTGAGCATTTTTGTTCTTAATGAACTGCGCTACAAAGGGTGAACAATTCGCTCCGAAAATTAGTGACGTCATTACATACGTCTTGATGTCCTCTTTAGGGCTGTTTCTCCAAAGGAACCTAAAAGCGTGCTGGTCTTCGTTATGTATTTTGATGCGTAAAAACATGTCTTTGATGTCACCTGTTACTGCTATCTTATTCTCCCTAAAGCGCAGCATTATACCAAACAGAGATGACAACAAATCGGGGCCCGTAAGTAAATAATCATTAAGGCACGAACCTTTTACCGTCGCTGCAGCATCAAATACCAGCCGTAGTTTCTTTTTATTCGGATTGTCCACTCCGAAATGAGGTAAGTACCATGTCCGGGGAGTAGGCTCGGGGTTCTCTAGTACCCTCGCGAATCCATTATCCAGAAGATGTTGAACGCGTTCTCTGTATCTGCAAGCAAAACCTAAATCTTTCTCCATTTTATTTTCAATACCTCGGAGCCTCCTCAATGCGGCAGCATAAGAATCTGGCATCTTACACTGCTTATCCTTCCACGGCAGAGAAACATACCAACGACCGTCTATGAGAAGCGCAGTACTTTCCAACTCGGCGATAGCGCGCACATCGTCAGCATTTTGGCGCGGCTTATATATTCCTAGTGAGTCTAAGGCAAAAGAAAATCGGACTTCCTCATGTAGACGCTGCAAACTAACCTCGTTTGACATAGATTCCTCTGTACTCTCGGATACAGTGAGAGTAGTAGCGACTGCTGATCTGCGCCAGTGCTGCGGCGCGGGTACACTACCGTGAATGCACCAACCTAGAGGGGTAAGTGTAGCGGACGGCTCATTTAATTTACCTAACCTTATTTCTAAGGGCATTAACAAATGGTAGTTATCCTGACCAATTAACATTTCAAGTTTTAAATCAGCGGTACATAATTCATTCTTTATATCACTTAAGTAGTTATAATTATCACATTTAACAAAAGACAATTTTTGCAAAGGCAAGTTTAACTCTTTGACACTACGAGCTCTTATGTTATACATTTTATTTTCCATACCACTAAGGTCCATATTAACAATATTTGTTTCGCAAACCAGTTCATTATCAGTCCAAGCACCGCGCACATGCATTGTTTCCCGACGACCGTGCAGCCCTGCACGCTTTGCGAGGCTGGCGCTTATGAACGACACGGTTGCTCCGTCATCTAACAACGCACTCGAATTCACTTCACCGAGAGGACCGTGTATACGTATGGGAACCACTTTTAGCAATACTTTACGATCACTCGCGCTAATATGCGTTACACTTTCCGTAGCTGGCGACGATAACGACTGCGATGCGGGAGAGGTAACTCGCAGCTCAGGCTCCTGGCGTGCATTTGCAGCTATTGGTATAGATGCTCGATGCATCCGGCGATCGTTCTCTCGATGAACTACGTTCATGGTGTAGTGTAAGAGTCGATGATGGGCTTGACCGCAATTATCTTTGTCACATACAGGCGCTGAGCATGTATCGCGCTCATGACGTGATAATAAACATTTGTAACAAATTCCGTTACGCTTAACAAATTGCCATCTTACATTACGCAGCGCTTTCTTGAACTGTTTGCATTCGGTTAGTATGTGAACAGATTTTTTACAGAATCGACAATGGGATTCGTTTTCTTGGATGGTAAATGTATGTGATGTATTACGGGTTGCACTTTCGTTGTGATATTTCATAGGGACATGCCGAATGTTAGCAAGGATGCTCGCAGTTGTTGACAACTTAATAGCTTCCTCGTGTAAAAACTCGGACATTATTAGCAATCTCGCTTTACTGCCTTCTGTGATTGGTTTATAACTATAATCTGACCATTTTGAAACAAGTATTGTAGGCAGCTTCGATAAAATAATGGAGACAATATTTACCCCATACAGATATTCCTGGCGTCCAACAGCTTGAACAGCTTCTACAAAATTCTGAACTTTCACTGCAAATATCACAATATCCTTTTGGTAATCCTGGTGCAGCGGCGGGAGTTTTTTCAGGTCATAAATAATTCGAGATATAATGCAGTCAGGGTTCCCAAAACGTAGCTCCAATGTCGACATAACCTTTGCAGGTGACGTGGCGCTGATAAATAAAGCACTGACTGATTCTTTTGCTGACCCTTTAAGACATTTACGTAATCTCCATAAATTCTCCTTGTCCGTAAAATTGCACACCTCTGTGGACTCATCATACGCCTGCTTAAACTGGAGCCATTCCATAGGATCACCTGCGAATTCAGGTAAATCTTTCGGTGTTGATAAGCGGCTCAGTAAACTGGCATTGGTGGTATTGGCAGTGGCACTTGTGAGATTTTTAATTACCATAGCAAGAGTTTCTACAGCATTGCTTGTGCTGGATGTGGGTGGTACAGGTCCTCCCGATATAGTTGCTTTCTTCTTGTTAGCTACAAACGCTGGAGATACCTTGTACAGTTGGCCCGTTGTATTACCATGATCGGGGGCGAACTGGTCCTTCAGTGGTACGTCGAATGTAGTGTGAAGATTTTCTACCCAATTTTCTACTTGAAGCTGAGACCTTTGAATTTCTTCTTCGATTTGGGGACTGTAGTCAATGTAGGTCTCTTCCTCAAGTTCCGCCAGTTTTAATTCAGTTTCTCGATCAATAAGGGCCATTTCGATTAGTGCCTTCCGTTTTTCCGCTTCTAGTTGCAATTTCTTTTTCATGATATTTATAGAAGACTTTGATGATACTTGACTCCTGGGTAAAGATGTTGCTTTTAGGAGCGGATCTGGAACGTGGCAAGTTGGCTCAGGTTCGGGAACAGTTGGTTCAGGTACTGGCTGCACACTCTTTTCCGCGGAGGGTTCCTCTATCGTTGCCTGATCAATAGTTACAGACACTCCTTGGTCGAGGGCACCATTTTTCGGCAGCTTCTGTTCTTGATCACGGCGCGTTTTCCTAGTGTTGACCATTTTTTTCGGCGTGCGGAACATAATATAATACGATCCGGCTCGAAGACCACTTTGTTACCGCTGTCCCGGTTCCCGGTTCGTGAATTAAAACTATCTTTAGAAAATCTCCAAAAGAATTTACTTAATACATTTCATACGACGACATAAATCATAAGACAAGACTGAGAGGAAAATCTTAAAACAAAATATCATTTTTAAATTCACTATTCCGTATTTAAATATGTATAAAAACCAAAACTACAATTCTATCAAAAAGTATTTGCGTCGCTAACAGCCTAAATGGCGAAAAGTCGCCTAATCTGGCAGCACTGGTCACAGACTACTATGGGTGAGGAGTTTTGGCGGGAATGTGGAAGTGTCATGAGGTGCTCTTGTTTTAATTCATTATTTTGGTGATACTTAGTGTTATATTGCATAATTATGGTGGTATATTATCCAATATAGTTCTATTAAAGTGCTCAAATAAAGTGAATTGAAATAACTGTGCCAATCAAGTGTTTTTTCGTTGCCGCCAAAACTCCTTGATAAAGTCTTGGTAAGGTAGCCACTGCTTTACTTCGACATATTAGTTAGGAGTTAGGACTGAAGATGAAAATATATGAAAGATGGGCTCAATGGACTAGTATCCAGAGCCGTAATAATTAAAAAAAAAACTACTATGGGTGCGTTCCACTAAGCGTTCACAACAGTTATATTATAAACTTCTTGATGCAGAATTCAAATTCTGAATCTATATTTAGAATATCATTCCGGATATATAACTGATATTTGATTATATAATAGACAATTTCCTCTTTTCTCTGTGGTCAGTATATAAGCTGTGCGCTAATTAGTCTATACTCTATAGTATTCACTAGTGTTGTTACGAATGTTCAATTTCCAATATTAGCGGATCCGAAACGAATATGGGATTTTTATTTGGTACCAAAAGATTTTATTGTACGTGACGTGAAATTATAATAGCTGCAAAGTGACCCCACTGCACCTGAAAGTAAGCGTCGTTAAGTCCAGATAGAGTGGCCTGTTAGCGATGTTAGTTTTCTTACGAAGATTCGTATGTATGTGCACAACCAGGTCATCCCCTGGACGGACACAGCCAAGTACCTAGGAGTTACCCTTGATCAAAGGTTGACCTTCATCCCACATATAAACGCGGTACGCGCGCGAGCCGCATTCGCGATGGGCCAATTGCATTGGCTCTTAAACAGGAAAAGTAAAATGTCAATCCGCAATAAGATTAGGATCTTCACGACTTGCATTCGACCTATCATGAAGTACGGATCGCCCGTATTCGCCCATGTACCGCCTGCACGTTTTCAGCGTATGCAGGTCTTACAAAATAGAATGCTCAGACATGCTCTTGGTGCCCCGTGGTACGTTCGCAACCGCAACCTCCACGTGGACACAAACATGTTGACCATCAGGCATTTCATGCATATGGCCAGCAGGCGCTACTTCAATCGGGCGGTAAATCACCCAAACACCTTAGTCCGTAAAGTTTCAATGTACAATCCATTCGACCGCGCCAAATGGAGACGGCCGCGTTCCGTATTAACCGATCCAGAGGACGAAATCACTCTGGCCATCTGCCGTAAGAACGAGTTCTTGAAACTCCAACACTCCACTAGACCGCAGTTCCGTCCTCGCCATCGAGGACCTCGCTGCGTTCCCCGTCGCCCCCCCAACCCCCCTAGCAGTTCCGGCCCGCGTGCCGATGCCAACACAATCTAATAGGATTAGGCCTAAAAACCAATCTTTCCCTAATCGTTGATGTCTCATCCTCTCCCAGTGGCCGTCTTGAGCCAAGGTTCGTAACATTTAAGTGGGTTGCCCTTAGCATGGTTACTTAATTCAAAGGGTTGCGAGTGCCTTCTGCGTTCACCCTAAAGACCGATGTGGCCAGAAAAACCGACTCGTGTCAGGCGACTGGCAGTAGGGCCATTAAAAAAAAAACCTTTTTTCGAAAAACGCCCTTTTACTATATTCCGAGCATTTTTCATATGTAGTCACCTTTAAAACCTTCCCTGGACTTCCACAAGTAATTCAAAACCAAAATTAGTCAAACCAGTCCAGCCGTTCTCGAGTTTTAGCCAACTTAACGAAAAGCAATTGATTTATATATAAATATATATGAAATAATATTTTAATGTGTTCGTTATGTTCTTATAATACTATCCAATTATTGTATAAATTAATAATATAGATTGAGTTTAGAGAAATCTCGTATAAATAACAACGTAAATCTTATCACGTCATGATCTCGGTAAAAAAATAATAATATTTTAGTGCGTTTAGAAATTTGGAAGTTTATTGTATGAGTACTTCAATACTAATAAATGTATTATTAATACATTGTTAACATAATTCGTTGCAGTGTTATAAATTGTTGTCACATGTCATAGACAAAAATATTCGCATAATTTATTGCGAATACGAAGCTTAAAAAAGATGCGAATATTTGCGAATACGAATGCGAAGGCGAGTGTTCGTTCACCACTAGTATTCACTATTCTTTATTCAAATGTGTGTGTGTGAATCTTTTGTTGTGTGGTTGTGTGTTCCCAATGTATATAATACTCTTTGGTTGTGTGTCCGACTGTCTTTGAAATGGTGTTATGGTGATTTTTTTGTCAATAAATTCGCTATTATTAAAAATATTTTATTGGAATGAAATACAGCACTATTAGTTACTTGTGTTAGCATTGTATTAATTATGATATGTTCATTTTACTAATCTAATTGGATGAGTATGGATGTGCGTTGAAGATATTTATATGTAGTCGGAGTAATGACACTGAAGAAAATCGCGAAAATGTCAACAAAATCCCACATATCCACAGAATTAAGTGGTTCGTATGACTTCTATTTCCTCTAATTATCCTTACACAATCTAATAAAGAAGAAATTCGTTTAATCCGATATATGCTAGTGCCATAAAAACATGTTACAATTTACATATGTATTTGTACTTAACATTTGATACATCATCATCCAGGTTCAACATCTGAATTCTTTTCATGTTTAAATATTTTTACAGACAGCATAAGTAATGTTTTGGGAAAAAATGTTAGGATTCTTTACAAATCACTCATTCGTATGGAGTCAAGAGGTGACAAGGTTGACAACAAGGTTTTGGTAAGTGTTTTTTTTATACTTTCATTCACAGCAATTTAGGCTTTTCCCAAAGAGTTCATAATGACATATAAAACTTGTATAAAAATCTTAAAATATTTTTTTTCTTCATAGTTCTACCAATTTTATATCAATCTGTTGATCTAAAAAATTCTGTAAATTTATTAATCTGTTAGAAAAAGTCACATGATTTCTATTATAAATAATTTGTTACATTGAATGTCTATTTTACTTAATCTAATTTTAAGAATACATATTCTTAAAATTTTCACTCATTCAATGTTATTTATTAAACTTACATGCATAATATAATAATACAATTCTAACTTCTACCTTTATGTATTGAATACTTACTGATAAGATTAAATGAAAATAGCTGTGAGTCATGTAGGTGTGTCACAGACTCATTGTGAGCCAGGTGTACATGTGTGTGTTCCCTATGGATGTGCTGAGTACACACACTGTCATTGTGGTCAATTGTAGGCAAGCATACAAAATGTAATTTATTACAGCATTACACAGCATATTGTTTATACCAAGGTCTTAATAATAAATATATGTCTACAGATCTTAAAGACCACTTAGGTAGCTTTGCCAACTGTCCTTTTTTCATAGGACATATCTTAGGTTTTGGTAGTGTACTTGGTTTTAAAGCCCCCCATAATAGATGTTTCATTTTAACCTATTTTCAGTATATATTAATTAAGCAATTGCTACTCTATAACTTGTTTTTAAACTGAATTGTCCTGGTTTTTCCAACTTCAAATCCCAGTTTTTTAAAAATCCCACTATAGGATACATTACAGATGGAGTAATACAACACTACTTTCGTTAGCATTTTAATTAGCAACACAAACAATCTTCAGAAACATAAATTTGTTCTGTTTAACTTTAAATAAATACATAATTATATTACAAATTATATATTATGTTCTAATTGGGTCATCATCCACATAAATATATTTATTTACTAGTGACATGCCCTGGCTTTGCATGCATAACAGAGCTTGCTTGGATTTATTTTGTTACACAATAGTTTTAGTTTTGGCATAATTAAAGTTCATATAGAGAAAGAGTGCACAAAAATATAATTTATGTGTAATATGTGTTAGAAATTTATCAAATTTTATGCTCTAATTTTGACCACTGGAGCACCACTAGTCCTACTTATATTATAAATGCGAAAGTTTGTGAGTATGTATGGATGTCTGGATGTATGGATGTTTGTTACTCTTTGACGCAAAAACTACTCAACGGATTTCGACGAAATTTGGCACACGCATAGATCATGTCCTGGATTAACACATAGAATACTTTTTATCCCAGGAAAATATACAGCGGGACTTTTATCCCGGGAAAACTTATTCAAGCGGGTGGAGCCGCGGGTAAAAGCTAGTTCAAAATAAAATAACTAATTGAATTAAATTAAATATGTTACTGAAACAAACAATATTAAAACATTCATGCGAGCATGTGGGAATATTTTCAATATTGAAAGTTTTAATTGGGATTATATTAATATATTGTGTGCTATTTATTATGATTTACGTCACTGAACTTTTCAGCATATAGTTTTGCTACTGATTGCCGATAATAAATACAAAAAAAATCAGTGCGTGTACGTATGTACGCGCGTGAGAAGTTATACTTCTTCTTCTGCTTCTAGAAGTTCAAAATAGCGATCTCTTTTCTTAAGTCTAATATTAGATATGACCCTGAAGGAGGTGGAGGCCAAGAGGGCCGCCTTACGGCGAGCCGCCGTGGAGGAGTGGCGTCTTAGGCTGGAGGCCCCGTCGTGGGGGCACCGGGTCGTAGAGGCAGTGCGTCCTGTCTTTGCCGAATGGCTAGACAGGCGCCACGGAGCGGCAACATACCGCCTGACGCAGGTGCTCACCGGGCATGGCTGCTTCGGTGAGTTCCTGTTTCGGGTGGTAGGTATAGAGGAGTCGGCCGTGTGTCACCATTGTGACAACTGCCCAATGGACACGGCCCAACATACGTTGGAGTGTTGTCCAGCCTGGGATGAGGAGCGCAGCGCTCTCAGAACAGTCGTCGGAGAAGACCTCTCGCTGCCGGCCGTGGTCGCTTCCATGGTCGGCGGCCGGGAGGCCTGGCAGGCGGTGGCCCACTTCTGCGAGGCGGTCCTCTCGCGGAAGGAGAGTGCCGAGAGGGATCGCCAGCGCAGTGGTGATCCCTCCCGCCGCCAGACGAGACGTAGGAGGCGTCGGGTGGACGACTGACCGACGTCTCCCGCCCTGTGGATTGGGGGCGTTTGGAGAATTCCACCACGGTATCCCCTGCCTGTCGTAAAAGGCGACTAATAGGGGCCTCCGGGGGTCACGGGTGGGCGGGACGTGCCGCCCACCCATTAGTCTAGCCAACTTCTGTGACCCCCGTGATGGACATGTCCGAGGCAGCGTGTCTCACGCTGCCTCGGACACCAAAAAGGCGGACACGGTACGGTGTTTCGGGGGCTTCTGAGCCCCCGCAACAGGAAAAGGACCGCAAAAAAGCGGTACGCGCAGGGGTGGTTGCGGACGACAACTTAGACGTGAGTCGGAGGAAGCCCGCAGCCGTCCCTAATGAGCCGAAGATGGCCATATATAAAAAAAAAAAAATATATTAGATATGACTTACTATCAATAACATGCCAAAGTATCGATTTTGACGTCAATTGTCCTTAAAACAAAGAAATTCAAAATGGCGGCCACTTTTTCAATTATAACATTGGATCTGCCCTTTGTACCTAAGGCCATGCTCAGATATAGATTTTGAGGTCGATTTGCCTTAAAACAAAGAAATTCAAAATGGCGGCCACTTTTTTGAAATCTATCATTGAATCTGCCTTTTGTACCTAAAGCCATGCCCAGATATCGATTTTGATGTCGATTGGCCTTCAAACAAAGAAATTTAAAGTGGCGGCAACTTTTTGAAATCTAACATTAAATCTGCCCTTTGTACCTAAAACCATGCTCAGATATCTATTTATAGGTCGATTGGCCTTAAAACATAGAAATTCAAAAGGCGGCCACTTTTTTCATTTCTAACATTGGATCTGCCCTTTGTGCCCAAAGGCATGCTCAACTATCGATTTTGAGGTCGATTTGGCCTTAAAACAAAGAAAATCAAAATGGCGGCCACTTTTTTCATTTCTAACATTGGATCTGTCCTTTGTGCCTAAAGCCATGCTCAGATATCGATTTTGAGGTCGATTGGCCTTCAAACAAAGAAATTCAAAATGGCGGCCACTTTTTTGAAATCTAACATTGAATCTGCCCTTTGTACCTAAAGCCATGCCCGATATCGATTTTGAGATCGGTTGGCCTTAAAACAAAGAAATTCAAAATGGCGGTCACTTTTTTGAAATCCAACATTAAATCTGCGCTTTATGATATGATGCCCTTAATGACTAGCGGGTAACTTCTGCCCGTGAGAAAATTTTGTGTCACAAATGCGCTCGCATCGTAAAATTTCACTCCCATAATTTTTTCATAACGCGCCTAAAGAAGTATAACTTCAAAAATCTATATATATAAAAGAAAGCGGTGTTAGTTACACCACTTATAACTCAAGAATGGCTGAACGGATTTACCTGAAAATTGGTGGAGAGGTAGCTTAGAACCAGGAGACGGACATAGGATACTTTTTATCCCGGGAAAATATAAACCGGGACTTTTATCCCGGATAATTGTTTTCTGCCAGTGGAACCGCAAGAAAACAAGTATAGAGATATTTCGAGATCCAGTTGAGGACATAATTACTCTTATCCCGGAAAAAGATAAACCGGGAATTATATCCCGGATTTTAATTTCTCGCGAGTGGAGCCGCCACGACTAAACCACTGAACCGATAGCGATGCAATTTGGCAGGGAGATAGTTTTAAACCCTGGGAAGAATCTAGGCTACTTCATATCCCGGGAAAATATAAACCGGGACCTTAATCTCGGAAAATAGTTTTTTGCCAGTGGAACCGTATGAAAATAGGTATGGAGATAGTTTGTGATCCAAAGGAAATCAATCTCAAGTTTGAGTTACATCTCAAGTAGACATAATGTATGAACAGTTCAATACATTATGTCTACTTGAGATGTAACTCAAACTTGAGATTGACCTATTAATACCGCCCATAGGCTCCTATTATCCCGGAAAACAGACACCGGGAATTTTATTCGGGATTTTTTTCCGGAAAAAAATATGGTTAGGTATTATATACGGGGGGGTGGGGGTGTTTAGGGATTTTAAAATTTCGTTAAATAAGGACTCATTTGGTGGCAGGGAGGTTTTTTGCAAGAAAATTACGCGGAAAATTTGAAAAATTAAGAATACTTAACCGCCATATTAAACGTGTATGTCACTGAATTCCTCCTAAGCGGCTGGACCGATTTTAATGATTTTTTTGTGTCCTCAGGTGGGTTTGAGAATAGTTTCGATTAACAATTAGATCCGGTAGGTGGCGCTGTACTCGGGTTCTAGGATTTCATTTCCTTTTTAGGGCAGGACAACGTCTGTCGGGGCCGCTAGTATATTGTAATACTAGACTTCTGCTCGCGGCTCCGCCTGCGTGAAAAAGTTTTTCAGGGATAAAAGTATTTTCCCGGGATAAAAAGTAGCCTATAGCACTCAGGAGTAAAGTAGCTTCCTATTAGTGAAAGAATTTTCAAAATCGGTTCAGTAGTTCCTGAGATTAGCGCGTCCAAACAAACAAACAAACAAACTCTTCAGCTTTATAGTATTAGTATAGACTAGCTTTTGCCCACGGCTTCGCCCGCGATAATAAGTTTTTCCGGGCTAAAAGTACATAAAAACCTTCCCGTTGAATCACTCTATCCAACACATTTATTTGGATAAATATTATGACGTTGATACAACTCTTAACAAATAATGCATTAATTTCGACCAAATTTGATTACCATAAAAACGGTTCTAGTGAGTTAATCTTAAAAGATACACATATACTGTCGCGGACATTTTTTTAGATCATTTCAAGAGGAATAATTCTTTCCTACATATATTTTTGGTATCTTGAACCGTTTTCACAGCGCACGCAATGGAAGCCCTCAAGGATGAATAATTTTCCCCGTTTTTTCACATTTTCCATTATTTCTTCGCTCCTAATAGTTGCATCGTGATGTTATATAGCCTAAAGCCTTCCTCGATAAATGGTCCATTCAACACAAAAAGAATTTTTCAATTCGAACCAGTAGTTCCTGAGATTAGCGCGTTCAAACAAACAAACAAACTCTTCAGCTTTATAATATTAGTATAGACTAGCTTTTGCCCACGGCTTCGCCCGCGTTAATAAGTTTTTCCGGGCTAAGAGTACATAAAAAACTTCCCGTTGAATCACTATCCAACACATTTATTTGGATAAAGATTAATATTATGACGTTGATACAACTCTTAACAAATAATGCATTAATTTCGACCAAATTTGATTACCATAAAAACGGTTCTAGTGAGTTAATCTTAAAAGATAGACATATGCCGTTGCGGACATTTTTTTAGATCATTTCAAGAGGAATAATTCTTTCCTACATATATTTTGGGTATCTTGAACCGTTTTCGCAGCGCACGCAATGGAAGCCCTCAAGGATGAAAAATTTTCCCCGTTTCTTTCACCTTTTCCATTATTTCTTCGCTCCTAATAGTTGCATCGTGATGTTATATAGCCTAAAGCCTTCCTCGATAAATGGTCCATTCAACACAAAAAGAATTTTTCAATTCGAACCAGTAGTTCCTGAGATTAGCGCGTTCAAACAAACAAACAAACAAACTCTTCAGCTTTATAATATTAGTATAGATTATATTGAATTAAAATAAAACAAATATAAGCCACATGTAATATCCTGCTTGTGCCGTGTTGCTAACTGATATAACTAAAACCACTGGTCATACATTGCTTTATGTGTAACTTGGATACAAATTAAAATTAATGAAGTCAATGTCTATTTAATGTTTTCCTCAGAAATGGTATTGTTCAGTTTGATAGGGAGTTCTTTCTTAGAAACACTTATCTGCAGTTTTGTTTTTGAAAATATATTTTTGCTTAAAATCATATCATTGAATTTGCAATGCAATTCAATCAGCCTTGTATTATATACTGCCCACTGCTGAGCACGGGCCTCCTCTACGACTGAGAGAGGTAAGGTCTCAGAACACCACGCTGGCCTAGTGCAGGTTTGCAGACTTCAGACACCCTCCAGATTCTTATGAAGAATTCTCAGGTATGCAGGTTTCCTCACGATTTTTCCTTCACTGTTAAAGCGAACGATAATTGATAAACATTATACATGTCTGACTGTCGTCACAGAATTTATATAGCTACAATTCTTAAAAATAATCATCATCATCATCAGTCTCTTGCAGTCCACTGCTGGACATAGGCAACTAAAAATATATATCAGATGTTTGTCAATCAGGAAAAATATACTTATTACGATTGAAGGCATTAACCTTACAAAACCTTTTAGGCGATCTAATACTTGTAAAATTTGTTTTAGGTTGTGACATCGTATAGAGTTTTTATTACTACAGCAAAGATACCAACAAGGGTAAGTACTTTTTGAAATATTCGCCAAGTAAAGGTTTTAAAATAATCTGCCGATATCAATAAACGATCGCTGTTCTATTCTGTGAATAAAGTAATCTATAAGCGTGTGCATGTCAAACAAGTTTTATTTATTTTATTATAGTGATCGATCCAAATTCTGAAGATAGCGAGTGGGATTGTATACTCATTTCTACCGATAATTCGTTCAGATTTTACTCGTGGTTTCATTTGCATGGAAATCTTTTTAAAAATACAAATAAGTTAAATCAGATTATAATATAGGTAGTCCCACATTGTCATAGCTATCTCATTACAAACAAGCTGGATGACCTTCTTTGAAATGAGAGCTGGATGAGCTTTAAATTTCACTTTAATATAGTATCGTTAAATAAACATGGTCAAATATCAGACAAATTACCTACTTCCGTACTTTCGACCCCCTTGTCACATATCGACTTGTAATTCTTGAATGTACTGCCAATTAATTCGAGAGGGTAGCGTGGCTTTAGGGTAGCTACACTAATATCCACCTGACTGCGCTATCAACTCCCTTGCCTTACAAACTCACTAATATTAATTGAGGCGTTGGAGACTGTTTTAATGAACTGCAGTGTAAAATTTATAATGCGCAGTGACGGGTCATCTAATGAGATTACAAACTCCAACACTACTTTAGAGTGAACAGAGCCCTCCAATAAGTTCTTCATACCAATTTACTTACAATTATTTGGTTCTATGAAATCTTACTTTCTTTTGGTAGGTGCTTTATCATACCTGATAGTGAAAATATCAAATCATTTGTCATGACAGCATTTTTTACTCATAGTATAAATAACTAATAACTATTTTTTCTACCTTAACTTATATAGGTTGACAATGGATTTCACTTGATGGAAATTGAAGCATTGGAGAGCAAAAAAGCTAATCATTTGTCAATAACACTGGTACACGAACACAAGCCGGTGTCGATACTTATAGGTAAAATCTTTCAGTCTATTGTATCTCTATACTATAGTAGCTCGAGTTTATCGGCTTCTTGGTCTAATGACATTATTTTAGTTCTGGAACATGATGTTCAATTTCGGAACGGACATGAACATGTTTTTGCTTTCTATTCTTTACACCCTGGATTGAAATATTTGTTTTTTTTTCTTTATGATTCATAAAATTTCCCCGTCTGAATAATGGTGAATCGTAGGTGTGTAATTGCACTTGGCCTGTCCTCTCGGCTACAGTGGGATATTATTAAGTTTTGTTTCATAGCCTAATTCGACTTTAGACGAACTGTAGTGTTCTATTGTTGCATTAATGGCCATTTCTCGGCCAAAGTTCAGTAAGAAAGTTTACATTAAAGAGCATCTTACGTAATCAACGATGATGCAAAACAATTACTAATGCAGAGGAGCAATGCCGTAACGTAAATCGACATTTGTATGGTTACAATGTATTAACATAAGGAAATGTTTAATATAAAAGCACATGACTGCACATGTACAATCTGGTCTCAAATGGACAATGATAAAATGCGTCTGTTACTAAGCGTGCCGTGCGATCATAACTGCACGTGATCACCTTGTTCCAAACTTGAGATAGTTTCAATCTTTTCTTGTAATATAGCACTTTCCCTTAATTCAGTTTCATTACAAGTTTCAACTATTAATTGGCTAATGTCAATAATACTAATTAATACTAAGTACTTACATGATTATTTTATTTCGATAAAGCATCAATCATCATCTAATTAAATGTGATTGACATTAGGAAAACATATTTACCTATTTATTTGCATTTAAAACTTTGTATGTCAAGGTGAAGAAGGTACTTCGGAAGGTGTTATCAATGCGATCAACGCGTTAACAGCAGCGTTTGACGATTTATTCCCTAACGTTGCGATGGTGGACATCATACCCAAGGTTTGTGGGAGTGTTCATCGTTATTACACTAATTTGTAACGCTTATTCATGCAATTTATCCGCCAATAAAGCTAATTTACTTGATTGGTTGGTTAACTAAGTTTAGACTAATTGCTCCGACCGACTGATGTGTTTTTTCTGTTACAGGTCAATTTGCCATTTCCCCTTCACCATGTTAGTGGCACGAGGAAACATATGGCGTGCGGGGACTTTTCAAATCAATACGCCGCCATGTGCGATTTGTGTCAAACACCTTTCAGGTACGATAATTGATGGTATGCTCTACGCCTACACGCTTCATGTGAAATTGTGTTTATCTGAATCTGAAACGCTTAATATATCTATACTAATGTTATAAAGAGGAAAGATTTCTATTTTTGTATTTTTGTAACGAATAAACTCAATAACTACTGTATTGATTTTAAAAATTCTTTCACCAACATCGATCGATCGATCATCGATCTTCATTATCAGCGAGTAACAAAGGCTACTTTTTATCCCAGGAAAATATAAAGCGGGCCTTACATCCCGGAAAAACTAAGTTACAAGTTAATATATTTTTCACTTGCAGAGCTGAAGTGGCGTGGGATATTGACACGATATATTTAGCACACGACATTCGGATGTTACATCTGAAAGACTTTGACCATTTAGATCAGAGGTAAGTCACTGGTATTTATTTTATAAACTAAAATTATAGCAACATTTTCGCAAAAAAAAAAAAGGTTTTCAGTTTGATGAAAAATAACATCGTTGTTATATTAATATTTACCAAACAAACAGGAAAACTAATACTCGATCGATATATTAATAAAATAATTAAACACTTTTTAATATATCGATCGAGTATTAGTTTTCCTGTTTGTTTGGTAAATCCTACTAACATTATAAAGGCGAAAGTTTGTAAGAATGTATGGATGTTTGGATGTATGGATGTTTGTTCCTCTTTCACGCAAAAACTACTGAACGGATTTCGATGAAATTTGGCACACGGGTAGATCATGTCCTGGATTAACACATAGGCTACTTTTTATCCCGGAGAAACATAAACCGGGACTTTTATCCCGGAAAAACTTTTTAATGCGGGTGGAGCCGCGGGCAAAAGCTAGTATCAATATAACAACGATGTTATTTTTCATTATATCTTTTTGAAATTATTAAGTTATTTCCACGTAGTTCTTGGACTTTACTGATATATCTAATGGCGCAGTTCGCACCTCTGCTTGTAAATGAAGTTTTTTTTATTATTAAATTATTAATGCCATCTTTCCAAAAATTACTAACAAATTGAAAAATGTATAGTAACGGTTTGTGCTTGTTTAACGCTTGCCGCACACGTTCGGTTTCCTGATCAGGAATTCAGATTCGGAAACCTGAATGGTCCGCTTACATAGAAAATGTTCAACAACGCGCACACGTTCCTGAAGGCGTGTGCGGCAAGCGTAATGGTGTGAATTGTGTTGTTGTGCAGAGACCTGATCCCGCTGGTGATGGCGGTGCAGCACAACACGTGGTTCGCGGGCGTGTGCGGCGACGGCGTGCGCGCGTCGCACGAGACGTGGGAGGGCGTGTGCCGCGTGGTGGCGCGCGCGTGTCCGGCGCCGCAGCGCGTCAGCTGGCGCGCGGCACAGCTGCGGCACGACCACGCCGCGCGGCTCGGACACGCACTGCTGCGCGCCAGGCACTCGCCCGCGCTGCACACCATCGACTTCTCGCAGAACCACATCGAGGATAAAGGTATCACCAATCGGCATAAAACTTTAAATTTTTTTTTGTCCCTGACATTACTCTTTCTAGCCTGACGAGGGTCGGCTTATGAAAGAACACCGGTCTTTTGGGTGAGTCAGAAGGCGCTCGCAACCCTTAAAACTAACTTTAAATATTTTCATTGCCTGCCTTAGCGTAGTTGTATAACGTGCGCGGTACGACACCGCTTTAGAGGCTTACAATGTGAAAAAAAAAACACGATGTGCCTCGGCTTCGTTTTATTGTGATTGGTTGAGAGACTGACGCATCGGTATTTTGATGCTTGTGATTGACCAAGAGACCGATACATGCAAATATTTCTGAGTTTAAATACAGGAATTTCGATTTGCTCGACGTCGAACCAACGAAGTGCGGCGTCGCGTGTTTATTGTATTACGAAAATATTGTAATGAGCAGTATCCTCCGGGTGAAACTGCTTATCTAATGTTAACATAATTATCGAAATTCATTTCAGCATATCTCTTACTTAAGTCTAGAGCTTATCAAACATTTTTCTTCATAACGTTTTCCGATTTGTGATTTTCTTTCTCCTTCAAACATGTCCATATTGCATTATTTGTGTAAGACTTGCTTTTCTCTTTGGTTGTTTTATAGACGTAATGTTTTTACGTTATTATAAAAAAAATAATTATTAGAAAATCTCGAAATGTAAAAAAAATATTAATAATATGTCAATATGATCTCAACCCTGAAACGAATTAAAGAAAAAAGAAACATTCACATATATTAATCAAAGTATTTTGCAGTATTCGCATTTATCCCATATTCATTCATAGAAAATTCCCACAACTTAACCACAGAATGAATCATTATGCTTTGTCAATACAAGTTGGTGTCTACCTTAACGTACCAGCGAGGCAAGGAATTAAAAAACAATTCATTGCCAACGATCACAGGCGCTATGACGCACGGTCATTGTTGTCGAAACGGTGATCAAAATGAGTTTAACAAACACATTGCATTGTTGTCTATGAGACAATGAGTCATGAGTTTTTATTAGGTGCAATAAGTATACTGAGCGGTGTGGCGAACAACCCGGACGGGCTGCGGCACGTGGCGCTGTCTCAGTGCGGACTGACAGGCAAGACTGTCGTCCACCTCGCCACCATGCTCAACGACAACCCTTGCCATCTGCTCACGCTCTCACATCTGGATCTTTCTCATAATAATCTCAAAGACGACGTACATGTGAGTACTGTTAATAAATATGATTTTAGCAATTCTAAATGTTTCGATTTGTTTTCGACACAAACTTTGGAGAGCTAGTATTTTATGTAATATCTTGAAAATGATAATAATTTGTTTTGGATTTATTTAAATACAAAAGTTTTAGAGAGGTATGTAATTATTGGCAATGTTCAATCTATGATTTTGTTTGCTTCAGAATCTGTACAACTTTCTCGCGCAGCCGAATGTTTTGACGTATTTAAATTTGACGAACACGGAGACAACGTTAGAAAATGTAAGTTTACTATGTATATATTAAGTATTGATTTGAATCTGTTATTGAGCTATGTATGCTGTTTGTTAAGCTAAGTTTAGATTAGCTAGTCAGAGGCCAGCAATATATTGCGTAATAACTTCCAGATATGTTTATAAATTGGCGCCAATATTTCAATAACTCTACGTATATGCGATTTGCCACAAGTCCTGCAAGTTTCAACACTTGCAGAAGTCACCTTGCTGTGATTGTTTACGCGTTTAAAACCCTAGCGGAAGATAGGTTTAGCAAGATTTTTTTAAAATTATTTCAATATGAAGTTAAGTAGGTGAGGTTGTATGGTAACGATAGCCTAGTTGGGAGTGGAACGGACTGCCGTGACTAATGTCTGCAGGTATAAAACTTAACGGCACACACTTCTGGCTTTTCTAAAAAAATTATGTGTGTATTCTTTGTAAATTATCGCTCGTTTTAACGGTGAAGGAAACATCGGGAGGAAATCTGCATACCTGAGAAGTTCTCTGAATTTCGAAGGTACGTGAAGTTTGCCAACCCACACTAGGCCGGCGTGGTGGAGTAAGGCCTTAACCCTGTCAGTAGTAGAGGAGGCCCGTGCTCAGCAGTGGGCAGTACACTGTGGGTATGGTGAGGTCTGCCGCAGCGCCAAATGAAACATAGGTTGAGATAGTCCACGTGTATTCTTGCTTGTCATGACATAAGTTTGTGAGAAACTTTTGTATTGTGCCCTGTACGTTTATTATAATATATCGTCCGTCGTCGTCCGCAACGCAAAGTGAATCGTCCGAACTTGTCTCCTTGTCCGAACTTGTGTTGCCACCCGAATAAACTATAGACTGACGTATAGTCTGTGGCGACGGTCCGCCACAATACAATACAGTGGGGCTAGGACGTGAAACGAAAAACACGATGCGTCTCCGCTTTGTTTTATTGTGATTGGTTGAGTGACTGACGTATCGGTATTTTGATGTGTGTGATTGGTCGAGAGACCGATACGTCAGTCTCTCAACCAATCACAATAAAACGAAGCGGAGACGCATCGTGTTTTTCGTTTCACGTCCTAGCCCCCACAGGGCTGGTATGGTATGGTAACGTGCCCGCGGGTGCAGATATGGGGCGCGCTGCTGCGCGGGTGCGCGGCGCGGCTGGGCTCGCTGCTGGTGGCGCGCAACACGTGGGGCGCGGGGCGGCGCGCGCGCGACCCGCCGCCCTCCTTCCGACAGTTCTTCACCGCCTGTCTCGCGCTGCACCACCTCGACTTCTCATACTGCAAGATGCCGCCCGACGCGCTCAAGTATACAACTTTCTATTTACTAGCTTTTAGTTTCAACTATGCATATATGGTGTTTACGCTTTTGTACCCAAAAATAAGTAACCTATGCTATAATCCAAAACTTTATGTAATTATGAACCAAATTTAACCATTTAGTGAATTTTACGTTAACTATGAACAAACATCTAAAACTATTACAAGTAAGATTTTTCTATTTGACTTTCATTTTATCTATGTATGTTAAATTAATCCGTGTAATTTGTTCTAAATTTTGTATTGACCTTAAATATTTTTAAACGTAATATAATATTTTTATACCGGGTGGAAGGGAAACGCTCTCGGAAACGAATACAGGTGATAGTATTGGTGATTCCTGACGTGATGGCACTAAAAAAATCGCGATCGCATTGTTACAATTTTAGTAGGATTTTCTCAAATTTCTGTACAGCTTCACGTATGGATAGATAAATCAAACTATTATTCTGAAAAACATAGTAAAAAAGGTCAATATTTCAAAAAAATCGTAATGAAACACGTACATCAGCTGACGGGTCAACGACCGCGTGGCCGGTGCCGGCGCAGCGCGGCGGCCGCCGCCTTGTCGGCGTTAGCTTTGTAGTTTGTACCCTACCCAGTTTTTTGTACGCTTTACATTGCGCGCGCATGAATTACGGAAATACTGAAATCGTATGTATTATCGCTTAGCTTTGCAAATGAATATAGTTTTTCGTTAATGTTATGGTTCTTCTATCTTACCGTTCCGGTATAGAGAGCGTTTCCCTTCCACCCGGTATATTCAGACAAAGTGATATTGGATTTTTCTATTCAGTATTAGCCCCGAGTCTGAAATTCGTGCCGGATATAGCGATAGGCTCGCCCCCTATTACATCATGGAATGGAATACGCACGGTGGAAAGTGGTTGCATTAGTTGCGCCTCTGCCTACCTCTTCTGGATAAAAGGCGTGTGTACGCGCGCGCGCGTTCGTTTGTGTGTGTGTGTGTTATATAATATGTATATAATATTGTCTGCGGCAGGAGCCTGCTGCTAGGGCTGGCGTGCAACGAGAGTGCGACCGGCGTGCAGCTGAACCTGGCGGGCGCGCTGTCCTCCTCGCAGGCGGCGCACGTGCTCGAGTCCTGCATACACGGCGTCAGGTGTCTGCAGTCGCTCGACCTCTCCGATAACAGTCAGTACTTTGTTATCTATACGAGTATCTTGTGTGTGATTTCGTTTATGCATGTTTGTGTATGATTTTATCATCATGTATCACTTAGGTGGTGTGATTGATAGTTTTCATTGATAAAGTCGCGAGTAACGCCACTCAAATTGAGAGAGTTGTAACTTAATATTATCGAAGTTGATATTCGTTAATTCGACCTATCGATTTGATATAAAAATGTTTTTTTTTTCTCAAGGTATGGAATTAGAACTATCGGGAATAGTGAGAGCTATTGGGAAGAATCATTCGATCACACATCTATCATTAAGTAGGTTATCAGGAAAAAGGTCGTATGCCCCACCATTGATACAAGTGAGTAATGAACCAATGTAATTTATAATATTTAATTGAATACACCTGAATACTATCGATTTCTTTTAATTTTACAGGCTCTAGTCCATGTATTGCAGGAACCTGACACAACATTAACCTCATTAGATCTCAGTGATTGCAAACTGAAGGTATGGTATTTGTTTGGATATATGGTCTTATCATTTAGATAATTTTTGTTATTAAAAAATAACCTAATTTTGCACTCAGGGTGACTTGTACGGATTGCTGAATGCATTAGGCGGAGCGCGGCGGCTGCGGTCGCTGGACGTGGGCGGCAACCTCGCCGGGGACGCGGGCGCGCGCCTTCTCGCCAAGGCGCTACAATGCAACTGCACGCTGCACACGCTGTATATTGATCGGAATGCGTTTAGTTTGCAAGGTATATTGTTGAATAATATGTTAAGTTGTGTTGCATCAGGTTGAACACATTAGTTGTGTGTGTTGTCAGGTTTGACGGACATAGCGACGGCGTTGCGTCGTTCAGTGAGCGTGCGCCGCGTGGAGTTCCCCGGGTGCGACGCGGCGGCGGGCGGGCGCGGCGCCAGCGAGCGTGTGGCGGCGCTGTGGCGCGAGTTGCACGAGCGGCTGGGCGCGGCGGCGGCGGCGGGTGGTGGGGGTGGCGGGGGTGCGGCGCACGTGCACGGCGTGCGGGCGCTGGCGCTGGAGCGCGCGTGGGCGGGCGGCGAGGCGGCGGCGGCGCTGGCGGCGCAGGCGGCGGGCGCGCTCCCCCCGCCCCCGCTGCCCGCCGCGCTCGAGCGCGCCGCCGCCGCCGCGCACCACCTGCTGCACCAGTACCTGCAGGTACCTACTGCCCTACACCACTACTGTACAGTCACCAGCATAAGTAGCTGAACGATTTTTGGCGGGAACGTGGAAGTATCATGAGGTGCTATTGTTTTAATCCATTATTTTGGTGATACTTAGTGTTATATTGCATAATTATGGTGGTATATTGTCTAATATAGTTCTATTAAAGGGCTCAAATTAAGTGAATTGAAATAACAGCGCTAATCAAGTGCTTTTTTTGTTGTCGCCAAAACTTCTCGACAAAGTCTTGGTAAGATGGCCACTGCTTTACTTCGACATAGTAGTTAGTACCTACTGAGTATAACAAAGAAACAATGCAACTGCAACTTATACTTAAAAAAATGTCTTACCTAAAACTTTGACACTGGCAGATACCCAAACCGCGCCTTGCCAAAGAGAAAAGAAAGTAGCTGAACAAATTCCAAATTTCAAATTGCCTACATAATTTTGTGTTTTTACTAATCTTTTTTTCTCTTTAAAAAAATAACGTAAAAGAGCTTTACTTCAAACGAAAAAAAAAATTCAGTTTAAGGGGCTTCCTTTCCAAATCTGCGAAAATACATGTTTTACAATTCCTAACTAGTACCTGAAAATGACTGAACAACATGACATGGAAAATATATATAATAATTTGATTCATTAACTTTAATTTTGCACAATTAGATTTTCTATTTATCATTTTTTAAGAAAAATATAAACGAAATAAAAAACTACTACTTTCACTTAAATTGGGTATCAACTTTTCCATCAATGTATTTATGAATATAAAACTTACATTTATTAATAGAGAACACATTTATGGTCGATATTGCAGAAATGTTTTTTTGATTTACGATAATTTTAAGTCATTTATTTACATTTTTCAAGTTTCCGCTCAGACTATTGAAGCGGGTCTCTGTCGGGCGACAGGGGGAGTACGGCGAGCGCCGTTCCAAGGAATGGACGTACGCAATTTTTTTGTCGTGTTGACGTCAATAAAATATTCTATTTGAACAAAATGATGACTGAAATAAGTATTAAAATAATATTATCCACATTTTTGCCACATCGATTCTCTCGGTTATTTGTAGAATAATAAGTAATAATTATAGTTAGTTTTACATTGACATGTTGTCATGCCACAAAATTCCTGTTTTCGCTGTCTCGGCTCTATGACATAATGAATGCGGCAAATGAGTATTGAGTCCGCATATTCTTAAAAAAATCACGGCTTATTAAAAGAGTAATTATTTCATTTGTCATTTACGCTCTCGCGTGCCAGGAGCGTACATGTACGTTCAAAAAAGTGTTCATACTCTGCCGAGAGTGTACATAATATAGCTCGGGCCTATTTCTGCAAAATGTGTGAAAACTGAACATCTGCAGATTATTTTTCTTTCGCTACTTTTGGCTTGCCGTTGATTGCAAGATCTTGACGCAGGTAATGTTAGAATTTTAAAAGTATCCGCCATTTTGACTTTCTTCGTTATAAGCTCAATTGACGTTAAAATAGATATCTGGATATAACTTAAGTTGCCTAAGACTGAACCAATGTCAGAATTTAATAAGGTGGCCGCCATTTAGAATTTCTTTGTTTTAAGGCTAATTGACCTCAAAATCGACATCTGGTATAACTTTGGTTACAAAAGACGAAACTACTGTCAGAATGGAAAAAGTGGCCGCGATATTTAATTTCTTTGTTTTAAGGCCAATTGACCTCAAATTTTATATCTGGACACTGAATTGTGTACAAAAGGCATATCCAATGTTAAATAATAACAAAGCTGCCTCGATTTAGATTTTTCTTGTTTTAAGGGCTATTGACTTCAAAATGAAAAACCGCTGGGCATGACTGGCCACAAATTGTAGTAGGTAATAGGTATAAATTTTAGAACTTTAAAATATGGCCATCATCAATGTGCATTCAATTCAATAACGATATCGGAACTTTATTTTGCAAAGATATTTAAGAAGTGGCACGTGGCCACAAACAGCAAATGAAATAAATTCTTGTGTGAAAATATCAAAATTGTTTAAAAAAATATGGAATAACTAACATTTCAAATATTGCTTTAAGTGTAAGTAGCCGCATAGTAGGAGTCACCCTGCCTGGAGCAGGGCGTCTTACCGGCGCGGTGGAAAGCCGGGAAGCTCGTCCTGCTGAAGAAGGGGGGACGACCCGCAGAGTCGCCGTCGGCCTACCGGCCCATCGTTTTGCTCGACGAGGTGGCAAAGCTCTTCGAGCGCATCATCCATGCTCGCCTCGTCGAGCATCTTGAAAGGGTCGGTCCGAATTTGGCCGACAACCAATTTGGTTTTAGGAGGGGACGTTCTACCGTCCATGCGATTCTGCGGGTGAAGTCACAGGCGGAGGATGCAGCGGCCAGCGGACAAATTGTCATTGCAGTGTCGTTGGATATCTCCAACGCATTCAACACACTGCCCTGGCCCTGCATCCACGAGGCACTGCGGTACCACGTGGTGCCGCCCTATCTCCGGCGTCTGGTGCACGCGTATCTGTCTGACAGGCACGTGGTGTATCCGGGCGCCGATGGGTGGCACCGAAGAGCGATGTCGTGCGGTGTTCCACAGGGCTCGGTTTTGGGCCCTCTCCTGTGGAACATCGGGTACGACTGGGTGCTCCGTGGTTCCAATCTCCGGGGCGTCGGCGTGACATGTTACGCCGACGATACGTTAGTCACAGCGACTGCTGGGACCTTCCGGGACGCCGCAACTCTGGCGGCGGCGGGCACCGGCCAAGTAGTTGGAAAAATTCAACGTTTAGGTTTGAAGGTGGCCCTCGAGAAAACCGAGGCCGTGTGTTTTCACGGACCTCGGAGAGGGCCACCGACGGGTGCCGGCATCGTCGTTGGGGGGGGTGCGGATCCCCATCGGCTCTAGCATGAAGTATCTAGGTTTAGTCCTAGATAGCCGATGGCGATTCCGCACCCACTTTAAGGAGTTGAGGACAAAATTGTCTCGGGCAGCGGGCGCTCTTTCCGGCCTGCTGCCCAACCTGGAAGGTCCTGGCATCCCTTGCCGGAGGCTGTATCACGGAGTCGTGCGGTCCATGGCCCTTTATGGCAGCCCCGTTTGGGCTGACTCCCTAAGCCGCCCCTGCGTCGCTCTCCTGCGCGCTCCGCAGAGAGCTTTAGCGCAGCGGGCGGTCAGGGCGTACCGCACGGTCTCTTTCGAGGCGGCTTGCTTATTGGCCGGATTTCTGCCCTGGGACCTGGACGCCAAATCCCTTGCCGATGCATTCCATTGGCGGGAGGAGGCGTTCAGTCGCAGTCGGGGGAGCGTCCGGCCCTGAAGGAGGTGGAGGCCAAGAGGGCCTCCTTACGGCGAGCCGCCGTGGAGGAGTGGCGTCTCAGGCTGGAGGCCCCGTCGTGGGGGCACAGGGTCGTAGAGGTAGTGCGTCCTGTCTTTGCCGAATGGCTGGACAAGCGCCACGGAGCGGCAACATACCGCCTGACGCAGGTGCTCACCGGGCATGGCTGCTTCGGTGAGTTCCTGTTTCAGGTGGTGGGGATAGAGGAGTCGGCCGTGTGTCACTATTGTGACAACTGCCCAACGGACACGGCCCAACACACGTTGGAGTTTTGCCCAGCCTGGGATGAAGAACGCAGCGCTCTCAGAGCAGTCGTCGGAGGAGACCTCTCGCTGCCGGCCGTGGTCACTTCCATGGTCGGCGGTCGGGAGGCCTGGCAGGCGGTGGCCCACTTCTGCGAGGCGGTCCTCTCGCGGAAGGAGAGTGCCGAGAGGGATCGCCAGCGCAGTGGTGATCCCTCCCGCCGCCAGACGAGACGTAGGAGGCGTCGAGTAGACGACTGACCGACGTCTCCCGCCCTGTGGATTGGGGGCGTTTGGAGAATTCCACCACGGTATCCCCTGTATCCGGTAATTCAACGTCGGGTCGTAAGGCACGGTGAACCCAACATAACCGCTCAGTCGTTCTCCTTGAACACTGGGCAGTAGTAATAAGTCACTTTCTCCGCGTCAAAAAAAAAAAAAAAAAAAAATAGTAGGAGTCACCTTGCTATATTTTTTTCTTTCCCCTCATCGTAATACCATGTTATTAGGTGACTATTCACTTATTTTATTGCTTATTTTTATTTAATATTTAGCCCCTTTACTATACTTTACAAGGCTATGCAGCATAATTACTTTATTGGTTTTCAAAATATTTATTTTTTCATGTAAATTCGTATTTAATTTTTTTCCGTAATGGAAGACGATTCAAAAACTAATGTTATAAAATCGGGGGTTACAATTTAGTGTGTGGCGGGGGACTTTATTTTATAATATCTTAACAGTATAAAACAAAGTCGCTTTCCTCTGTCTGTCCCTATTGTAGGTTATGTTGGTGAAATAATTACGGCCACAGAGGATTTAACTTGCTTATATTAGAAAAAACAATTAAATATCCAACATGTTACATGTTGACGGGGAAAGAGGCAGAACAGAGAGAGAGAAACGTCACACTTGACAATGACATTTAAAATTACGTTTAGTTTACACAATATTAATATTTGTAACACCTATGACCCTATGTATGCTTAGGTCTTTAAAATTACGTAACGGATTTTCATGCGTTTTTTTTTTATATATAGAGTGATTCCAGAGGACGGTTTATATGTATAATACATGCATAATATAGTAGAGAAATAATTTGTATGTTCTATTGTGATCGCGAGTGCCTTTCTGACAAAAGTCGGGGAACTGCTTATACTAGACGGAAAGGCGTTTCGTACCAAAGTGTCGCTGACCGACTATATTGCAAGATCTCTCGATCTGTATGTGTAACGAATACTGTTAAAAAAATTATAGTTTTTGTATATAAAGTGATTTCTATACAGGAAACCTCTTTAATGCGGGCGAAGCCGCGGGCAAAAACTAGTGTAAAGATATGACAAAGTCGTGTTAGTTAAACCCTTTATAATTTGTCTAAGTCCCAAATAGCAGAATAACTATAAAAGATTTGAAGAGTTCACGAAAGTAAAAATTATGAAGATAATTTAATTTCTCATACATTTTGTACACGACGCCACTTGACATCTCTCATGCAATACTATATGAAACGGTGAAGCCATTTTTAAAAAGAAGAAGAAGAAAGTATTCTTACAAAACCATTTTATGATTATTCAAAATAGTAATGTAACGCAACATTTTTGTGCTAGCTATAAAAACACACATAAGTATAAGGTCCAAAAGAACTTAGAAATGTCTCATTGAATAATTTATAAAATTAAACAAGGTTTGAAGTTAATATTCAATAGAAACAAATATAAAATTCAGGGAACATAACCTCATAACTTTGCTTCAATTATATACAAAAACTCCAAATATCATCTAAAAATAAAGCATATTCTGCCACGCTGATTTAAAAAATAAACGACTGGAAGCCATATTTTATATTTTTTACCATATTATAACTAATTAAATTATAGGTTGTAAAAGTTTTCTTTTTTATCCACATGTGGCTCTTGTGTCGGTTTTGTACTTCCATTTACAGTTCGTAAACGTTCGCTATTTTATTAAGTAAATATATTTTCTTGTACATTGATTTGAATCTTATTTCGCTCTCCTGAAAAACACTATTTCTGACATGTCCATATATAATAAGGCACCATCGCAACAGTATTGTAATTAGAGTGACAAAGTACAGGTCGCGCTTAAAATATTTTATAATGCTGGAAACGAAGTTAACAATATTTTTCGACTAAGCAAGGTCGAATTCGCAAATAAAAAGATCATGTAATAATCACAAGTAATTAAACAATCAAATCAGGTTATTAACGATTCATTCTGATTTTGTATATAATTAAAATGAAAAATGTAATATTATGCCGCATCTAATATTCTTAGGTTCATGGTGTGAAATCGCTATAGTCGCTGAAAGTTGTTTCCTAATTTTCACTAGATGGCGGTCAAATTTGACGTAATATTAGATGTGGAGATATGAGGAGAGTGTAGTGACGACTAGTCTTGAGGGGAAGCGAACGCGTGACGTCATTCGGGTATAGGTGGCCCTTAACTTAACCCATATTAGGCGATTTGAAATTTTGATTTTGTTCAGATACTTATGCTGCTGACTACACAATATACTAGAAGTGTCGAGATGAATATAAGTATCGATACTTGAAACTCGATGCATGATATTTTATACCTGACCTTTTTAAACCTTGGCAAATTGCCACTTGGAAATGAAATGAGAAATGAAAATTCAATATAATGTGAACATGTATGTATGCCAAACAAAAACAATTACGCAACAAAACAAAACACTATTTTCCTAGAATACCTATCGATATTTATATGTATAATTTTTTTTATATTGATACTGTAGATACCAATATAAGTCTATTTAATCGAAGCTTACCGTCTCAAACATTCAGAGGTGCAGTGAAGTGTTTGCAGCGATGGGAGGCGCGGGCTCAAGTGGTGAACTTGTTACTATGCAAGCAGTTAGAGACGCAATGGCGCCGTGTAACGCCACTCTTCAGGACCTACTCAAGTAAATACTGACAATTAACTACTACAAATAACATGTATGAGGTTTCATATTTAATACACCTTTCAAACTAGTATTAAAAGTGAAGTGAAAACGACTTCTATTAAAATGTATTTAAAACAACTCAAAACTCCATTATCTTTCAATAGGTTTTATAGAAGTTTAAAAAAAAGTTGCAAGTGATAACAAATTTTCTTTTACGCCAAAATGACATTTTTGCGAGGATAGACATTATTCACAGCGATATCGATTTATTTTTCCAGCCAAGCCGTTGAGAACCTCGCTCTAATGGCGTGCGAGAATCTCGACAACGCCGACAGCGAACCGATGCCCAGCGGCGAAGGCGACATTCCAGATCTACTCACACCGATTTCACACTCCGGCGTAAGTATTATAACTCACCATTTTATCGGGAAAAGTTGGGTGCTGATAATTATTTTTGTAGTATTATGACCCATTCAAAACGCGCTACGATTACATCTTACTCGTTACCAACATTGTATTGACTCAAGTGAACAAAATAACAATCTTTATATTTTACATTTGCATGCCTAACAGAAACTGGATTATTTGAATTTGGTAAGATTTTGAATGTATTTTTGTAAGTGACAGAATGCACTTCAACACCCCCGTGATGGACGGCAGCGTGTCTCACGCTGCCTCGGACGCCAAAAGGGCGTCTTGCGGTGTACGGGGGCTTCTGAGCCCCCGCAACAACAGGAAAAGGACCGCAACAGCGGTACGCGCGGGGGCGGTTGCGGACGACAACTTAGAAGTGAGTCGGAGGAAACCCGCAGCCGTCCCTAATGCGCCGAAGATGCCCATTGTTAAAAAAAAAAAAATGCACTTCAATGAGCTATGAATCAAGGAACCGCACTTTTAAGTACTACATCTGTACAATAAAATTGTATTCCAGGCATTCAATCTGAAAGGCTTCTAATTTTATAATATACTAGTAGTGCTCGCGGCTCCGCCCGCGTGAAAAAGATTTTCCGGGATTAAAATATTTTCCCGGGATAAAAAGTAGCCTATAGCACTCAGGAGTAAAGTAGCTTCCTATAAGTGAAAGAATTTTCAAAATCAGTTCAGTAGTTCCTGAGATTAGCGCGTTCAAACAAACAAATAAACTCTTCAGCTTTATAATATTAGTATAGATTGCATTATAAAACTGGGATTAAGACAATGTGTGTACAGTGGCATAACCATAGAGTTTTTTTTTTTTTGTTCCATAAGGAACCGGCTAAGATCAAAGACCATGCTGCCAAGATAACCATAGAGTATCATGATGGCAAAACGGGCCCTTAACCCGAGAGGAAGACCGTTTCAGAAAAACCTAAAAAAGGTCACCGGATTTCGATCGATATATCGATGTACATAAGTGAGCATGTATCGTTATTGCAGGCGACCCCGTTGGGTTGTCGGAGACGCGACCGCGGCTGCCGTCGCGTGCGGCCCAAGTCCGTGGCGGAGCAGCAGTGCAGCAGCAATGAGATGCTGTCGCTGCCGCCGCTGCACGCCGAGGCTGCCGACGCGCTGGCGGAGCTGCCAGCTCATACGCTGCGGCATCTTGTCAAAGGTGAACACGATACCAACAATATTAACGAATAAGGATTGATATATACCCCTTTGTTGCATCTCTTTTGTCATACTCATGAACGGGTGCTGTTTGCGTGGACTGGTCTGTGGGCTTAGAATGTGAAAAAAAAACACGATGCGTCTCCGCTTCGTTTTATTGTGATTGGTTGACAGACTGACGTATCGGTCTCTCGATCAATCACAAACATCAAAACACCGATACGTCAGTCTCTCAACCAATCACAATAAAACGAAGCAGAGACGCATCGTGTTTTTACCCGACTGCGAATGAAGGAGGGTTATGTTTTTCGAGTGTATGTAGGTTCGGTGGGTTCGGTTGTTGTTAAAGGTACCTGGACATGAGGTGTGATGTGTGTGTTGTGCGCAGGTCGTCCGCGACGTGCCAAGACGCGTGCGCCGTCGCGTCCCATCACGGAGCAGTCGGACGTGGACGAGGGGCTGGAGGAGTTCTGGCGCACGTGCCGCACGCCGCCCGGCTCGGAGGACGCGTCGCTGTCGGCGCGCACGCCGCTCACCTCGCGCTCACTGCACTCGCTCGAGTCGCTCGCCTCGCCCGACCCACACGACCCGCACCGGCACTCGCCCACGCTGCAGCGCGATGACACCATGTAACACGCTTAACTACACATTAGTACCTAGCTGTGATTCCGCAGGACGCGGCAGACAGCATGCGACACTACTGTACAGCATTCAATTGTATGAGACAGATTCCGCACACGACGGCAAATGACGCGCGGCGAGTGACGTCCTGTCGGGCGTCATTTGCCGTCCTGTGCGGAATCGGTCTTATACAATTTAATACTGTACAGTAGTGCCGTCTGCCGCATCCTGCGGCATTACAGCTTACGCCAATGTAGGCAGGACAATAGCCCAATGGAAAAAACAATATACAGGGTGAATTTTTCAAGTGGACATGGATGGAGAAATCCGAAATTATGAGGAATAGTGAAAAATGGTCAAAGGAGTCTCGGGGCCTATTTTTATGTAAACTAAAACGCCAGCTTGAAAAATGTATGTGTGTATCACAAATTTCGTCGCATTAACGACCTTCAATGAATCAAGAATTGAACGTAGAGCCTCCCATATTTTTAATGAGACAAATAAACTATAACATTCTTGAAACTACGGGTAAGGTGCCGGTTTGAAGAGAAACAAATAGAGATTAGGGGGCGTTACTGAAATGGTAAAAACTACAACGGCAAGCTGGTCATTACAAGTTGATTTCCTGTGCGACAGAGATATGTCAGTCGACTTTACTTTTAATATATTATTGTCTATACGAAATTCTAATATTTGTTTTTATGTTCTTTAGGTACAGCGTGACATCTGGCGAAAGCACACCTGTATTACTAGAATGCGGTACACAAATTGATATTCACATTATTTATTTTATGTTGAATGTAGATTCAACTTTTTATTCACTATTCAAAAATGTTTCCTTTAGAAGTATCTCGTTGCAAGTCTTCCGACAATGTAGGGGTCAAGCTGCCCACCACGCCGCCGCCTTCACGGTCTTCCGACAATGTCAACACGATGGGTGAGTGACGGCATTAATGGAATTTAACATAAACAATATTTTCGCTTAATGTGTCCTGTGTAAAGTGATTGTCCGAAACACTGCGTTTGGTGAATGCACTAACACAGCTTGTGTAATATACGCTAATGTCCATAATGCTTTATAGACCGTGAGCCAGTAGCAAAATTTCGTCAGTCATTTTCTCCCGAACGATAATTGGTGAGATGCATCAGAGACGTGTATCATAAAGCCTCGTGAACGTCAGCTTCGGGTCCGTGGGTGCCATGAGCGGTGGTAGCCTCCCAAAGATGTAGAAAAAAATATATTATTCAGTCATTTCCTCCCAACTAAGAATCATTTTAAATTGTAGCTAACCCGATACCTTGAAGAAAAAAAATAATCAGCTGACTGTAACTTGGGGCATTATGTGTCAGCTGGTCAATCAAACATGTAAAAAAATATATCATTTCAGTGATTTCCTCTCAACTACAAATTTACCTGATGATAGCTTATACGCAACTATGAATAAATATATATGTCAGCTGGCTGTATGCCGGGGCAAAAACCGTCAGCTGATGCCTTGAAAGTTATAACGCAGGTGTTAGGCGAGAGCTTCTATTACATAATTACATGCATCAGCTGACAATGTTTCCCTCGAATTAATGATAGTAGATTCTCTTAATTAATTACAGCATTGTATTATCAATCTATACATGTAAAATGCTTTGTCCTGAATGACTGACTGACGCACAGCCTAAACCTCTGACCGTAGAGACCTGAAACTTGCAGGGTGTGTTCTTTGTATGCCATAGGCATCTAATGAGATTGAATTTTCCGAAAGTCTACCCCTAAGAGGGTGAAAAAGGGGGGCAAAGTTTGTATGGGCCAACGTGATTCCTTGGTCCAACCTACTTCAAATATTGCTTAAACTTATTTTTAACAGAACTGATAGAAGACGTGTTTCATGTTTTATTGAAATTCATCCCGTAATATATAATATGTATAAAAACGAAAGGTCATTAACTCACTCATCACGAAATCTGAGAAGCTACACGTGCTAGGAGTCTCAAATTTTGTGGAGGTTCCTTTTAGGACGTTGGAGCTCACTAAGATGGGGTAAAAAGATTGTACGCGATAAACTCAAAGACTATCAAACGGATTTTGATTAAATTTGGTATGGAGATAATTCGAGCATCTGGGAAACTGGAAAGTTTTAGGCTACTTCTTATCCCGTGAAAATTTATAAGTGGGACCTTTATAAAAAAAAAACTCTTTCGTACAACCGCGGCTGCGGGCAAAAGCTAGTCAGCTTATAAATTTTCATCTGGGAAGATATAATGTATCTTAAATGTTTGACTTTACGCTCAGATATGAGTTTTCCGATGAAATGTATAAATACTTTACGACTAATACGTATATAATTAAATAACTGAAGAAATATTAAGAACAGTGATTATGAATTTATAGTTTATTGTACTCTCCGGAGTAAGATAAAGTGGTCAGCAGAAGACTTTTCAGATTAACACAACCTACTGCAGGTACCACCTATGCAACACTTTTCTAATCTAAGGGTTAGAAAAGTGTTGCATGCCTACATCGCGTCATACAAGGAACACACCCTGCAAGTTTCAGATCTCTACGGTCAGAGGTTTGGGCTGTGCGTTTAACTGTCAGTCAGTCATTCAGGACAAAGCATTTTACATGTATAGATTGATAATACAATGCTGTAATTAATAAAGAGAATCTACTATCATTAATTCGAGGGAAACATTGTCAGCTGATGCATGTAATTATGTAATAGAAGCTCTCGCCTAACACCTGCGTTATAACTTTCAAGGCATCAGCTGACAGTTTTTGCCCCGGCATACAGCCAGCTGACATATATATTTATTCATAGTTGCGTATAAGCTATCATCAGGTAAATTTGTAGTTGAGAGGAAATCACTGAAATGATATATTTTTTTACATGTTTGATTGACCAGCTGACGCATAATGCCCCAAGTTACAGTCAGCTGATTATTTTTTTTCTTCAAGGTATCGGGTTAGCTACAATTTAAAATGATTCTTAGTTGGGAGGAAATGACTGAATAATATATTTTTTTCTACATCTTTGGGAGGCTACCACCGCTCATGGCACCCACGGAGCCGAAGCTGACGTTCACGAGGCTTTATGATACACGTCTCTGATGCGTCTCACCAATTATCGTTTGAGAGAAACTTGGTCATCGAAATCTGTCACTGGCCCACGGACCATTACAAATGTGCTGCTGTCAAGGTGCACATCGACAATATTTCAGTCTGTATTCACAACCGCCGTCCGAGATCGACGAAATCATTACATAAAATATGTGATGGTGATAGTGATGAAAATTTGCAAAGTAATAAGACGTATTATTATAAGTTTCAAAAGGGGATATTAAAATATATATAGTTGGTCGATATTGTTAAGTTTGCAAGATTTTTTTTGTAAATGGCCCCACTGCCAGTAGCCTGACGCGAGTCGGCTTTTCTGGCAACACCCGTCTTTAGGGTGAACGCAGAAGGCGTTCGCAACCCTTTGAATTAAGTGAACATGCTAATTTTGCAAGAGATGGCTCGTGTCGTATGGTATGTATGATGTTGTGGGTGCGTAGGGAACGGGTGTGCCCGCACGCCGGGCAAGGCGCGTCCGTGGTCCGTGGCGGGCGGCAACGCAGACGCCGCCGCCTCCGCCGCCTGCACCACCGGTGAGAACCCGCTATTGCTTATTCTTATTAATATTTCCAACTCCTCCCTATCTTTCTATTTGAATAATTTCGTTGCGGGATAAAGACAGACTAGTGTTCCCTGAGATTCGACGAGCTTCACCGCTTGGTGTCATAAAATGCGTGCCATTACCGATCCTGGCTCAAAGAAGTTGTAGTGGCGGGTGTAAGGGCGGAATAGTCTCGTATTGCTTATTATATATTTTTCCTTGTGCTCCACAAAGCCCGCCGCAGTTTCTATTGTCAATACAGGATGTTAAGCCCAAGCATACGGATTAAATAGGTTTATATTACAAGCTCGTTTCTCAATTCATCTGATATGTTCATCACTCATTTTGGCCTAATAAATCTGACGTCTAAATTGTCTAACCGTGACGATCTTAATATATCTCATTTCTCCATATGTTTCATTGCTTGCGCTACAGTTTACTTTTTTGTTTCTTATCTGTATAATACAACATTAAACACAGAATAATTTATGACGTCATGAGGCCTAAACATAATGTATCAATTAAATATGGCTGTTTTTCATCTACAAAGGTGACGTAAATTGTGAGAATAAAGAATACATTTTAATTTATTGATGGTAAGAAGTGGTCATTTCAGCCCACTCGGCCTCATTACGATATCACCATAACAATATGGATTTAGATTTAAAATCGTATAGTAATATTTTAATTACGATAGTCGACGTGTTGTAGTTTCCCCTGAAGGTCGGAATGTGTTCTAGTTTAAATAACTTTAGTAATTTTAAGTCTCACCTAAAAGCATGCTAAACATTATTTGCATTTTCCAGTAGTGAAACATTTCATTCGAATCTTATCGTATTAACTTTTTCAATAGTTAAGAATTTATTTAGTTAAGACATTTATTACAACTCAACATAATTTAGGAATTACTAACATACTGTGTGCGATTAACATCGTACAAACTCGTGTGGCTGTCGACTGCAAGTTCTAAATTCTTCATTTTGACACGTAATAGGTGATGGCATAAGATTAAAGGTTACAACAAATGTTACACGTGACAATGACCACCGTACTCTGAAAGTACTGCAGTGGGCTTAGAATGTGAAAAAAAAAACATGATGCGTCTCCGCTTCGTTTTATTATGATTGGTTGAGAGACTGACGTATCGGTCTCTCGGTCAATCGCAAGCATCAAAATACCGATACGTCAGTCTCTCAACCAATCACAATAAAACTAAGCGGAGACGCATCGTGTTTTTTTTTTACATTCTAAGCCCCCGGTACCGCTAGCATGGAAATTAACGTTTTATTACAACGGCTACTAGAGCGTAAAATATTCGTGCTAGGGGTTACTGGACTCGATTTTTTCACACTCATGGGTTAAATGAATGTATGTCACGCGTACTTGTTGTCGGTTAATCTTATGGGGGTGGTCTACAGAAGGCGTGGAGGCGTGCGTCGGCGGCAGCATCGTGGGCATCACCCCGGGCGCCGCACTAACCAGTAACCAACTTTCAGACGCTATTCTGTACTGAGCTCTAATGTCAATGTGCCGTCTGGCTGTATAGGTAAATGCTTAACCGCTGCTTTATGTATACATATTTTTGTGGTTTGTTTTAAGTGTCTCCGAATGTGCGATAAAAAGTTTGTTGGTTACGCATTAACTATTTAATTGAATGTTGGTGTCTCAAATAGCAACAATTGAGTCATATCCATAGACAGAAAATTAATTAACCAATGCTGTCATAAAAACGACCATTCATGGAAAGACACAAAGCGACGGTTTGCGGTCATTCTGTAGGTATGTAGCGTAGATAACTGGATAAGAACGCCCAGGCATTCTCCATGACTGTGATAGCATGACGATGAACTTCTAGTTCTTTTAAATTTAGGAATTTAAAATATTCTAACAATATAATATTCGTTCTAGAAAGTTTAAACTTTTATCTTGTTCTACTGATATATCAAGTTTAGCATCTTTATTATAGACTCGATCTAATAGTAACAGTTAACCATTAAACTTGATATTAAATTAAAAAAAAATCGCCAACATCATATTTGACCTTAGTTCTTAACTAACACTATATTATTGAAAAATATATACTTAAGCTTACTGCTTAATATTATCATCGAAAATACAATTAAATTATTTTCTCTAGTATCTATATCCCACTGTCTAATATAACTCCAATTTCATAATTTTACAAGTGACAATTTTGTAATATTTGTACATGTCTGTGTGAAAGACAAATCGTAATTTACAAGGTAAGTATATAATGCATGTTGCATGAAACATCAGGATGTACACTAATATTGTTCTTGTTTAGATGTGTAATAGATATAGTACTTATCTATTCAATTCCAAAATAGTTAAACATTTTTAAATGAATGCATTTTATAATGTAAATTATTATTCTGCTATACCAAATGAATTTACATTATCCACATTCTGTTGTATAGAAATGATTCACATACTTGTAATGGCATTAAAATATTATTATACAGATTATAGTGCTGATGCTAGTCGAATTACGGTTGAGTATAGCTATAGCTTTTGTCAAATATCACGTTTTTATTTTTTGATAATTATAAATTTTTTAGAAAAAAAAAATTGCTTGTATTTTCATTTGTAGCAACATTTTTAAGTGTTTCTTATACTTATACTGTGTGGAATAGTGAATAGTAGGTATTTAGTCTACTATGTTGTTATTTTTGAATATATTGTACAACTTGAAACTTATCATGTCGTGAATGATTAGAAGGTTATAGTTACCTAAATTTCCTTACTTTTTCAACAGTAAACTTCATAAATGTTAAATTTAATATGGGATTTATCGCCAAGCTTTTATTAAAAATTAATGTATATAAGTAACAAAATAAGTTTTATACCTTGTAGATGAACGTAATAATAGGCTAGGATACAGGTAACCGTTAGACTCTATATCAAAACTTAGTGAATAATATTGTCTGTTTCAGGCTCAATGTTACGAGATCACCCCCTGACTCCCGGTAAGCATTACATTACTTAGAAGTTCCGATAGGGACCAATTACATTACCTACAACTATATTTTTTGGAGAAAAATACTCGGCGGCCGATCATGCGCAGGGAATACTTCGCAATAGTCATGATTGAACGTCATCTCTTCAACCCACGACTCGTTGATATGTTATACCTCTATTACGACGTTCGCTGCAGCGCCAAAACGATGAACTATCCACCAGTACAGTCACCTTGTACGGTGTGTGTTGTCCCGCACTGTAGTTTGTCGCCGCGACGCGAGTAACCGAGACAGACTAAAAAATATATATAATTTTCAACACAACAGCTGTGTGCTAGCCGTACACTGAACTAGCATAATAATGCTCTGATAGCTAGTTGGATACTTAACTACAACAAATGACGAGACACCCTATTTATGCTCGCAGCGATCACTCCCACCAATAATATTCCAAGAGCTGGCGACTAATTTTGGGAAAGTACTTTAGACACTTTCAAAGATTGAAAGAAATGTATTTTATGAATAGGAGAATCTCAAATTGTGAGTCAGGCAGGGTAATTGCGGTTAATTTGTAGTTGCGCAGTATATAGAATGTGTAAAAAAAATCAACCAATAAAATATTTATGTGCGTCAGGGGGTTCTTAATTTGTCTGGCGGTTTGCGCATATGCTTCAATATTAATCTATACACAAGCTGTAATAATTTCAGAATGCCCAAAACATGTTTTTGGTGTATACTGATAAAATACATTCAGGTGGGTCGGGTTGTACTTTGAAACCGACAAAATAGTCTGGCGTGTTTATATCTGGACTAAAAATACAAATAGTTGCAAGTTGCCTAAAACATATTTTATTTGTTGATTTTTTTACACACTCTATATACTGCGCAACTGAAAAATAACCGCAATTACCCTGCCCGACTCACAATTTGAGATGCTGTTAATCTTAAAATACAATTTTTTCAATGTTTGAAAGTGCCTAAAGTACCTTGCGAAAATTCTTCGCCAGCTCTTGGAATATAACATCTCGACTAGTTTGGCAACATTAATTTATAGTTTCCCGATGCTCCGAAATATTTTTAAAACGCGTAACGCCAGTGCGGCGGCTCACGGCGTGTATTTAGTCTATACAAGTATGCATTATAATATGTGAAAATGAGAGCAGCAGTGCAAACAATAACTGTGTTTAAATCCCTGCCAACTAAACAAAACACAGTCTGCGAGTATTTGCAAATCGCAGATAAACCTCTGCTGAGTTGTGTGTCGCTGTTATTATAGTTCATTTACCAGATTTGCTCCAACTTTATTCAATTTTTGCATTACTTTTATGTATTCTGCATCGGGATCGGATCAATAATTAAGATTGCGATCGTTTATTTAAATCGGCTGTTAGAGAACTGCATATCTAATTTAGCATTTTGTTTTCACAGAAGACACTGAAGCCTAAACAAGATCGTCTCATGTAGGGCTGCCATCACTTAAATTGCCGACGCCGGATATACACGGCAAAAATCCCGGACATTTGGAAGAAATATGGGTATTTCCCCGGACACCTCTGAAAAATATTTTGCCGTGCCTTCTTGAATGCGGGTTAATATGAATGAATTTTTAATTAAGGTTTATTTCAATTTATCGCTTATCTATAAAAAAAGTTGATTTCCCATGGCAACAAGTGTCCGGGTGAAACCCGGACACTTTTGATACCCCTGCCGGACGGCCCCTGGACGCCCTTCAAACTAGGACAAATCCGGACGGATGGCAGCCCTAGTATTGAAGAGGGAACGTGATAAGCTGAGGAGGGTGGATTGTCCAGATGTTGCACGGAAACGGATTTTATTATCTGATGCTCACATTTGTGCCAGTTAGAATTTTAACACTTTAGAACATAGGAAACGATTAGAATCTTAGTAATATACTGTATATGAATTGATCGCCATTTTAATTATTGTAAGAAACGATTTAATTTTTTAAATGTAATGATGCAAAACGGTCATAATAATTCCAATTAATCTAAAATTGTAAGTTTTAATGTAATCATTTTCTATTTACTGTGATCGAGTTAGGCAGTCAGGGAGACGCGATACGTTGCGCGTGGTAAAATCCGACCAAACATGTTATGGCAATTTTTCAGTCTATATCGCAGCAGGCAATAAAGCGCCAATGATGTTTGTATTATTTATAGATATTTGCTTTGCATCATGCATGGGACCGGAAACTCGCTCATGAAATATCTTCCGTTTAATTTTATCGAGTTAGTTTTTTATGCACCTAAATGAGAGTCTTTAATGTGAAACGTTGACACTCTATTTTTCCTTTTATTCTACTTTTTAGGTCTAACATAATTACCACTTGAGTTTATACTGTGAACAAGTATGATATGGTATCTTACACCCACACTTAGATTTTATGAATTTGCGTGTTTGGTCGCAAGAATGATATTCATTAATATTTGCGTTACGAGTGATGCAACGGTACATTTTCGCATCTACGTTACCTATTTGAATACATTGAACTGAAAATTACCAACGTGATGCGTCTCCCTGAGTAAGTTCATAGTATTATCGGTTTATATGTCACTATATTTTTAACCGCATGTATTTACACATTTTCAACATTACGCTTTTTGTATGAGAACTAGACTGCGATAGAGAAGCGGTACAAATGTTTCTGCCAGTACCTCTGCCATTGATCGCGTATTGTATACATTGAATAAAATATAGCTAGTTTAATTTAAGCTAGAATTCAAATAAATCGCCATACTCAGACCAGTTTTAGTAGACTTTATTTTTAATCTATATTTTATACATATATTTCCGTTGAATATGTTTTTATTCTAAGTGATCGCTTTAGAAATTTTATTTATTTATATAGTGATGAAGTGACTGCAAGTATTCTTACAAGTTGGTCTTGCCTAGTCATGTATAAAAGGCCTACACTTACGCACAATTTTCAGCATGTTAAGATTTTTAATATTCATTGACAGTATCTTCCAGTCTGTGCATTCTTTGTCAATCAAATTATAAATATGTGATTTCAAGTTCAAAACTCTTTCATGAACAATTATTATAGATTAGAACACACGCAGTGATGTAAGATTCAATTTTAAGAGAATTCCGTTATTTAGGATTCGCCCCCATACATTTAAGTGTTCATTAGATTTAATATTTGTAAATCGATTGCATTCATTTCTCTTGAATACATTAAGGCTGTCTTTACCGTTTAATGTAGATGTATATTGCTAAGTTATTTTATAGTGTTTTATATATTCATTCCAATGTATTCCTTTAAACTAGCCTTTTGTGGTACCAGACTGATTTTAAGGTACATTTTATTTAATGGTGCAATTTATTTCTAGAGCGTTGTGATAATTGTTTAAATTACATAGTATATACAGCAACATAATATTGCGTTTTTATTTAATTTTATAATCAAAATCATATTTTTATTTACCTTCAGATATCATGAAAAGGGTGAAATAATGAAATACAACAGCCACAATATTTACGACACATTCATGTATATTGAACAATAAAAAAATATTTACAGTCTTATCCTACTTTACGTACACTAAAAATTCATTCACAAATTTATAAATCGATAATGATAGCTGATGGTGTCTCCTCACGTTCACCCTTCCATCAAACATTGGTATGAACAGCTATGGGCATGAATCTTTGCTCAACAATATAGGGTTAACTTGAAATAGTACTGTGTTATAACACAGTATAAACTATAATGTTCTGAGTTACAGAAAACATAAATTATATTCATTCATAACTTGCAAAAGAAAGTCAGCGTTATTATATAGATTCAGCTATTGTAATTATTGCTCTTAAATACACAGTTATTAACGATATATAACAAGTTTTATGCATATTTGCAGATTATAAGTTAACTTTTCCATCCAAAGTGAAGAGAAACCATAAGACGACTCTTATCTCTATTTATAAATAAGTTTACAATTACAAAGAAAGTAACTGAATAAAAAAGTATTTCTGCGGTCAAATTAATTCATCACATGTTAGCAAATTCACTAATCTTGAGCTATATTAGATTCAGGAGATAGCTCCTTCGAAAATTTATTCATTATTAAATACGTGTATTTGTCATTTTTATCATGTAAAAATATACCGTATTAAATTATTTATTTAATGTTGCGTTTGTTCAGAATACCGAAAAATATATCAATATCAAATTGTTACTAGAGTGGAGAAAACTATTGATCTATACTCCCCGTTACTAATTACTAATGAACAATTTCAATAAAAAAATCTGCTAACTTTTATAGAATCACTTGTGAATCGATTTTTTAAAATGTAGGTATGTTTTTTGAACCTCACGTCTGGCGTGCGCAGGCATCCGCGTGTGCATCAATTTACGCGTATACACCCATGGCGACACAACAAATTATGATCGTCAGTGTTAAAATACGCCTATAAATAAAAATGCTTAAAAATAAAGGGGCTAGAGCTTTGTGTAACGCAAACGATTTTAATAAACACTCACACTTAACTAGGTAATTAATTACCATAATAGTGATTAGTAAACACTAAACATATAACAGAGAAATATGGAACTAATTTATGATCAGTCTATAACATCCGTTCACCAAATTATCTATAAATACCTATAATTGCAGTGTTTGGTTGTAACAGACATAAATGTCTTTAAGCGCACCAGAAAAACTCACAGTCGTATAAGGAAACACAATGCACGTAACTTTGAAATGTAGTCTTTGTCTAAGCAGCACCATAGTAAATTAAAACTACGCGTTTTATCTTGGAAAATGGAAATGGTCATGCAGAATTTTGACGCGCTTCATACAATGAAGAGGAAAACTTAACTTTTTGAGAAAAACTTATGATTTACCAAGTGGATGGTGCTAAAAGTTCGAAACGAAAGATTTCAGAACATTTCGGACTTTTACCATTTAAGGCCCATTTCACAGGTTTCAAGTTAATTTTATTTGGTTGCCTTATACGACGTTGGCATATATTTATGTGATGAGAAGCATATTTTATCATCAAGCAGTGAAATTGGTCCTTAGAGTTGGTAAATGGTAGATTATACTGGAAACATCAGAGATTTTCTGTAGTTCGGGATTTTACAGTAACATGTTGTATAACAAATTTTCGTTCGTCGTCCTTGATTGTTTTAATGGTAGCCAATCTATGCTAATGTTATTGTTTAGATTTTAATAGATGTAATTAATACGCTTTTTAATATAGTTTTGAAGTAAGCTGTCTAAGCAAGGACTAAGTTGAATTATCTTGAGCTCACAGATCCATGGTTAAAGTGTAAGCAAAGCTAAGCTATATTCATTAATGTAAATTACGTAATAGTGTAAAACCTGAGTTACGCCACCTAGGGTCAGAATAGTTGAAACTCGAAACAGGCTTGAAAGTATACTAAACGATACCATATTGGTTTCTATACACTCAATAATATTATATTTAAACTATTTCACAAAAACAAATACACCGGAACGATCACACATCATAGTTGCGTGACGTCACAATGCTGAATCAAACTAAAACGTAAACGATAATTAACAATTATGACGTCGTAACGTCGTACATTGGCAGTAAAAATTTTGTTAGCTATTGTAAGGTGGTGCTCATTTATATATTCCAATTTGCACCATTTTGGTGTGATGGTTTTGTCCTATAATACATGCACATTCCCAATGAATTTTGCCGATATCTATTCCCAAAAGGCCCGTCTACTTTTTCACTACAATACTTCTCAGACAGAATAGGAGTCTTTTTGTAATACTATAAAAGTGAGGACTACAGCACTGGTAGGTCAATTTCATTTATGTGTAAATGAAATAACGTTATCAAGTTCCATGGCGTTTTATCTTATTTATGAATCCTTCTAGATTTCCAGCATCAGTCATCACCGACCATTGGATAATCTATACAATTTTGTGATTTAAGAGCCCTTCCAAATGACTAATTTTAATACCCAATGATTGTCAAGTATTTACAAAGCATTAAAATCTTCATAATATGGATTTTGTCTTAAAAATAATTTACCAGTCTACATACCTAATTTAGCATGTAAAATATGTGTCAATGTCTATTCTCTACTTTCTTTAAAAGTAGAACGAGAAAAATACTAATCACGACGTGTCGATTATGTTAAATTGACGAAATAATATGCCCTACGTCAGACGTACACAATATTCACACACATAAAAACTTTTTTTTATTCTAGTTAATTTAACATTACCATTTTTTTGCACTACGTTGATGATAAATACCAAAATGGGACTCATTTAGAAATATTTATATTACATATACATAGATTGTGTCATTGTAGCATCAAAAAAATAATAATAAACAAATAAAATATATAACTTAATCTACTCAAATAAAATAAAAAATTCGATCAGAAAGTTCCATGACACTGTTTATTAAATTAACGATAACAGAAAATTGTATGACATGTAGACAATTGGAACTTACAAACAATAATAGGCATATTATATGTTTTTTAAATGTAGAAATAAATTCAAAGCTGTTCAAGAAAACTTAATAAATCCTGCCACATCAGATCATACAGTTGCTTATTGCAATATTATTTACTTACTGTAGATTTTTTTAAACCATTTTAAAGACGCTTAGAAAAGTAGAAAAGACGCATTTTCAACAAAATCAATAAATTCGTACGTTGCGCCAAAGTTGTTATAAGTCAAAACACGTAGAAAATGGTTCATTTCGTGAATATAATTATGTTAATTACAAACATTGCAATAATTGCAAAAAGTTTAAATAAATCATTCCCTAATATTTTATAAACGACATGGGTGGATGGAACCAAACATAATCTGTCAACATAGCACAAGTAACAATCTTTATGTTACGACAATATGAAACTGAGATCCAATCAAGAATTTTATACCCATATGGATTTTTCATTCCGTTTAACAAACTGAAGAATAAAATGTGACGTCACAGCTGTTTGCTGTCTCTCTCTTTAGAGTGACAAAGGTTTATTTTCAAAACCAGGACGTAACATAATGAACTGTCCATAATAATATGATATGATATAATATGGCTGCCTCGGTGGCGTAGTTGTATTATGGTACGACTGCAATGCTGAGATCTCGGGTTCGATCCCCGGGTTAGTCGGGTCGGGTAAAGTGATTATTTTCCATTCAGTATCAGCTCGGAGTCTGGAATTTGTACACGATAAGGCGATAGGCTCGCCCCCTATCACAGCATGGAACGGAATAACGGCAAAAAGTGGGTGCACTAATTGCGCCTCTGTCTACCCGGGGGATAAGAGGCGTGAGTGCGTGAGTGTGTAATAATATGATATCGCACCATAATATTTATTTTTATCTCTATAAAGTAATGCGGTTTAAATAAATTATGAAAACCAACTACAGCGGCTAGTAATAGTTGATATTTAAAAAATATAATTTGAGTTAGAAAGTTTATTCCAAACAAAATTGGCATATTTACATACTTTTTTGGTATGTGTAGTTCGGAACTACTAGTTCCACTTACATAAAAAAATACCTCACCACGCGGTGGTGAATTCAGTGGCGGCCTTGGAGGAGGGGGGCGAACCAGGCAACCGCCTGGGGCCTCGCAGTTACAGGGGCATCTTGCAGCTCCTTGGGGGCCCGTTTTTTGGCACCTTACTTACAAAGCTGTTAAAAAAAAATTATTTGCTTCGCACGGGGCCCCGCGTGCTTTTTTTTTGCTCGGCACACAGCCTCACATTGTATATGTTTTACTTTCCCCCGCGACTGGATATGTTCACGTTGTTTGCCGGTCTTTATAACCAAATATGGAGACTGTAAGGTTAGACAGAAAAACATTGGGATATTTAAAAATGAAAACTACAGTTATTGTTGAATTTAAATATAATAAAAAAAAAATAAAAAACATACTCATAAAAGTAAACAATCATACATAAAAAAATAATACACATTTAGGAAGTTAATAACCTAATTTTCAGTCAGTAATTTTGAAATATTACGAATATCTATTTTGTGTGATTTTACAATTTTTGCGAGGATTCTGCGAACTTTTTTTCTGTAATTATCCATAATAATACATATTGTGTTTTAGAGATATTCTACTATGAGTTGTGTAATTCATGGTTGCAGAATTATTTGCAATCCAACATCTAGTGTGAAATTCCATAGGTAAGTTGATTGTAAACAAAGTTGTGTAGATATTTATAGCAAAAGTAATAAACACGTGGATGTTTTACAAATTACAATACTAAATAAATTCTTGTTTGAGAGCCATGGAATCAAAAATTAACGCTACATTCTGCGGGTGAGGTTTCGTCCTTAAATTTATTTTTAATATTCTAAAACTTCTGTGAAGAAGCCAACAAAACAATTAAAGATTGCTAAAGATCACCATAATGTGCTCTCTTTCGGCAAATATATCTTTGAATTTATAAAACAAAAATGTTTTCGGTGACTAAAAGTGTAATGTTAAAGCATAAGTCTTTATGTTATCACTATATGTAATTTTTCTTTGCTTGCTACTTGGAATATACTTTTTAAAAAAATCTCAAATATTAGCAAAATTTCACTGCAAAATATTTTCAATTTCAGACTGTATAATCATGAACAACTTTAATAAGAAATAACTTGTAATTAATTTTCTTCTTTTATCTCTTCATCTTCTGCTGCAATACTTTCTTTTATTTCTTTAAACTTATTTCACTGGATGTCTTCACATTAACTGATGTATTGAAATCTTTCAAGTCTTGACGTTTCAATGGTGGTTCATATTCATTTCGCTGACATATAACGTAAAAAGTAAATATCAATCAATAATAATATATTTAAGTACCTATACATTTTAGACAGAGGCAGAGGTGCCATTTAGTACACTCAGATATCACCCAATGTACCGCCGTTATAAAATTTGGTGGGTCGCAAGCTTAATGCCCTATCCTACTAATCTTATTATATTATAAAGGCGAAAGTTTGTAAGAATGTCTGGATGTATGGATGTTTCTTTCATGCAAAAACTACTGAACGGATTTCGATGAAATATGGCACACGGGTAGATCATGTCCTGGATTAGCACATAGGCTACTTTTCATCCCAGTAAAATATAAACAGTGACTTTTATCCCGGAAAAACACATTCACGCGGGCGGAGCCGCGGGCAAAAGCTAGTAAATAATAAACTCTAAGTGGATCATAATTATACCAGTGAAATGATAAAAAATAATATACTTACAGCATGAGTTTCTGGTAATAAATAATTATTTTTGACATCTACTGCCATATTCCGAGAAGTAGAAGACACATTATCACATTCAGAATCATAATCTTCTGTCTTTAAATGTTGACTAGTAATTCTTGCAGACATCAAATTGACCTTTTAATGGTATTTATATTTAACCACGTTTTTGCTTATCTAGATCTTTAAGAAATCTGTAAAGAGAAATACAAACTCGATTTTATTTTAAATAAAAGTTTCAATAAATCAATGCTGGATACACTGAGAACTCGATTGTAACTGTTGATCCTCAGTTTTTATTTACGATGATTATTTAAAGATTAATAAGCTTTATAATATTCATTAGTAAGGCGGCTAGTATTACAAATACTCTAGCACCATTGTCAAACCGGTCCACCAAAGCTTACACCATGGTCACCCTAGCCTCTTGTTTACATATACTATTTACAATACAAAAAATCACATTTAACATTACGTTAATATGAAAAAAGTAGTCATATATAAAGCAAATCACATTAAGCGATATTTTTCTACAGTTCATTTATAAAATATTCACGTATTTTATTACATTTCGTATAAATATTGATAAAATTATAATATTTACACAATATTGATTACAATGAACTTACCTGTAGAATTTCACATTAAATGATGGATGCCAAATATTTCTGCAACCATGAACTACACAATTCACATTAAAATATCACTAAAACACACTTATTATTATAGATAATTACAGAGAAAATTTCGAAGTGAACATTTATTTGACAACTATATTGTCATCGAACTTAACATTTTATAACAGTGTTGCCGAAATATGTATTCGCAATTACCAATTAAATGAGGAAATTTTGTTTAACTAAAATGTTAATAAGGATAAAAAACCTTAAGGATATCTTATTCAACAAGAATAATTCTGAAATGAAAATAGTACTTATATCATTATATAAGATATGTTGGAAATATTTATATATATATGATTGAGACGACAATAACGGTATCGATATTTTTTTATGGGTGGGGAAATAATCCGTAAGCTTTGGCAACATAGGTTAAAGAGTGAGTGAGATAGAAGACAGCTCAAAAGGTAATTTTTTTGTCTTCACAAAAATGTGTGTACCGAGGCCTCCAGTAGATATATTATAAACTTCTTGGATCCAATAGTCAAAATATCGACATAGTGACTTGACATCATTTTTTTCATCTCATAGTTTTTTCCTAATAATATTTTGACAGCCTCCGTGGCGCCGGGATGTGATACGAAACTTTCACAGTTCACTGCACTAAGACACGTTTGTGTCATCAGATATTTAATTAAGTGTGGGTGTTTCGGTATGTATATATATGTTTCCCACCCACAAATACAAGATCTAGAATTTAGCATATGTTTAGAAACACTCACAACTATTTGAGTCATTTTAATATGGATTTAATGTAATTGAATTTCCACATTATCGGCCGTATGAATGCCGGATAACATTTATTTTTAAATTGAGGAAATAAAATCCTATCATCGAAAGACCGAGGTACCAGTTTAATCTACACCAGTAACAAGGAATACATTAAAATACATCACCGAACTTCCCGTTACGCCACATAAAAGTACGATTGTCAATGTCACTTTGTCACGTGTCTCCTGTGATTCACAGACATTTGGAACGATGCGATTGTACAGGATGTGTCCGCTAACGCACGCATCAGGGATTCGTCGGTAAGTCTTTCTTTGGTTCCTCAACACTGCTCAAGTTTTTGGCGTCGTCCTTTGTGTCATCAACTGAAATAAAAAAATTATAACATTTACATTTAAGCCTACCAATGAATAAAATAGATACTTTTTATTTAAAATTAAGGCGCCTAGCCAACAGCAAAATGTACTAATATTATTATGTTTTTATTTATTTGGCAATCTCTAAAACCAAATTTCTTTCTCATATAGGTAGTTATATTCCTGAGCGTAACGAGCCAATTCAATCCCAAATAAGGATTGGGGCATGAGATTGGTTTCATGTGAGCTTCGAGCTGGGATTAAATAAAAGACTCCGTGCGACATTAAGTCCGCCTATACATAATAAGAATGCGGTAGTTACGTTTCTCCGGAGGTTCAAACCCAAGGCACACACCTCTGACTTCGAAGTTACGTGTGTATTGTTTATCAATTATCGTTCGCTTTAACGGTGAAGGAAAACATCGTGAGGAAACCTACATACCTGAGAATTCTTCATAAGAATTTCGAGGGTGTGTGAAGTCTGCCAACCCGCACTAGGCCAGCGTGGTGGACTAAGGCCTTAAACCCTCTCAGTAGTAGAGAAGGCCTGTGCTCAGCAGTGAGCAGTATACAGGGTCATTTTTACATTGCGTTACTAAATAAAACCACATATTCGTCTATACCTCTCCTAACATCGTGCTAAAAATTTACAATGAATCCTACTAACATTATAAAGGCGAAAATTTGTAAGTATGTTTGGATGTCTAGATGTACGGATGTTTGTTCCTCTTTCACGCAAAAACTACTGAACGGATTTCGATAAAATTTGGCACACGGGTAGATCATGCCCTGGATTAACACATAGGCTACTTTTACCCCGGAAAAATATAAAGCGGGACTTTTATCCTGGAAAAACCTTGAAACGCGGGCGGAGCCGCGGGCAGAAGCTAGTAACGAATACTTTCGCCAAAAATCCCGGTTGTAGTATTCAAATTTTTTGATCATTTTGTAGTTTAGTGTGAATATGGCGTGTGCGTAAGTGTATTTCTGACTGAAAGTATAATGTTGCTGCTGCGAGGAATTCTCCTAGAGCAGTCATAGTGGCATTAGAGCGTGTAAACTTAAAGTTACTTTTTATTGATATTTATTTTGTTCAAAACTTACACTTTTTTATTTTACGTCTATGGTCAAAGTAACTTTATGGAAAGTGTCATTTTGAAGGAGATGAGTATGCGGTTTCACTTATTAACGCAATGTCAAAATGAGCCTGTATAATACTGGTATTATTATTATTATAGTTACGTTTGGCGTCGTCCTTGTTGAGGTTGGCGTGCGTGGTGTGCGTGGCGTCCTTGTCGAGGCGCGGCCGCTTGCGCGGGTGCGGGGGGGCGGCGCGGAAGGAGCGCGAGTCGCGGCGGCCGCCCGCGCCCTCGTCCTCCGAGTCCGACAGCTCGCCGTCGCCCGTGATGCGCTTGTCCTGCACAACAACCAATAAACCTTACACAATGTACATAAGGACGTGGCTTGTATCATCTTTCCATTGTGACAAAATCCTAGTAATATTATAAAGGCGACAGTTCGTAAGTATGTATGGATGTCTAGATGTATGGATGTTTGTTACTCTTTCACGCAAAAACTACTGAACGGAATTCGATGAAATTTGGCACACAGGTAGATCATGTCCTGGATTAACACATAAGCTACATTTTATTCCGGGAACATAAAAAGCGGGACTTTTATCTCGGAAAAACTTCTTAACGCGGGCGGAGCCGCGGGCAAAATCTATATTAAATAAAACGCTCATACACATAGTTTTGAAAAACAAATAATTGAAAGTGAGAGAATTTTTTGTTCTCTGTAATAAACACATAGCACGATTTTACATGGTCTAAACTTAGACCAGATAAGTTAGTCCCATCATATTTGGCCCTGTCCCGTCATCATGGCATTTAAATACCCACAAGCTATTACATCATGGCCACATTGAAGACATCTTATGTGAAAAGTGTCTAAATTGACTGTACTCTACTCTCTTTCACACACAAATGAAAGTAAAAAAAAAAACAAAAATGTGTAGTGAAACAGAGTTTTATGTAGTGTTGATAGCAAAATACTACAGGAGACCAGGCTTAACACGAACAGGTATTAGAGAAACTTAATCTAAGAAGTCTTGATGATTTATATTTTTGAAGTAATGTAAGATAATATCGATATGCATAATAAGGAAATTAAAAGTATGTTTTTATAGTCAGCAATACACAACTTACTTTGTCACTTTGAGGCAACCTTTCATCCTTATCTATTCTATCTTCTTCATCAGTTTCATCATTGACGGCGTCTTCAGGGATTGCTTGCACCTAAAAAAACAAATTTAGAATATAATACAAAATAATAACATACAAAAATATATATAATAAACAAAATTACCGAGTTTTATTATATACCTGTACTCCTGGCGCATGCGGAAGCATGCGCAAATTCTCAAATAGCCTGTTCTTTATCTTCTCTAAATATTCTGGCGTGTTTTGATTCGACATATTGCTCGGTGATATGTGTAGTTTGAAGTCAGGTCCGAAATATTCAAAGTAATCATTGTATGGTAGCTCGTTGGCAATTTCAACTCCGAGTGCTACCGACGTTTCATATGTCCAACAGCGAGATACATTTCGAATGGTATATCTGCAAAATGTGTTAATCATTATATCCATCCCCTTATCATAATAATTAATTTTATTAATATAGCAGAAGAGGAGTAATGTAGTTGCAAATTATGTGTAAACAGTAGTGTGAAATGAGATCTGTATATGGACTTAAGGCTCTTACACATAAACACGATACGACGTTGCGACGCCCTACGACGTTTATGTGTATGAGCCCTTATGCATAATTACTAAATATACTATGGATGTATGCATATTTACTAAATATAATAATATTAGAATTTTTCCTCGCAGCTCCGCCCGCGTGTATGAGTTTTCTGGTATAAAGGTCCCGATTTATATTTTCTCGAGATAAAAAGTAACCTATGTGAATTGTTGATAATGTCCAGTATCGGTGCAGTAGTATTTTGAGTTTATTCATTACAACATACAAACTCAACAAATCTTTCCTCTGTATAATATTAGTGTAGATTATGCTTCTTAATAAATAGCATCCTTACCCTCCACCACCGACTAGGAGGAATGGGAGACCAAATCTTTTTACAAGCTCTACGCATCTTCCATGGCCACGAACAGTTAAGTTGAAACAGCCGAGGCGGTCACCTGTGAAGACAATACCAGTATGTTCAAAATAATCAGAGAAAACTGTATCAACTAAAATAGCTATTTTTCCTAAATGAATAGACTTTAGATTAAGATGATACTTCTGTGTAACATAAATCAATGTAAAACAAAAGTTTTGCAATTATTGTGTTCATGGTCCTTTTCACATTGTCTAAGGAAATACTTTTGAGTGTGCAATGGACTGATATAACCAGCTATGATTTATTGTTATTATGTGACCTATTTGCTTGTTTCTTTAAAATAGCAATAATACAAGTGCACCCAACCACAAATAGAAATGACGACATGAGTTCGACTTTCCTAACTACACTAGGTAACTTTACTTATAAATATCTACATAGCTAGCAAAATAAATTACCTGTAAGAGAATCAGCACCACACTGCAACACCACAGCACTCGGTTGGAACGTCTCCATAACCTTGGATATGATGGGCACGAAAATGGACTCGTATGACTCGTCATCCATGCCGTCACGCAGTGGTATGTTCACAGCGTAATATTTTCCCTTACCCGCGCCGATATCCCGTAAATCACCTGTTCAAATTGTCTTTATCAATAAATTGTACTACAACTATTCTATGAAGTTACTATATGAGTTATGCGATATTCATCATCATCCACACGATCTTCTCCACTCCTGACCACAGATCTCTCCTAAGATTGCGATAATAATTCAAGTCAATATTATAAAATATGTGCGTTTGCCTGCGGCTCCGTACCGTCCACGCGGCGTGAAAAAGTTTTTCAGGGATTTTTCTTTTTCAAACTTTCCATAAAAATTTAAACATATGCCTAAAAAATTCAAAATCGGTGCAGTAGTCTCAGAGATTAGCCCATACAAACTTACAAACTTTTCCTCTTTATGATATATTTTTTTTTTAAATGGCCATCTTCGGAGCATTAGGGACGGCTGCGGGCTTCCTCCGACTCACGTCTAAGTTGTCGTCCGCAACCGCCCCTGCGCGTACCGCTGTTGCGGTCCTTTTCCCTGTTGCGGGGGCTCAGAAGCCCCCGAAACACCGTACCGTGTCCACCTTTTGGTGTCCGAGGCAGCGTGAGACACGCTGCCGTCCATCACGGGGGTCACAGAAGTTGGCTAGACTAATGGGTGGGCGGCACCTCCCGCCCAGCCGTGACCCCCGGAGGCCCCTATTAGTCGCCTTTTACGACAGGCAGGGGATACCGTGGTGGAATTCTCCAAACGCCCCCAATCCACAGGGCGGGAGACGGTGGTCAGTCGTCCACCCGACGCCTCTTACGTCTCGTCTGGCGGCGGGAGGGATCACCACTGCGCTGGCGATCCCTCTCGGCACTCTCCTTCCGCGAGAGGACCGCCTCGCAGAAGTGGGCCACCGCCTGCCAGGCCTCCCGGCCGCCGACCATGGAAGCGACCACGGCCGGCAGCGAGAGGTCTTCTCCGACGACTGCCCTGAGAGCGCTGCGTTCTTCATCCCAGGCTGGACAACACTCCAACGTATGTTGGGCCGTGTCCATTGGGCAGTTGTCACAATAGTGACACACGGCCGACTCCTCTATCCCTACCACCCGAAACAGGAACTCACCGAAGCAGCCATGCCCGGTGAGCACCTGCGTCAGGCGGTATGCTCTTTACAATATTGGTATAAATTATAACAGATGAGTAAATTACTTCAACAGGGGATATATTGTTGCAGAAAGATGGTATCAATAATTGGACGAAAAGTTAGGATTATGTGCAGGACGCATATTCTCGAAGAGAGAACAACGTAAAGTGCATACCGCGCATGCGCGATTTCGTAATAGAACTCGGACCTCTTAGTGACGTCATAGACTTTAGTCAGTGATCTTAGTGAAAAAATCGTGTTATCGTTAGGGTCATTGAACGCTTATAACTCACCCGGTATGAACTGTGTAGTGTTTCATTCGGTGTCATAGTGTAGGTTAGAACTTTGCCTACCCCGCTGCGGTAGCGGGATGAACGTATGTATAAAGTTTAAATAGTTATTTTTAGAAATGTTGCTTGTGTGCATCGTTTGTGCTAAACTTAGAGTAAGTAAATCACGATAACTTTCTTTGTAATGCACATAAGGTTGTTTTATGATGTTTAGTATATAGAGCCACTTAGTGTCTATGTACCAAGACACTTATAGTTTAGGCATATAGATTTAACTTAGGCGCGAATTGAAAATAAGTGTAATCTTGAAAGTGAAAAAGAGGTCCTAGAAAGAGGGAAGGCCCTCTTAGTGCTCCGTACGGTATAGCCGCGGAGTACTTAAGCTAATTTGTTTTTTTGTATTTTTGAGTTAAAACGTGTTAGGAGTTTTTTGTTTAATAGAAATAGTTCGGGACATCAAGAAAACAGCAAGTAGTCGGCAAGAAAGAAGAAGTCTGCAAGTTTGAAGAGGAAACAGGCGCTTATGCAGAGTGGACCATCCTTCCTCATCAGCGGTGGCACGGTGCTACGAGGACGACTTCCAGCTACGTCGCATAGCTACGGCGTAGCAACGAGAGACTACGCGCCGAATATTAACGCCGGGAGAATTTGGCTACCGTTGTGGCTGAACTTTGTAACTTTCGATTCAGTGTGTGAAATAAACGCTATTTCCCGATTTTACGCCTTTGTTACTTTGTCACTGGTATCGCCATATTCCCACTCACGCAATCCAGCACACACACAACACATTGCGGGGTGTTGGCCCAGTCCGAGCCCCGCACATTTTCTGGTCCTTCGCGAGCCGGATCTACGTGAGTGTGGAAAATGCCAGTGACAAGGTCAATCGGGAAACGAACGGCGTCGGCCACGGAAGCGTCAACGACGGTCACGTCATGCACCGCGACGTCCGCAACGGGGACGTCCGCGACCGCGACGTCTGCTACAGCAACGTCTGCGACTGAGGCCACCGAGACCACCATCGCCGACACCGTTCAAACGTGTTTCACCACCGATAGGGATACCGCTGCCGGCACCGCTGCGGAGGAGCTTCAAGCCGCCGCACCGGAAGAGAGGAAGCCACAGCGGCCCCGAAGTCGACCAGCCACTTCTTCAAGGCGTTCAACGAAAGCACGTCGCCTGGCACAGGCCAGGGCCGAACTCACAAAACTCAAGATAGAGCTAGCGACCGCAAAGCTAGCAGAGATCGAAGCGGAAGATAGCGAGGATGACCTTAACTCCGTCATCACCGAGGTCGAGCAGGATCAACGCGTTCACAGCTGGTTACATACCAGTCAGCTGCTCGCGATTGATAACCGACCTCACGAAGTGCAAGATGCGCAATCCCGTGTGCAGCCGCCACCCGAACCCATAGACCCAGTGATCACCGCCGCATCCTGGGACATCCCGGCGTCTGCACCGGCGGGAGCCAGTGCCGTGCCCCCGCCAACGTGTCACCCAGTGGCAAATGATGCATCAAATAATCCGCTCGATTTCATAACATTTTCAGGTAACCCTGCGGCATCGAACCCGAATGTGCAGCCGCTGCCTGCGAAGCAACCGCCGCCTGTAGTAGCAGCCTGGTTAAGAGAAAATGAAGCTTCGCAACAGCCGCCGCCGCCGCAGCCCCCGCCTACCCCGCGTCAAGTGCGGGGCGGGGAATTGGTCGCAGCGCGACCGAACTCCGATTATAGTGAACTTGCGTGTGCCATAACGCAAGCTGTGCAAGCTGCACAACATAGACAGCCGTTGAAGTATACGGAGTTGCCCATTTTCAACGGTGCGCATCAAGATTGGCTACTTATAGAGCCGCTTATAATGAATCCGCAAGTTATTTTACAGCGTTGGAGAATATGTCCCGATTGCGCCGCAGCTTACGGGGCACAGCAAAGGAAGCAGTACAAGGGCTGCTCATCACCAACGCCGAACCGAACGCTGTGCTGAGGACTCTCGAGACGCGGTTTGGGCGTCCGGACTCGATCGCATTGGCCGAGATCGAGCGACTCCGGGCGCTACCCCGCCTCACTGATTCGCCGCGAGATATTTGCACTTTCAGTACGAAAATAGAAAATGTCGTGGGAACCCTGCAAGCGCTCGATTGTGCCTTCTACCTGTATAATCCGGAGGTTACGAAGGCGGTGATGGAAAAATTGACTCCGACGCTGAGAAGGCAATGGTATGAGTTCGCCGCCGCACAACATAGAGGTGAGCCCGACTTATTAAAATTTAGCCGATTCATTGCCAGGGAAGCGGAGATATGCAGTCCGTTCGCCGTGCCAGAGATCATCGCGGACAAGGCCCCGGTGAAGGCTAGCGGCGGCGAACAACCACGCCGGCAACGAATACATACCGTCGCCGACAAACAGAAGCCCGCATGCTGTGTATGCAACCAGGAGGTACATTCGATGGGCGAATGTGCACGATTTCGGGATGCCGCGGTTGACGCGCGGTGGGACTTAGCAAAAAAACATAGGCTATGTTTCAGGTGCCTGAAATTTCGATCGAAGCAACACACATGCAAGCCTCGAAAATGCGACACGGACGGGTGTGAACGACATCACCATAGGATGCTGCACTCGGACCGGAGGAGTAAGAGTACCGACGAGGCCACCAATGAAGAGGTGGTAAATTCGGCATGGACGTCGCAAATGTCATTTTTGAAAATAGCTCCGGTATGCATTTCAGGACCGGCGGGAGAGGCTCACACTTTCGCGCTACTTGATGACGGGTCGACGGTCAGTTTGATCGACCATCAGCTGGCCAAGGACATCGGCGCGGAGGGACCGGATGAACCGCTCCACATAATCACGTACGATGGAGAGAAAACTACACGGAATAATTCATGTCGTGTTAAGTTTCAGATAAGGGGAAGTCGGGGACGGCAGCAGATAGAAGCCCGCACCGTCGACAACTTGAGATTGGCGGCGCAGCGTATTCCTGAAGAGGCGCTGCGAGACTGTACCCATTTGAAGGGCCTCCTGCCTGCATCACAAACGCAAGAAGCGAAACCCCGACTTCTTATAGGCCAGGATAATTGGCATTTGCTTATATCTAGCAAGACACGGTCCGGGAGGAGGAACCAACCGGTCGCCTCGCTCACACCACTAGGATGGGTGGTACACGGGAGCCGGACCAGAGCCCTAGGACACAGGGTGAATTTCGTCGGCCAGACAGCAACCGACGACCTAACTGAGGAGCTCGTAAAAGAATTTATTTTGCTTGATAATCTGTTTGTAGATCCCCGCAGGCCGAAGAGCGACCCCGGAGAAAAGGCGCTGAGAATCCTGGAGGACAACACCACGAGAGAACCCTGCGGAAGATATACCACGTCTCTCCTGTGGAAAAAAGAAAATGTCGAGCTCCCGAACAATTACGAGAACACTTTGAAAAGGCTGCACAACATAGAAAACAAGCTGGATAGGAACCCCGAACTCAAGGTCAGATATAACCAACAGATGGAGGCGCTGATCGAGAAGGATTACGCCGAGCCAGCCCCCGCGACCTCCCATGCAACAAGGACATGGTATTTGCCGCACTTCGCAGTTTTTAATGCTTTGAAACCGGACAAGCTGCGAGTTGTGCACGACGCGGCGGCCAAGACAAAGGGTACCACTTTGAATGATAACTTATTAACAGGTCCAGACTTGTTGCAGCCTCTTCCCGCCGTCCTGATGCGATTTCGGGAACATCCCATTGCAGTCACCGCGGATATCACGGAGATGTTTATGCAGGTGAGATTGCGCGAGGAAGATCGCGACGCCCTCAGATATCTCTGGCGAGCGGATCGCCGAGATAACGAACCGCCGGAAATATACAGGATGAAGGTACTCATTTTCGGTGCATCTAGCTCTCCCGCGACGGCGATTTATGTCATGAATCGCAACGCGGACAGATTTCGATCGACGCATCCGGAAGCTGTCGACGCGATAAGGAGAAAACATTATATGGACGATTACCTTGACAGCTATCCGGACATAGAAAGCGCGACAACGATTGCGCGGCAAGTGCGCGACATTCACGGTGAGGCGCATTTTATATTGAAAAAATGGACGAGTAATTCGCCTGAGGTACTTGAAGCACTCGGCGAATCGGCAAGTCCCCACCGCGAAGAGGTGGACTTAGAAAAGGCGGAGAGAGTCATGGGCCTCATTTGGAGACCAACGGAAGACAGACTCGCCTTCAATTTGGATTTGGCGCGCATACCGCCAAACTTGTTAATCAGAGAAGCGCCCACGAAACGAGAAGCGCTTAAAATAGTAATGTCCCTGTTTGATCCTCTAGGTCTTGCATCCCCAGTGACGGTAAGGGCCAAGCAGCTGTTGCAGGAGGTCTGGAGACGCGGCACTGCATGGGACGATCCGCTTGACGGCGACATATCCGCCGGATGGGCGGATTGGGTCACACAGCTGAGAAGATTGGGTCACGTGTCCGTGCCACGCTGCTACCTAGGCTATACTCGAGCTAGAAGATTGCAGCTGCACGTGTTCACCGATGCCAGCGAGTCCGCCTACGCGACCGCACTATACTGGCGAGCCGAAGATGAAGACGGACGGGTCACGGTTTCGCTTATAACAGCGAAAGCGAAAGTTGCGCCGCTGAAACTAACGTCCATTCCCCGTCTAGAATTACAGGCAGCAGTACTCGGCACACGGATGGCAGCCGCGGTGAAGCGCGAACACGGAAGACAACCCGAGTCAACGACCTACTGGACAGACAGTCGGACAACGCTGAGCTGGATCAGAACAGGATCCAGATCATACAAACCATACGTCGCTCATCGCGTCGCGGCAATAGAGGAACATTCACAAACGAGCGAATGGAGATGGGTGCCGACGCGCCACAATGCCGCTGACGATGCCACACGCGACGTGCCGGACAACTTCGATGAGCGACATCGATGGTTCAATGGGCCGGAATTTCTCCGAAATCCACCCGACTTATGGCCCACGGAAGAAAGGGGCATCATCACCACGACCGGTGAAGAAAGAGTAGGCGCCGTCACCTCAGGACATCGAGAGCCACAGCTCTCAGAGGCCCTACCCGACGTGAATCGGTTCTCGAGTTGGACCCGATACTTGAGAGCTACAGCTCGCACTCTGCAGGCAGTGCGCATGTTCCGGCGACGGTGTGATTACGTTAATCACAAGCGAACAAAGGCCGCTTCGCAAAAGGACCCGGATTGGAAACGCGCTCAAACGTCGAAAAAACCGTTGAAGAGGAGCGCGCGAAAATCGGAGGACATAACATTCATGACCCTCCCAGCTGAGCTGTTAGAACGGGCGGAATACCTCATTATAAAAATGAGTCAAGAAAAAGTGTTTGCCGAAGAAATACGTGCACTCGCACAAGGAAAACCCGTATCACGGGATAGCCGCCTGTATCCTTTGAGTATTGTACTAATTAATAATTTGATATGTTTAAATAGTCGGATTTCAGCTACCACGGGAATCACAGAAAAAATGAAGCACCCTCCGGTCGTCGACGGCGAGCATCGGGCAACACGGCTGTGGATCGAGCACGTCCACGCAGAGCTGCATCACGCCAGCGTCGAGAGCGTGGTCAACTGCTGCCGCCAACAGAGATGGATCCTGAGACTACGCCCGACGGTCAAGACTACACTGAGGAGCTGCTTGAAGTGCCGCCAGAGGGCGGCGACCCCGCCGCAGCCGGTGACGGGCGACTTACCTGCCTGTCGGCTGGCTCACCATCACAGACCATTTACCTATACCGGTCTTGATTACTTCGGTCCGCTCACCGTAACCGTGGGCCGCAGCAATCAAAAGCGCTATGTAGCTCTCTTTACATGTTTGACAGTTCGAGCGGTGCATCTAGAGGTGGTGCACTCATTAAGTGCGCAGGGTGCAATCATGGCACTCAGGCGCATGACAGCGCGTCGTGGGAGCCCCGTCGAGCTGTGGTCCGACAATGCGACCAACTTCCACGGCGCGGAACGAGAGCTGCGCAACACCCTCCTCGCGGGCGCCGAAGAAGAGGCGTCGCGGAGGGCGATCCGATGGCGCTTCATTCCCCCGGGCGCGCCATTCATGGGCGGCGCCTGGGAGAGACTGGTGCGGACTGTGAAAACCGCACTAAAAACGGTGCTCCACGAGAGGAGCCCTCGAGAAGAGACGTTGGCAACGTTACTCGCCGAGGTCGAACTAACAGTCAATAGCCGACCATTGACCCACGTGTCGGTGAACCCTGAGGATCCGGAAGCCCTGACGCCTAACCACTTTTTGTTGGGCGGTCGGGGCCCGTGGTCGGTGCCGAACTTCCCGGCCGACCACGACTTCGGCGCGCACGCCGACCTCAAAGCCACACAGCAGCTCGCCGACGCATTCTGGACGCGTTGGCTCCGGGAGTACCTCCCCGAGCTAAGAAACCGGCGGGAGGCCCACAGCCGGGGCCCCGAACTGCAAATAGGTGATGTCGTCCGCATCATAGACGGCACGCTCCCGCGCAACACATGGCCGCGGGGGCGCATTTGCGCCATGTATCCCGGCCCAGATGGAGTGGTGCGCACAGTGGACATCACCACCCGCGGAGGTGTCCTGCGACGACCCGTGAAGAGGATCGTCGTCATACACCAAGCTGACGACACAAGGACCGAGTGCGCCGCGCCGCAGCCAGCGGCGGATGCATCCTGCCCGACAGCGTGACTGCATCACCCCCTGGACGCTGGGTGATGCACGGCGGGAGAATGTGCAGGACGCATATTCTCGAAGAGAGAACAACGTAAAGTGCATACCGCGCATGCGCGATTTCGTAATAGAACTCGGACCTCTTAGTGACGTCATAGACTTTAGTCAGTGATCTTAGTGAAAAAATCGTGTTATCGTTAGGGTCATTGAACGCTTATAACTCACCCGGTATGAACTGTGTAGTGTTTCATTCGGTGTCATAGTGTAGGTTAGAACTTTGCCTACCCCGCTGCGGTAGCGGGATGAACGTATGTATAAAGTTTAAATAGTTATTTTTAGAAATGTTGCTTGTGTGCATCGTTTGTGCTAAACTTAGAGTAAGTAAATCACGATAACTTTCTTTGTAATGCACATAAGGTTGTTTTATGATGTTTAGTATATAGAGCCACTTAGTGTCTATGTACCAAGACACTTATAGTTTAGGCATATAGATTTAACTTAGGCGCGAATTGAAAATAAGTGTAATCTTGAAAGTGAAAAAGAGGTCCTAGAAAGAGGGAAGGCCCTCTTAGTGCTCCGTACGGTATAGCCGCGGAGTACTTAAGCTAATTTGTTTTTTTGTATTTTTGAGTTAAAACGTGTTAGGAGTTTTTTGTTTAATAGAAATAGTTCGGGACATCAAGAAAACAGCAAGTAGTCGGCAAGAAAGAAGAAGTCTGCAAGTTTGAAGAGGAAACAGGCGCTTATGCAGAGTGGACCATCCTTCCTCATCAGCGGTGGCACGGTGCTACGAGGACGACTTCCAGCTACGTCGCATAGCTACGGCGTAGCAACGAGAGACTACGCGCCGAATATTAACGCCGGGAGAATTTGGCTACCGTTGTGGCTGAACTTTGTAACTTTCGATTCAGTGTGTGAAATAAACGCTATTTCCCGATTTTACGCCTTTGTTACTTTGTCACTGGTATCGCCATATTCCCACTCACGCAATCCAGCACACACACAACACATTGCGGGGTGTTGGCCCAGTCCGAGCCCCGCACAGATTACTTGTAGCTTATTGCTAAAATTAGAAAAAGAAACAGAATCAAAATTTGTTTCAATCTTGCTTTAACATTATAAATGTGGATAATTGTGAAAATCTTGTATGTTAGGCAGAAGTAAACGCAGTACCCGCTAATCAATTTGGATGAAAAGTTAGCACAAAGATAAATCATGTAATGGATTAATAACTTACATTGGCTTTTTAACTTGAAATTAAAATACTTGAGGTTTTAATCTGATTTTTAAGTAAATGCCACTGGCATCGTACAAGTGGTGCTATGGATCTTCACGGAAATTTTGGGATTTTTAGAAGGAAAAGCTTCTCACATGGAGAAGCCATGAGCAACAACCAGTACTTTATAAATATGATCATAAAGCCATTAAAAATTATTCAAATACAAAGTGTGTATCTTTATAAATATCAGAATGCAGGCATAATATGTTATGTAGTTTGTAAAAAATATTTACCAGTTTTAAAGAATCCTACTAATATTATAAAGGCGAAAGTTTGTAAGAATGTCTGGATGTATAGATGTTTGTTACTCTTTCACGCAAAAACTACTGAACGGATTTCGATGAAATTTGGTACACGGGTAGATCATTTCCTGGATTAACACATAGGCTACTTTTTATCCCGGGAAAATATAAAGCGGGACTTTTATCCCGGAAAAACTCATTCACGCGGGCGGAGCCGCGAGCAAAAGCTAGTATTAAATAGTTTTTATGCCACTTAGAAATTTCATCAAATGAAGTTGCATTTATATTCGTGCCATATAATATTTGTAAGTACAAAATATTTATCATAATATCAGAGGTTTTATCTAACTGGTTTGATTTTATTGGTGGTAGGTCTCTCATATGTAAGAGTTTGTTTGGGTGGGTACCACCACAATGTCTATTTCTACCGCCAAGTAGCAGTTTCCATGCACTGCTGTGTTCTGGTTTGAAGGAAATTGTAGTCAGTGTAACTACTGGACATAATGAGACAACATCTTATGTCTCAGGGTGACAACTGACGAGCGCAGTGGAATGCCATACAGTACTTTGTAACTCATGCTGGATGGTGTTCCTACAGTTTATGGGTCGTCGTATCGTTTACCATAAGATGAACGGCACGCTTGTCTCGTCATTCAAAGCAATAAAAAAAAAAAAAGAAGTTGAAGAAAATAATGTCATAAAGAGGTCCGAGTCCAGCAATGGATATTATTTGATATGGTGATAATATCAAGAGATTGAATGTAAATATCTGTCAATAAAATAAATACCTGTTCCTGGGAAATACTCTCCATATTTGTGGAAGGACACTGTCATGACCCTGTCAGTTGTATAGAAAGCTTCCTCCACACCATCACCATGGTGCACATCTATATCAATATATAGCACCCTCTGGTGATATTTCAAAAGTTCCAATATCCCAAGTACAATGTCATTAACATAACAGAATCCAGAGGCTTCAGATTTCTTGGCATGGTGGAGACCACCACCCCAATTGATGCAGATTTCTGATGCCTAAAAACAAGGATATGGTATTTTCAAATAATGAAATCCTCCTGAAATCCTCCTAGCCAGTTTCGGCCACGGCGGCCAATCTCAACGGAGATCAGCCAGGTACGCAGGAGATATTATAGTGCACAAGTGTGTGCGCAATACACAGGTGCACTCGCTATTCCTTCACTCTCATAGTCCGGTGAGACGGCAATCCGACATGACCGGAGAGAGATCAGGCGCAGGACCAACGGCTTTACGTGCTTTCCGAGGCACGGGGGTATCACACCGCCAACTTCCTGACTCCGAGCTGCGACTGAGTAAATTTTAAGATGAAAATACCCAGTCACAATTTTTTTTTGGCTCGACCCGGGATTCGAACCCAGGACCTCAGCGCGCAAATCGTACTCGTAATGCGTACGCAATACCACTACGCCACCGAGGCAGTTTCAAATAATAATAACTTGTCAGCAAGTTGTATTGATTTCTTGTCTTGTATAAAGGACTAACACAACTAAGTATGGAATTAGTTTTTAGCATTAGAACTCTAACATGTAATTTAGAAAATGTGTTAAACAACTTTATCCTGATACACTGTTTACAGGCTGTGCTAACAGCACATAAAAAGAAACAAAATCAAAAATAAACTTCTTTCTAAGCCAAGTTGAATATAAAATCAAAAGAAAAAAGAATGTTCAGGGTTTTTTTATGTTGTCATACCTGTTTGTTTAACTTAACAGCTGCGGCCACTGAGCCCCCAGCAGACAACTGGCAGAACTCATAGAGCCCATCAAAAACTGGACAATCTTCACCAACATTAACTGTAATAAAACACTGCTTGATATAGTGGCAGTCAACTAAAGCAAATATACATGAACCTTTATTAATTTTTTTTACTAAATCAAAAGTAGAAAATTATCAATTAAAAATTATATATTACACTAGTAGTGCTCGCGTCTCCGCCCGCGTGAAAAGTTTTTCCGGGATAATAATATTTTCCCGGGATAAAAAGTAGCCTATAGCACTTAGGAGTAAAGTAGCTTCCTATTAGTGAAAGAATTTTCAAAATTGGTTCAGTAGTTCCTGAGATTAGCACGTTCAAACAAACAAACAAACAAACTCTTCAGCTTTATAATATTAGTATAGATAAAAAATTATGGTATAAACTTTCTAAATTGATAAATATTATTATTATGGCATATGGCAAGTAAAACATTAATTCAATATAAATCACTTACATCTCTGCATTTGCTTGTTGTATTCTGACATATTATCAGGCCTTATAGACCTCAGGAACCTAATATAGTCATCTGAGTGGAATTTTGTCATTTCATCAGCTGTTGCCTTGTGAGGCCTCTGAAATGAAGCATTCCGTAGAATATTATGTTTATCTGCTCTTCTACCACTCCAATTTGAGTTTGGAGGCAACACACTATTCAATTTTGTTTTGTACATTTTTGACATTGACACTTCCTGGGGGATGCTATCCTAGGCATGTAATATAAGAAAGAACTAATTCACATAATAAATTTTAGGTTATCAATGAACATAAAATGATATTTTACAGTTTTTTTTGCAAATTACATTACAGAATCATAACTAGAGTCTACAGATAAACCAGATAGACATGTATATTGTATACTAGCTGTTGCCTGCGGCTCCGCCCGCGTTAAAAAGTTTTTCCGGGATAAAAGTCGCGTTTTATGTTTTCCCGGGATACATCCAAACATCCATACATTCTTACAAACTTTCGCCTTTATAATATTTGTCGGATCTGGCAACAACTTTATGCTAAATTAGCTTTTACTCGCGCCTCCGCCTGCGTGAGAGAAATTTCCTAGGATAAAAATTTGCCTATGTCTTTTCTAGGATCTCAAACTATTTCCATGCCAAATTACATCGAAATACGTACAGCAGTTTCGGAAATATGCAGTAAAAAAAAAGTGCCTGTTATTTCTCTTCGTTATGGACTAAGGTACATACGTTAATACTTACATAAATTTCCATTTTCCTGTATAGTCCATAGTTTAACAATAAGTTGTGCGTCATACGTATACGGTGTGGTTTCATAGGATGACCCTGTCCATAGTAGTAGTTGCCGATATCACCTAAAAACAATATTTGTATCAAGTTTAACTTCTTACAGACATGTTACTCAAATCATTTTACAGCTTGACACATAACAGTCTGTACTAGACTTAACAAGATTCGAACAAAAACCATGCAGCCAATAGGAATTAAGAACGCTGTACAGACGCCATCGAATGACTCGACACACATATTAATAAATTTTCGAAGACGAACATGAGCGCCTTTTTGCAAATTCAATAAAATTAACACACTTTAAGGTAGATATTAATGTACCCCTAATTATTTTACGAATAAATACAGCAATAATGACTTCTTCCATTCTAGTAAAGATGCTCGTAAAGTATTGCAAGTGGCGGGTTACAAACTCGTAACAATATTTACTTACTGTCATAATAGTAACACACTCTCTTCTTACTATGCGGTTGCATTGCCATTATAGTTATTATGTATTACTTCGAGTTATTTGGTACACAAATACTTATCATTTATGTATTCTTTCCATGAAACAAAATCCACCGCACACAAACTTCTTGTTGAACGAGTGAATGAATGATTGTAAACTATGATGAAGTGCGATGTGAATTGTGATTTGTGGACAGTGTTGCCAGATGTATGATGGTTGAAGTCGCTGAAAATTCATTGTGAAGTAGCCTAAAGTCGCCTCACTCATCGTATATGGACTAGGGCTTTCAGTCTCGGTACATTTACGAGTCTCGGGAAAAAAAACGAGACTTGGTCCGGTCTCGAAAAAAAAACGAGACTTTCGAGACTATTTCAAAAATAGTCATTATACTCGTAGGCCACGATTAAAGACTTTTAAGGCAGTCAATACAAGATATATCAATAAAGTACTTTATTAATCACACTATTATAAAGCCACATGCAAGTTAAATTACCAATTACTTATATGACTTTTCAATTTTTATATCTGTCCCGTAAAAGATAAAGAGCGTTGGATAATTACTTGCAAAGAGATGATTTGCTTTTATTACAAACTAGCTTTTGCCCACCGCTTCGACCACATGAAATAGTTTTACAAGGACAAAAAGTAGCCTATAGCCTTTCTAGAGTTTCAAACTATCTCCATACCAAAATTCAACGAAATCGGTTCGGTAGTATTTGAGTAATTTGGCGTTAAGACATACATACAGACTCAGCGGGGGGTTTTGTTTTATAATTTTTAATTAAGTAAATCGCATAAGAAAAAGTATCTCTAATTCTACGCTAGAAGTACGTATAGATTAGCATTAGTGTTTGGGTCCCAGGTCATCTCGTGTCTCAAAGCATCGGGACTTTTTGTATTTTTAATAGTCTCGCATCACAGGTTTTTAGGGTCGAAACATGTCACGCTATAGTAAGTGAAGACTCCCTTCTCGTAATAGACGTAGACGAGACGTCTCCAGCCTTTTTTAAAACCGGCCTGCAGACGGTGGTTGGGCGATCGGTGACCCGCTACCGTATAAATAAAGTTTATGAGGGTGCCGCGTAGTGTTTCATACTTATTTGACATTTTATTCGAGTCTCATCTTCAAACAGCGAGAGACTCTGCTCAAGAGCAGACTCCTACCAAAGTTGCGATAGCATGCATCCGTGACCTTCGACATGCTTAATTATAATGTTATATGAATGCTTTGGGTTGTCTCATGTCCTGGGATTTTCGTAACTTTTCAAACCATAATTACCAGGGATTTAGCAATGGTTTGAGTATTTCCCCCTATCGCTACCATTGTCAAAAAGAGATCTTTTCCCAATTTATCATAACAATAATGTACTTAATTATAAAGACCCGTATATGTTTCAACAAGGTTAGGTTGCGACTTCCGAGAAATTAACAAAAATTTAATTTTTCTATGTCGCCACTGATCCGCATTAAAAAGATCCTGATAATTTAGTATTTTTTTCAATAATAATTATTATTTGATGTTAGTTTCGAAAGTCTCGTTTTTCCCGAGACTGGAGGCAGCAGTCTCGAGTCTCAAAAATACAAAAAAATCGTCGAGACTCTCGAAATTTTCGAGACCGAGAGTCTCGAAATGAAAGCCCTAATATGGACAGGCAAAGAAGCAATAAGGGTGCGTGTACTAATATACGCGCATGAGAGGTTAAAATCCTCCTTTATTGAAGTCGGTTAATATTATTAAAACTATATTTACAGTGATGCGCGTCATAGCCTGTGGCTTTTTGTGTTACATAATGCATGCGTATCTTAAAATTTCACTCTCATAATTATTTCATAACGCGCATAAGCAAGTATAACTTAAATAAAAGTCTATTTCACATACATACATGCAGAAGTAACGCCGGAGCTCATGTACCGCTTCGTCGCCTTACGCCTGTTATCTCCGAAGGGGTAGGCAGAGGCGCAACTAGTGCACCCACTTTTCACCGTCATTCCGTCCCATGATGCGATAGGGGGCGGGCCTATCGCCATATCCGGCTCAAATTCCAGACTCCGGGCTGATACTGAATAGAAAAACTCAATATCACTTTGCCGGACCCGGGGATCGAACCCGAGACCTCAGCTTTGCGGTCGTACCTTCTATTTTCTCCCTATCTAATCAAAAATAAAAAAAATGGCCTCTAACATACTTTTCACCATAACTTGATGTCAAAATTTTTTTTTTTTTTAAACCTTACTTTTCTTTTTTCGCTCATTAAACAAGTAGTCTGTTTGCTTATTTAAGTGAGTTTGCATATTGTCAACATGTAACCGTTTTTTGTCCCAATAAAATAAAATAAAAAATAAATGACCGTGTGCCGAGGAATAAGCTGTGATCAACGTTATTATTAACGTATGGGACTGAGGGCCGCCTGGTAAGGGCACTGAAGTATATATAATGAGAACTTCAAAGCCTGTATCAGGGTAAGGGGAACAAGAATAGCGATCCGCAACACTGTGCTGTTGGCGACGAAGTGAATGCCGGATTAGCAGAAGGAGCACGAAAGTCGAGTGAATGGGGAGGAAGTTTTTTTATAGCATTGAATGACGAGACGAACATGCCTTTCGCCTGATGGTAAGCGATACGACCACCCATAAACAGTAGAAATACCATCCAGAACCTTGATTTACAAAGTACTGTGTGGCATTCCACTGCGCTCGTCATCCTGAGACATAAGATGTTAAGTCTCAGTATATCCTGTAGTTACATTGGCTACAATGCCCTTCAAACCGAAACACAACAGCGCATGCACACTGCTGCTTGGCGGAAGAAATAGACATTGCCGTGGTACCCACCCAGACGGACTCTTACATATGAGAGTGCTACCACCTGTAACTGTGCACCCCTTACATAGTATATTATATAGTCACTATTTCTAATCGCATGGGTATAGTGTGATAAGAGAACGTTATAAATTGAAAGATGATGTGGTGGTTAAAATTAAAAGAAGTATTATGAAATAACTTGGGCACGTGGAGAGGATGGTTGAAAGACGAGTCGCGAAAAGTATTTACAGAGCGAATGTGGATGGTACGGATGGACGGTATGCCCATTATCGGCGAAAATATATGATGAGAACTATGAATGTGGAAGACGTGAAAGAGGTATAGTCATTATCGTGACATGTCGCGCTCAATAGTCTGCTTCTCGCAGAAAGAGAGTGCCGAGAGGGATCGCCAGTGCAGTGGTGATCCCTCCCGCCGCCAGACGAGATGTAGGAGGCGTCGGGTGGACGACTGACCGACGTCTCCCGCCCTGTGGATTGGGGGCGTTTGGAGAATTCCACCACGGTATCCCCTGCCTGTCGTAAAAGGCGACTAATAGGGGCCTCCGGGGGTCACTGCCACCCACCTAGTCTAGCCAACTTCTGTGACCCCCGTGATGGACGGCAGCATGTCTCACGCTGCCTCGGACGCCAAGGGCGTCCTTCGGTGTACGGGGGCTTCTGAGCCCCCGCAACAACAGGAGAAGGCCCGCAACAGCGGTACGCGCAGGGGCGGTTGCGGACGACAACTTAGACGTGAGTCGGAGGAAGCCCGCAGCCGTCCCTAATGCGTCGAAGATCGCCACAAAAAAAAAATAGTCTGCTTCTCTCTGTCTGTGTATGAATATATAAATTTATAATTTTGATTTTTGTGCATTAATTGTTGAGCTTAATTCATTTTGATAATTCATTTAATCTTAATAATAAACGAATAAGTTAACATAACATTCATTGATTCTGAAGCGATACGATGTTTGCCGGGCCAGCTAGTAATTTAAATAATTTCATACGGTAAACACACAAGTTCTACAAAAAGTTGCTTGCATAAACGTGTAAAATTTTAGTCGGCCTGATAATCAGCTCTACAAAAAGTCTGCCTCATATGCAAGCACTCTTACCCAACACTTAGTGTAGAAGTGTAGCAGAATTGAAATAGCTCGATTTCTCAGGCTTTTTGTACTTGTCAGAGCCTAACAGCGCCTATAGTAATTTACTACACTATGAATTACCCCTAAAATTGTAACCTATAGATAGCAAATAAACGTATTGAGTATTGAATTGTATCTTTACCACTTTATACTTAAGAACCCATAGCAGATCAAGGGCTCTTTGAAAGAATTTGCTAAGGGCCCCGCGCTTGCTTAATCCGGCACTGCTAGTTGGGAGTGGAACGGGCTGCAGAGAAGAATGTCCGCAGGTTCAGAACGCAAGGACACGCACCTCTGACTTTTCTAAAAAACTTATATACCTATGTATTATTTGTGAATTATCGCTGGCTTTAACGGTGAAGGTAAAACATCGTGAGGAAACCTGCATACCTAAGAAGTTCTCTATAAGAGTTACGAGGGTATGTGAAGTCTTCTAACCCGCACTAGGCCAGCGTGATGGACTAAGACCTAAATTCTTTCTATTGTAGAAGAGGCCCGTGCTCAGCTGTGGTTAGTATATAATACAGGGCTGGTATGGTGGTGGTACACGATATTGTATGCGTAAATAACAATAATGAAATATGTCAACACTGCATTACATTCTTGCCATTTAAATAACCAATTTTATATTTGTCTCTTATTTTGACGTCTTATTCGGACTCCCCCATTAGATTACAATAAACCACGCTACGCCACTGACCGCTAACATTTTGGGGATCCCCCTTAGCTTCTAAAATACGGTGTCATGCAAGGCAAGAATCCACGCCACAATTTTTTTATATCGTAGCACCTCCCCCCCATGTGAAAGCTATTGCACATGCTATCTTCACATGAAATAGAAGACATTACCTACCTATACCTACACCATAATCTTACCACAAAAAGACTTTTACCAAACATACGGGAGATTATGTTCAACGAATATCCTGTTTTTTTTTATATTTAATGCGTTTATAATATTATTATAATTGAAATATTTTAGTATTAAATGAATTATTTGTACATTTTATAAAACTGTACCTTTTACCTAAAACATACCTACATTCCCGCACGATAAGTTGAGACGAATAGGGGCCATTCATTTATTATGTAAGACGATTTAGGGGGTCTTGTCCATGTCAACCATGTTTTATTTTTTCTTACAAGGGGGTAGGAGGGAGTCTTGACAGTTCTTACGTAAGATCACAAAAATGCGCAAAATTGAAATTACACTTTGAAAAATTGCGGGCAACCCCGCGAGTGCTGAGGTTTGCTCAGGTGCGTATCGATCGGGAGGCCTGGCGTGCGGTGGCCCACTTCTGCGAGGTGGTCCTCTCGCAGAAGGAGAGTGCCGAGAGGGATCGGGAGCGCGAAGATCCCTCCCGCCGCCAGGGAAGACGAAGGAGGCGCCGGGTGGACGACTGACCGGCGTCTCCCGCCCTGTGGATTGGGGGCGTTCGGAGAATTCCACCACAGTATCCCCTGCCTGTCGTAAAAGGCGACTAATAGGGGCCACTGGGGGTCACGGGCGGGCGGCAGGGGGCTGTCCGTCATTACACATTGTTGTGACCCCCGTGATGGACGGCAGCGTGGCTGGTTGGCCTCACGCTGCCGTAGACGCTGAGAGCGTCCTTCGGTGCGCGGGGGCGTCTGAGCCCCCCCCATAACAGGAGACGGGCCGCACCAGGCGGCACCGCGCTGGGGTGGTTGCGGACGACAACTTAGACACTTCTCGTCAGAGGAAGCCCGCAGCCGTCCCTAATGCGCCGAAGAAGGCCACCACGGAGTTTTAGTTGGTATGCCGTGCGGTGTACATAGTGTAGGGACTCGGCCCGGCGGTCGCTCGATGTTTTCCATCTCTCCGGGCGGCTCAACGCCGGGTCGTAAGGCACGGTGACCAGTGCCGGATTAAGCAAGCGCGGGGCCCGTAGCAAATTCTTTCAAAGAGCCCTTGATTTGCTATGGGTTCTTAAGTATAAAGTAGTAAAGATACAATTCAATACTCAATACGTTTATTTGCTATCTATAGGTTACAATTTTGTGGGTAATTAATAGTGTAGTAAATTACTATAGGCGCTGTTAGGCTCTGACAAGTACAAAAAGCCTGAGATGAGATTTCCTGGCAATTTAGAATAATTTTGATAGGAAACTAACAATTGAAAACAGATGATACTACACAAAATTTATTTTTTTTATACATATTTCATAGTTTATATTTAATACAAAGTATATTATATTTTTAAGAATAGCTAATGTTATATTTAATTAATGGTGTACTTTAAATAATGTTTATATTTTATATTTATTTATCTGTTTCCTTATTATTTTATAAACTTTTACAAAGTAACTTTTCTAGATTTCATGTGGGCAAATTTAGAAATAATACTATTCGTATCAATTTTCTGAGCAAATCATATTCTATATTCGTCAAAGCGAGATAATTCAGACGTTTTTGACTCATAGTGTTCCTTAATTCATTTGTCGAAAATGAACGTTCACCAATGCAGTTAGTGATCATGAGAATCTCTCTTGAAGTAATAAAATATTTTTTTTAGTTATAACTTCTATAACTCAATCTACATACATATACACTCACGCCTTTTATCCCCGAAGGGGTAGGCAGAGGCGCAACTAGTGCACCCACTTTTCGCCATTATTCTGTCCCATGATGTGATAGGGGGCGAGCCTAACGCCATATCGGGCACAAATTCCAGACTCCGAGCTGATACGGAATAGAAAAACTCAATATCACTTTACCCGACCCGGGAATCGAACCCGAGACCTCAGCATTGCAGTCGTATCAGAATACAAATACGCCACCGAGGCAGTCAGTATACTAATATTATAAAGAGGAAAGATTTGTATTTTTGTATGTTTGACAAGGATTACCTCAAAAAGTACGAGACCGATTTCAAAAATTATTTCACCATTAGAATGCTCCTGTAGTCCTAAGTAACATAGGCTACTTTATATCCCGGGGAAGTTCAAACCGGGACTTTTATCCCGGATTTTTTATTCTCGCGAGTCGTTACGGCCAAACCACTGAACCGATTTCGATGAAATTTGGAAGGGACATAGTTTAAGACCTTGGAAAGGATCTAGGATATTTCTTATCCCGGGAAAAAATTAAACCGGGACTTTAATCCCGGAAACTATTTTCTTGCGGATGGAACCGCAAAGAAATAAGTATGGAGATAGTTTGAGACTCAGGATAGGACACAGGGTACTCCCCATCCCGGAAAAATATAAACCGGATATTTTATACCGATTTTTTTTCTCACGAATGGGACGGCCAAACCACTCAACCGATTTCAACGAAATTTTGTAGGGATGTAGTTCGAAACCCTAGAAAGGACCTAGGCTACTTTTGGTTCCGGGAAAAAATAAACAGGTATTGTATCCTGGAAAACATTTTCTTGCGGGTGGAACCGCAAAAAAACAAGTATGGAGATAGTTTGAAACCGAGGGAAGGACATAGGCTACTGCTTATCCTGGAAAAATAGAAACCGGGACTTTTATCCCAAATATTTTTACCTCGCGGTTGTAGCCGTCACTCTCAGCCGATTTCGATGAAATTTTGTAGGAAGATAATTTAAGACCTTGAGGAGCACCTAGGCTGTTGCTTATCCCAGAGAAATATAAACCGGTACTTTTATCCCGGAAAATATTTACTTGCGGGTGGAACCGTGAGAGAATAAATATGGAGATAGTTTGAGATCCAAGGAAGGACAGGCTATTTTTATCTTTTTATATTTAAGGATATGTCATTACATCATTACATACTATAAAACAAAATCCCCCTATCGCATCTGTTTGTCTGAACGCGATAAACTCAAAAACTACCGAACGGATTTTCATATGTTTTTCACCAATGGACGCAGTGATTCAAGAGGAAGGGTTATGTGTATAATTCATAAGTATTTTGTACGACACAAAATTAAATGTACAAATATTATGCTTTGCTACCTGTGCGAAGCCAGGGCGGGCTGCTAGTATACTTATATTCTAGAAAATAGATTTTTGGTAAGTGGACGATAATAAAGTGGACGATAGCCTAGTTGGGAATGGAACGGTCTGCCGAGACAATGTCTGGAAGTTCGAAACCCAAGGCACACACCTCTGACTTTTAAGTTACGTGTGTATTGTTTATCAATTATCGTTCGCTTTAACGGTGAAGGAAAACATCGTGAGGAAACCTGCATACCTGAGAAGTTCCTTATAAGAATTTCGAGGGTATGTGAAGTCTACCAAGCCACACTAGGCCAGCGTGGTGGACTAAGACCTAAACCCTCTCAGTAGAGGAGGTCCGTGCTCAACAGTGGGCAGTATAATAATACAGGGCTGGTATTATTATTATTATTTATATATATGTCGGAGACAGTGACGGCCGATATCGATACACGTAGGTTCACACAATAAAAGTCACAAATGAATTCTCTTTAACTCGCTATTTATTGTTCGTTGGTCAATTATTGCGTAATAAACTGTTCACAGAGTACAATACCACGTCAGGATTCATTATTAACTTTGGTTATTATAACACATTGCATATTGAGGCAATTACTTAACCGTTTGGTTAAGTGATTATAATCAACTCACCTAGTAACAACTCGAAATAACATAGTAACCGCTTTACTAAGCACTGACTGATATGGAAACCACCATAGTTACCACTTATTAGTAATCTGCACCGTACTAGTTGCTTCAAATGATTCGGCACTCTTTTTTATACACACAACTGTAACTCCCACTACGAGTTCGACATACCGACTAGTTTGTCGCACGATTATTATTTTATCTTACCCGACTTAATATATTCAGACACCCTCAATGAGATTAATAAAAATCATAATTCCTTTTTATACTTCCTTCCTGTCCCGACACGGCCATTCTGGCAAGACACACGTCCTCGTGTGTTACTCTGAATGACACAAAGTACGATCATCACGTAAACTTAACAACACTCTTCAAAACAACATAGTTAGTACCAAAAATGTGATTAATAAAAATGATAATTCCTTTTTATACTTCCTTCCTGTCCCGACACGGCCATTCTGGTAAGACACACGTCCTCGTGTGTTACTCTGAATGACACAAAGTACGATCATCACGCAAACTTAACAACACTCTTCAAAACAACATAGTTAGTACCAAAAATGGATGAAGGTCCGTCTCGATTGCCAAACGCAAACTACATAATCTAACCAATTAAGCCCTGCATGTGACCTCTAGTTACTCTCATCTCTTCCGCACTCTATGGCTTCCTTTGAAACCAAACCACCGCCAGAACCACCCGCGCAACGCACAACCACGGATTGCTTACACAGTAAATACCGATTCCCAACGGACTACTAAAGTCCACTCCAGATCATCATGCAAACTTAATTACAGTCATTTCCACTTGTCTCTGCTACAATTTCATTGATTATCTCAAAACTTAACCTTCAAGCATTTTTCGCTAACGCACGCTTCATGAAAATTTAACACCGAATAATTAAATGACAATTTAAAATTCCAATTAAAGTGTAAGAACCCAACCAAAATTTTAAAACTTAGGAATTAATGCTGTCATGAATTTAGAATTATTTCTGCAGTCATACCAGTGACCATAATCGATAGGCAAAGAAAGTTATCGCTGTAACCATTTACACAAGTTACTGTAGTCAGTTGCTTCCATTGTTCAAACGTTAAGGAAAAGCTCGCAATGTGTCTCCCTAAGTGCAAGGGATTTAAGAAACAAATCTAATTTTAAAATTCAGTTAAATCACGTATAGTGACATGATACTCCTGACATGTGATCGTTCTCTTACGTATGTTTTACAAAATAGACAGCACCCCCAAATCGACTTTCCGCCATCACTTCCTAGTACCTCCTAACAAGAGAGAAGTAGTGACGGTAACAAACTCTCAAGGATACAGCTGTCCAATAGTTATTAGAACTGTATACAATGCAAACAATTCTTATCTAAACGGAGATCAGTGCCACTGACGATCAGCAGCAATCTTCCCTCGGAAGCGGCTCAGTAGCTGCACTGCACTGCACACTGTCTTCGAACCGGAGTAGACACGTCACACGCGGCACCACCAGCAGTAATTTCCAATGCCTGCAAACAGAAAATATACGCAGCAGCATCACATCGCTCGGCCTATTCTGACCTTACATTAAGACTCTTCCTAACTACTACAATCACTATTTCAGTTATGCTTGTTTACCATCAGGACCAAATTTGCTACAATGATTCAGACCCAGTGGAGGATGATCACGCTATAGTTACAACACAATACACAAGACACATATAGTGAGCAGATTGTAATTTATTTACTATTTTCACAATATAAGACTGGTCGAAGTCACGTCATCGATTTGATCACACAGCCATTCTTAACCACATGGACTCGATCACACAGCCATTCTTAACCACATGGACTTGATCACACAGCCATTCTTAACCACATGGACTTGATCACACAGCCATTCTTAACCACATGGACTTGATCACACAGCCATTCTTAACCACATGGACTTGATCACACAGCCATCCTTTACCACGTGGATTTGATCACACAGCCATCCTTTATCACATGGACTTGATCACACAGCCATCCTTTACCACATGGACTTGATCACACAGCAGTCCTTAACCACATGGACTTGATCACACAGCAGTCCTTAATCACATGAACTTGATCACACAGCAGTCCTTAACCACATGGACTTGATCACACAGCAGTCCTTAACCACATGGACTTGATCACACAGCAGTCCTTAACCACATGGACTTGATCACACAGCCGTCCTTAACCACATAGATCTTGTACAAGATTTTAACCACAAAGATCCTTTTTGAGATATTTTACTGGAACATTCACCACACAGATTTATTGCGAGAGCAGGCTCATCTACTTTGTTCTAGCGTTGAACGTTTCAATCACTACTTCACTTTCAGGCTTTTCCACAATCAATCGCAGGGACAAATCAAAAAAAAAAAAACTCAACACAACAAAATGAAAACTTCTCACCAAAGTGCAAGAATCTTCAAACTCCTGATGCCCAAATCCTCTATCACCGCAGTTAATGTCAGATCCACCAAAGGATCCCGCAGAGGCTCTTCAGTAGTCACAGCTTACGGTGTCTTCTAACGCTGAATACTTTAAGTACTCCCTGCAAGGATCTCCAGTTCCTGCAATCAAAAATATCGCAACAGCATCAAACCGTTCACCCTATCCTGAACTTAAATCAAGTCACGCATCAATCTTTGAGCGGGAATTCAGTAGTTATCTTAATATGAGGACAATCACAAAATTATCGCACGTCTCGGTCTTAATTCAAAAATTTTAAACAATGGGAAACATTGACCATGGAAGGCTAGCAATCCTTCAGACCCAACACTATACACCTAGATCACTTTTGTAAACCAATGCTATGCACAGTCATAGTTTCCAACAACAGGTACCTACTTGTCCTTAAGTTTAAGGATGGTTCTGTACTAACATAAACCACGAATAGCTCGTTAATCCATGGCTGCACATGCCCTATTAAACAAGATCTCAACATTTGTAAAGGTTACCAAGAAATAAATGAAATCACATAAGTTGAATTACGGTAGGACTTCCCTTTAAGGAATCTTTTTATGCTAAGTAGTTAGTAGTAGAAATTAAAAGTTTTACCAATTGAAGCCATGAACGATATTTTGTACTTAAAACTGTCATTTAACGGAAAATATTTGAACCTTCATAAGTACTCAACAAGTCAAATATCACTAACATTATATCTGGACAGCAATCTTATTGACACAAAATACATCAACTATGCGAATTACACAAGAAAATGGCTATACTTTTCTTTTTACACTATACGGTACTTGACTTACATCCACAAATAGATTGTTACGTACAAGAACTAGGTACATGATTACTAAACGAAATTCCAATATTTTTAGAGATAACCAAAAAATAATAATAAAGGAAACCATAACCTTCAAATAAGGATTATGGGTCATACGATACCAAACTTCCTCTACCGCTGCAGTAAGTATCATATCTGTCGTCTCAGATAGCCACACATGATACGCGATGCAGCAGTTATCATCAACCGGTATTAGACAACCGTGCAGTCACGTTGTCCGGGACACCAACTACGACGCACCATACGCAGCACATCTACCGGAACGCTTGAGCACCATCACGAACATTCGCGTACCAACAGTTCAATCGCGGTACACACGTAGATTCTCGTTCATTCGAAGTCGTATGCACATGACGTCACAATCAAACATGCGATGGTTATGTTTCACACGTGGTCACTTTTATTCACGTTGTAGTCTAGTTCTTATTCCGATATTACTCAGTGCAATTTCTTTTTCTTCACGTGAATTGCGGGTAGTTAATTAATATCTCCATAGTAACAGTTATTGCATTTCACGCATTTGCGGGAACAGGCTCATGCCACTTCTGATGTCGGAGACAGTGACGGCCGATATCGATACACGTAGGTTCACACAATAAAAGTCACAAATGAATTCTCTTTAACTCGCTATTTATTGTTCGTTGGTCAATTATTGCGTAATAAACTGTTCACAGAGTACAATACCACGTCAGGATTCATTATTAACTTTGGTTATTATAACACATTGCATATTGAGGCAATTACTTAACCGTTTGGTTAAGTGATTATAATCAACTCACCTAGTAACAACTCGAAATAACATAGTAACCGCTTTACTAAGCACTGACTGATATGGAAACCACCATAGTTACCACTTATTAGTAATCTGCACCGTACTAGTTGCTTCAAATGATTCGGCACTCTTTTTTATACACACAACTGTAACTCCCACTACGAGTTCGACATACCGACTAGTTTGTCGCACGATTATTATTTTATCTTACCCGACTTAATATATTCAGACACCCTCAATGAGATTAATAAAAATCATAATTCCTTTTTATACTTCCTTCCTGTCCCGACATATAGATTTTTGGTATATGGTTGCTAAATTATATTAAAAATAATGTAGACTGTTAATCTTATAAGTTGACAGAAAATTTAAAAAATTTAAATCGATCTATTTCAATTCTGCTACACATCCACACTAAGTGTTGGGTAAGAGAGCTTGCATATACAAGCAACTTTTTGTAGAACTTGTGTGTTTATCGTATGAATTTATTTGAATTATTTACGCCAAGGAAATAGTCGGGTACCGAGTGTCTGACGTGGATTGTCTTAGTAGGAAAAGTTGTAACATTTCACGTTTTTGTGACATCAAAAAAATCGAAAATACCACATCTTAATTAGTTTCACCCAAAAAAATACGCTTAAGCAGAGATGAGTGGGTTTAAATATGCGGGGCCCCCTTTCGCGCGGGGCCCGTAGCAATTGCTACTCTTGCTACGTGGTTAATCCGGCACTGACGGTGACCCCAACATAACCACCCGGTTGCCCCCCACGAAGGCCGGGCGGTTGTGGTAATGCACTTTCTCCGCGAAACAAAAAAAAAAAAAAAAAGGTGCGTATCGATAGACGATTTCCAAAGTATAAATAAACAGTTCTGAAAATTATTGCTTTGAAAAATCAACGTTAAAACAAATAATAATAACAATAATAAACGTTATTGTTTATTATTGTAATATGGTACGACTGCAATGCTGAGGTATCGGGTTTGATTCCCGGGTCGGGCAAAGTGATATTGAATTTTTTCTATTCAGTATCACCTCGGAGTCTGGAATTTGTGCACGATATGGCGATAGGCTCGCCCCCTATCACATCATGGGACGGAATAATGACGAAAAGTGGGTGCACTTGTTGCGCCTCTGCCTACCCCTTCAGGGATAAAAGGCGTGAGTATATATGTATATGTAATAATAAATGTTTATTATCAAGAGGTAGGTAATATTGACATCAAACAAATCTGATTTTTTTCTTTAAATTCTTACGTAATAAATATTAAACAGGGGGAGAGGCCAGCCAATTCTTATTTTTACGAATAATAGGGCAGGAGGGGGTAAAAACTAGCAAAAATAGTATAACGTAATAAATCAATGGCCCCTTATTATAATATTAATATAATACACGTTTTCCGCCTCAGCGATTCGCAATAGTCGCATTTGTGTGAATGCATTATATTTTTACGCAGTCAGTATCATTAATGTAAAAGGGTCATGCAAAATAATCCAAAACATACGGCATAAAATATGAAGTATTAAAGTTCCGGGCTTGGAAAAACCGACACAGACTGCGGGACAGCAAGAGTACCATTTTATTACTTTCTCTCATATTTAATACCTCTATAGTACTATCCCGTTCTGTGGGACTGAATAGGAGCATATTAAGGAGCTATACAGCAATCTATACTTCCTCTATCTACGATATTAACGGTACATTTCATTCATTTAACATTTTATACTCTTGATTTTGAAGTTCTCTACAGTCTCCTTTCTATATTTTCCATTCCCTCTTTCTTTCAACTTAAAGCAGTGGTCGAGGTTGGTTGTGTGTCTTGTATAATGTAAAGTGACTAATTTTTGCAATATTTATTGAATTACTGCTAAGTGTAGTGTTAATGGTTCCCTTTAATAATTATAACATTTTCGTCATTGTTCGTGTTTCTACTTGTACGATATAAGTTCTATTTGCTTAACTTTAAAAATCAATATTGTTTTAGGTGGACCCTGCTTCTTAAGATTAAATCCCGTTTTATTAGTAACATCATCTATTAAAATTCAACCGCAATAATGTAAGTATTTTCATTTTTATTTCTATTGTTTAATGTTACCCATATTTTTGTTAAATACATTATTTTTTATTATATTTCCTTATTTGACGCCATATCACATTGTAAATTTATATTGATCATAAGTTTTCTAATGTGTGGATACGAGTGTTTAATAATAATGGTCCTTTAACATTTTATTGGCAAATGGCAATCTATTTTTCTAGTGTAAACATGATTAATGCCTAGATGAGTAACTTTTTCACTTTTCGACTAGGGAAGCCATTTTGAATTGGTACCTAAATGCTATGGAGTAGTGACTTGCGCCTGCGTGGCTTTATCGACCCATGCTTTGTTATAACCGTGCTGGTCAGTCTTTAGTTGGGTGGGGTCCTGATCAATAATTGACAATGTTTTCTTTGCGTAGGTCTAATAGTTGGAATAATAGCCGTGATAACGGCGGTTCCAAGTTCGGAGGAGGTGGAAAATTCAGCAACGGTTCATCTAAATTTGGAAATGGTGGCTCTAAGTTTGGTGGAGGCGGTGGAGGAGGCGGCGGCAGATTCGGTGGCTCAGGCGGCTTCGGAGGTAAAAAAGATTTCACTGGAGGCCAAAATATGCGCCGGCCAAATTGGGAGACTATGTCTTTACAACCATTCAACAAGGATTTTTACAACCCGCATCCAACAGTGCTGGAAAGGTCGCCTTACGAAGTAGAATCTTACAGAAATCAACACGAGATCACAATTAGCGGTGTTGATGTACCGAATCCAATCCAGCATTTTGAAGAAGCTAACTTTCCCGATTATGTGTGTCAAGCAATCAAAGGTCAAGGGTACAAGGATCCTACTCCAATTCAAGCTCAAGGTTGGCCCATTGCCATGTCGGGAAAGAATTTGGTTGGCGTAGCGCAAACTGGGTCGGGAAAGACTTTGGCTTACATTCTTCCTGCCACTGTACACATTAACAACCAGCCGCCCATAAGACGCGGTGATGGCCCCATTGCTTTAGTACTCGCACCAACTAGAGAACTTGCACAACAAATTCAACAAGTTGCTTCTGATTTTGGGAATACATCATATGTTCGTAACACTTGTGTGTTTGGTGGGGCACCTAAGAGAGAGCAAGCCCGTGACTTAGAGAGAGGTGTGGAGATTGTTATTGCCACACCTGGTAGACTCATTGACTTCTTAGAGAAGGGAACAACAAACCTTCAGAGATGCACATATTTAGTTCTTGACGAAGCTGACCGCATGTTAGACATGGGATTTGAACCACAAATTAGAAAAATTATTGAACAAATTCGCCCAGACAGACAAACTCTCATGTGGTCAGCCACATGGCCCAAAGAGGTTAGAAAACTTGCCGAAGATTACTTAGGAGATTATGTGCAGATTAACATTGGATCATTACAATTGTCTGCCAATCACAACATATTACAAATTGTAGATATATGCCAAGAACATGAAAAAGAAAATAAGTGAGTAAAAATGTTTTAAATGTGACTATTTGATTTTGTACCATGATGAATTTTAAGTTAGTATGAATTGTATTTGATTAAACTTATAAATACTCCTCTAAGAAGATCTGATTATGATTACAATAATATTCAAATTTTGGTTATTTATGTGGTGATGCTAAATTGCATTGTTTTTTAGGTTAAATGTATTGCTTCAAGAAATTGGACAGAGTCAGGAACCTGGCGCAAAAACCATAATTTTTGTCGAGACCAAAAGAAAAGCAGAGAACATTACTAGGAACATCAGGCGGTATGGATGGCCAGCCGTCTGCATGCACGGTGACAAAACACAGCAGGAGCGAGATGAAGTATTATATCAATTTAAAGAGGGTCGTGCCAGTATACTAGTTGCTACAGATGTTGCTGCTAGAGGATTAGGTAAAATTATTTTGTAAACACTAATAAATCTTAATTCTGTTTATTTAAATAATACTACTTGCGTAAACATTTTCATAACTTTGATTTGTTTTGTACTTTCAGAGGCACTGGCGGAAAGTTATTGTGTTCTATCAGATTACTGCCTAAAGTTAAAAGGCATGTTACTGCTTTGGATTTGTAGATAAGACGTTGTCTGATGCAGTGGTATTATTATATCATGAGAATGCAATAACTCGTCATTATTATGGTGCCTCAAACGTGCCTTTCACTATGATTGGACCTGAGGCCGGAAAGCTTGATAGTTTGTCCGTGTTTGCGGATAGACTTGAGAGTGGAAAACCTGGTGATGCACTACACATTAATTTAAAACCTGAGAAGTAAGAAATAAATAACGGCATTGCGATGGTGCATCGTTGAAAAACTTGACCACGGGTTGAACTGATCGGCAAGAGGTCAAGGGTTTTCTGTTTCGGCCAAAATGGAGTTTTCAAAGGGCTATGAATACAGTTGTTTGAAAGCTTGAATTCTAATGAACATCAATGCCCTTGATAAGACTCCAGGGTTCTGAGTGAGAGGCAAATATTGACTTATTTGGTACATTTCTCTGTGTAACTCATTCATGTAAGTAATGCAGCTATGAGTTACAATATAACACTTTTCCACAGTTGACTAACTAAATTAAGGTGGTGATTTAGTTGATCATAAATTGTCTGTCACTTCTATTATTTTTTGTCGAAATAGTGCTTATTTGATACCACTCTCATATTCCAATAATTTTCAGATGTTGATGGCATTAAGTATGTTATTAACTTTGATTACCCAAATTCCTCGGAGGATTATATTCACCGAATAGGCAGGACAGGCAGATCAAAATCAAAAGGCACATCATACGCCTTTTTTACACCATCAAATTCCCGCCAAGCTAAGGACCTTGTCTCTGTTCTCCAAGAAGCCAATCAAGTAAGTCGTTTTTCTGTAAACAATTTCTGTAGCAAGTTCCTCGTACCTTTGGCATGGGTACGTTTTTTCAATAGCGTGACATGAATGCACGTATGAGGTAGATAAATACAGCTACATGCCTTCGGTGTCCACACTTCACATGTCTGGATCCCATCCTCTGATGCTGTCACACTTGTGTATACATTCACTTTATAAACATGTCATGCTAAACAAAGAAATAAATTGTAACCAAAGTACTTTCTTTTCAGATCATAAGCCCACAGTTACAAACAATGGCTGATCGTTGTGGAGGTGGTGGCGGTGGATGGAACAGGAATAGGTTTGGCGGCGGTCGTGGAGGCGGATCATTCAAACGCGGAGGCAATTTCGGAAAAGCCGGAGGACATGGTGGAGCTGGACATCGACGATTTAATAATGACTATTAACTTAATAATATCAATATCATAGGAAATAATTTGGAGGCAATCCTCATGAGTATTTGTGTGAAATAATGTTAAGAGTAGAAACTAGCCGAATGAATGTTGCAGTTATTTTAGTTTAATTCTATTTATTGAATGTGCACTAGCAACTTGGGCATCAATACAAGCATGTATTTATTAACATTTCGTTTATGCTGTGATATTTTTTATGTACTGTGATTCTACTGAAAATAGCATTGTTAGTTAATCTCTCGAGGACTTGCTCTCAATATTACTTACAACATAAGATTAATTAATGTATTCATTCGAATATTTCTTTATTGATGTACAAACTACACAAGAATTGTCATTCCAATTCCCGATTTCAGTAACTTAGGATTATCATTAAATTATATAAAAATATTTCTTTTTTATTTTAAATCTATATAGTCAGTGTAAAGCTATAAACGTCACATAAGGTATAAACCATACCAAAGTTGGGATCTAAAAAAGCATTTAGAACGAAGGGGTGACCAAGATAATAGTCAAGCCCTGCATGGATGCTTCTGGCACCACTGCTTTTGAGGCTTCGAAGTTTTGCCCCTGAGATGCTTGGAAGTGAAAAAATACCTATATTGTACAATTCAGGTACAATAGGGAATGTCCAAGTTTTTAATACATCAATGCACTTATACCATTATTTTCTTATTTATAGTTTGTATTTAAAACGCACACATCAACATTTACGCCTGTTATCCCCGAAGGGGTAGGCAGAGGCGCAACTAGTGCATTCACTTTTCGCCGTTATTCCGTCCCATGATATGATGGGGGCGAGCCTATCGTAATATCTGGCACAAATTCCAGACTCTGGGCTGATACTGAATAGAAAAACTCGATATCGCTGCCCGACCCGGGGATCGAACCCGAGACCTCAGCCTTGCAGTCGTAGAACACACAGCTGTTGTTTACAGTAAACAATTTGTAATAATCACAAACCGCACAAAAATAACTATTGGAATGTTGGTTTAATAAACGAATAATAATGAAATCGAATTAAATCCGATGCGATATAATATATGCACATCTATAATCTATACTAATATTATAAAGCTGAAGTTTGTTTGTTTGTTTGTTTGTTTGAACGCGCTAATCTCAGGAACTACTGGTGCGAATTGAAAAATTCTTTTTGTGTTGAATAGACCATTTATCGAGGAAGGCTATAGGCTATATAACATCACGATGCAACTATTAGAAGCGAAGAAATAATGCAAAATGTGAAAAATGCGGGGAAAATTATTCATCCTTGAGGGCTTCCATTGCGTGCGCTGCGAAAACCGTTCAAGATACCAAAAATATATGTATGAAAGAATTATTCCTCTTGAAATGATCTAAAAAAAAGTCCGCGACAGTATATGTCTATCTTTTAAAATTAACTCTCTAGAACCGTTTTTATGGTAATCAAATTTGGTCGAAATTAATGCATTATTTGTTAAGAGTTGTATCAACGTCATAGTCATAGAGTGATTCAACGGGAAGGTTTTTATGTATGTACTTTTAGCCCGGAAAAACTTATTAACGCGGGCGAAGCCGTGGGCAAAAGCTAGTTAATATTATAAAGCTGAAGAGTTTGTTTGTTTGAACGCGCTAATCTCAGGAACTACTGGTTCGAATTGAAAAATTCTTTTTGTGTTGAATAGACCATTTATCGAGGAAGGCTTTAGGCTATATAACATCACGATGCAACTATTAGGAGCGAAGATATAATGGAAAATGTGAAAAAAAGCGGGGAAAATTATTCATCCTTGAGGGCTTCCATTGCGTGCGCTGCGAAAACGGTTCAAAATACCAAAAATATATGTATGAAAGAATTATTCCTCTTGAAATGATCTAAAAAAATGTCCGCGACAGTATATGTCTATCTTTTAAGACTAACTCACTAGAACCGTTTTTATGGTAATCAAATTTGGTCGATAAATGCGTTATTTGTTAAGAATTGTATCAACGTCATGATATTAGGGGTGCGTTCCACTAAGCGTTCACAACGCCCAAAATACTCTTTTGGCCGTTCCACATGGCGACTACGATCGTTGTGGTCGCAGCGAAAACGTCATTAATGACGTCATAACTCACGCTCACGAGAAGCCCACAACGACCCATCTCTGGAGGTGGGTCGAAGTGAGCGTTGAGAAAAATAGCAAAGTTGCCAAAACTAAAAAGTCGAGGTTTTCTATTTTCACGATTATAATTTTCTAAAATTGTATTCCATTCTTCATCTGAACTGGATGAACTAGTACTTTCGACAGTATTATTGCTTGCACGCATCATCAAATAACCTAGTGTTGTCGCTAAAGACATTTTGAATCTATTTGAATGTAAAATAATTGAATACTTAATTGAAATTACATATAAAAATTGAATTACATATTTATTTTTCGACATAAACCAACTTCACTCATAATTATTAAAATTTACACTTAAAACTCATTAAAACTTAATAATGGTAGCCTAACCTATTAAAGCTATTGCTTTATTTTTTCTAGCTCGCCATTTGCATTATTTCCTCAACGCCCAAAACGCTCCACAATCCATTCCACTTGGGTTTACGATAACAACGCTCAGGACATGCTCAGGACTTAGTGGAACGGGAAAACTCGTGGTCGTGAGCGTGATTGTCGTGAGTGCTTAGTGGAACGTAGCCTAGGTAATCTTTATCCAAATAAATGTGGTGGATAGAGTGATTCAACGGGAAGATTTTTATGTATGTACTTTTAGCCCGGAAAAACTTATTAACGCGGGCGAAGCCGTGGGCAAAAGCTAGTTGTACATATTTGTATTTATCACAGACTACTTAGAGATACTACGTATGTATTTAGAGTAACTTGAATATAGGGTATAGCTTGAAACGTGTGCATATTATGACGATAACAACTTTTACAACTTTTTGAATCGTTATATCTCAGAAACGGTGGCTCGTAAGAAAAAAGTATTGATACATTTTTTATAGATAATTTTATGATCTACAATTTTTGTCTGAGGTACTTTTATGATAAAACTTACCGTTTTGCTGAAAATCGCGAAAAACTCATTTTTTTTTTACCTTTGACCTTGAATAAATTTTTTCCTTACAGGGGAATGATGGGGAACTTCTAGACATTGTTTATAATTATGTTTTGAACAATTTCACAGAAATTCAGCTTGTTGGAACTTTATGTAACTTCACACTCATTTTTTGGTCTAAATTGACCGGATTATAAAGCCAGTTATTATTCTGAGGAATGTGTTGTCGACTGCCGTCTCATAAATTTATTTTAAAAATATCCTGTTAAACGCCATCTAGTGAGAAAGTTTCAAGCTAATTTTTGCATCGAACACTTTCATAGAAATAAAAAATGTACTAGCTGGAAAGACCCTAGTAAGTGGTAAGGTGGGTAAGGCCCTTTGTAAGCTTCTTGTTTATACCCAAGATTATACCTAGCCTAGTGATGCGACTCGAGTAACTCGAGGAGTAATTTCAATACGTCACTCGATTTGACTATTACACACCCTCAACCCTGTAACTCGAGTAAGATTTGTTTAAATGTGCGCTGTCCGTATCTACCTGAGGTATCTACCTCGCCCCCCGTCAGAATTGACAGAAAAAAATGTTTGTGCATTATTATTTACTAGCTTTTGCCCGCGGCTCCGCCCGCATTAAAAAGTTTTTCCGGGATAAAAGTCCCGGTTTATATTTTCCCGGGATAAAAAGTAGCCTATGTGTTAATCCAGGATATGATCTACCCGTGTGCCAAATTTCATCGAAATCCGTTCAGTAGTTTTTGCGTGAAAGAGGAACAAACATCCTTACATCCATACATCCAAACTTCCATACATTCTTACAAATTTTCGCCTTTATAATATTAGTAGGATAGTAGGATTGTCATATCGTCGCCATTGGATAAACATTCTAAGCATAAAAATGTTAAATTAGTAGCAATAACATTCGCGATGTAGACAGCGACTATTGAATTAGCGACTTCTAGTAACTTGTAGCGGTCGCCGAGGAAACTTGGTGCGCCAAGTTCAAATGGACTCGAGTCAATATTTTTTCACTCGAGTATAAGTGTGACAAAATCACTCGAGTCGCTCAAAACACGATGACAAAGAGTATTATAACACAGATATACCAGACGTACCAATTTCCTGGTATGTGAACCATTTTTCATTCATGGTCTGGTACCATGTTGATACGCAATAATACCAACTTTTAACATCTATCATTGAATCGATTTCGTCGATTAATGATATCCCTTAATACTTGCAAGATGACATAAAAACATGAGTCGAATCGCATCACTAAGTTAACCTTAAAATCACTTAAAATCTTTATCTACACGAGCGAATGAAAATCGATCTAAAATTCAATTTTATGCATAGAATTTTGAAAACTGTATACTTCCCAATGTATTTTTTTGGAATATTGTTTAATTATCCAGCGCTCTAAAATTTGGTAGTAGTTTTGTTAGTTGGGTGTCCAAGAATATAAATCTACTCTAGTATAGATTCAAGCAATGGCTTTAAATGTTATAACAAAGTTTTTAAGACGGAAAGATGTAACTATTGGGTAAGTGTAATTACTATTAACCTACAGAAATGATGCGTTTAGAATTTTAAGTTTTTATTATAATTCTCTGTGCATATGTGCGAATCCACGCTGAAAAATGTCCTCAATTTTAAATTACATAATAAAATGAACTAAATAATTTAAAATTACAAAGTAAATAAGCAATATTTAATTAGTTATTACAACTTAGTAAAAAGTAGAAACCATTTGGATGATTTCAGATTATCTCATCACTACAAGCAGTTATCAGATGTTGGGTTCTTACATTTTCTGAGGACAATATCTCTGCCTCATGCAAATCAGTATCAACACACGCAACATTCAAGATTCAGACAAACTTACAGTCACAGATTTTATTCAATCAAAACAGCACAACAAATTGACAATTACCGGACAGAAAACAAAGTCACAGTTATTGGTGAAGATATTCCATCACCCTATACTGACATCAATCAAAGTGATTTCCCTGATTACATTAAAAGCTTTCTCAATGGTCAAGGTTTTACCACACCCACAGTTATACAATCACAAAGTTGGCCAATAGCATTGAGTGGACAAAACTTTGTAGGGATAGCACAGACAGGCACAGGAAAAACACTTGCATACTTACTGCCAGCAGTTGTTCATATAAAAGAGAAAAAGGCGAAAAAAGGCCGTGGACCTATTGCACTTGTATTGGCTCCAACAAGAGAACTGGCCAGACAAATTGAGACAGTCGCAAAAGACTTTGAAGATCTATTGAATATCAGATGTGTTTGTATATATGGAGGCGCTAGCCGGACAAGGCAAGCAGAACAGCTGCAAGAGGGTGTAGATATAGTTATAGCCACACCTGGCAGGCTTAATGACTTTCTTGTAAGTAAAACAACCAATCTGAGCCGATGCACATATGTTGTATTGGATGAAGCTGACAGAATGTTAGACATGGGATTTGAACCTCAAATACGACAAGCTCTGGAAGGTGTACCACTTGAAAGGCAGATCTTGATGTTTTCAGCAACTTGGCCTAAAGAAGTGAGACATTTGGCAAAAGATTATTTAGGTGAATTTGTGCAAGTTAATGTTGGCTCCACAGAACTGTCGGCAAATCATAATATCAAACAATGTGTTCACATTTGTGATCAGGATAGTAAAGTCGCAAAGTAAGTGCAGATAAATCATTAGAAACTTTATTAGGAATAAGTTCAAACAAGATTTTTTTTTACAACTTATTTAAAATTATTAAATTGTATTTATTTTTATTATAATAGCATATTATTATTCCCACCTCAGAACCTCATATTTAATATCTATTTTATTTTATTATGCTTACGGCTCCGCCCGCACTCGGGTGTTATGTAGCTTCCTATTAGTGAAAGAATTTAAAAAATCGGTTCAGTAGTTCCTGAGATTAGCGCGTTCAAACAATCAAATTCTTAAGCTTTATAATATTAGTATAGATAAATATTTTATATTACAGGTTTAGAGAAATCATGCACACTATCTCCGGTGAGGGTTTTGGGAAGACTTTAGTATTTACAAATACTAAGAAATCTGTAGACTATTTAACCCAAATGCTCAGGAGAAATGCCTGGCCAGCCATGGGCATTCATGGAGATAAAACACAAATGCAGAGGGACATTATTATTAACAAATTCAAAACGGGCAAGACAAATATTTTAGTCGCTACCGATGTTGCAGCCAGAGGTCTTGGTAAGTACTTACTTTCTTAAGTTTTTTATTTACAACAATAATTAAAAAAGTATAAATTAACTATGCACAGTCTGATCCATAATCTGAACAAAGCCTTTCACATATCCAGAAGGAACCTATACCGGGTGGAAGGGAAACGCTCTCTATACCGGAACGGTAAGAGAGAAGAACCATAACATTAACGAAAAACTATATTCATTTGCAAAGCTAAGCGATAATACTTACGATTTTAGTATTTCCGTAATTCATGCGCGCGCAATGTAAAGCGTACAAACTACAGAGCAAACGCCGACAAGGCGGCGCGGCGGCCACGCGGTCGTTAACTCGTCAGCTGATGTACGTGTTTCATTACGATTTTTTTTAAATATTGACTATTTTTACTATTATTAGAAACTGCAACGGTTTTAATTTAAATAAAAATATTTACCACTGACTTTACAGAAATACTTTCACAAAAATATCACCAAGCGAACGACCGGCACGAAGGCAATGACCAACTGACTCGAACTTTCAAACGGTCTATGCTTTTATAGCAAAAATTGTAGATCATGTCATTAATACCCGCACAAAAAATATTTTTGCCCTAACACGGCCTTTCCTGACAATGTGATCGTCCTTGATCACATACTTTTTTTTTTGTCTCTCCAACGGCACAGCTGTCAAAAATTACTAAGCTGTGTACAATCCAAACGATTCTCAATAAATCGAGACGAATGATGAGCCTCGTGACGGCAGCAGTAAATAAGGACTGCAGCGCCCACGAGAGTTCCTTCAGGGGCGGATTGACTCATCACCTAAAACATTTTAACTTTAGTTACCCATTGTAACACAATCAAGCAATTTCGAATCAGTAATGGTTGAGTTATGGAACCCAATCACTTCTGAAACAAGAACGTCTAGCAACCACTAGCAGGGTCCCAGAGAACAGCAGCAATATCACAAAGAGTGCCACATTCGGAGCACGCGATAGCCACAATGTCGGGACTATAAAAAAATCGCACTACCACAAACTAGAGAGTGCCACAATGTCGGGACATAAGATAGCCACAATGTCGGGGCTACGAAAATCGTACTGCCACAAACCATAATGTCGTGACAGAGTGCCACAATATCGGGGCACGAGATAACCATAATGTCGGGGCTACGAAAATCGTACTGCCACAAACCACAATGTCGTGACAGAGTGCCACAATGTCGGGCACGAGATAGCCACAATGTCGGGGCTATGACAAGGCCACTTCAACTGGAGAGCGCCGCAGCGCTTAAAGCGCACCGTTCCGTAGCGCCAAAAGCGCACCGTTCCGTAGCGCCAAAAGCGCACTGTTCCGTAGCGCCTAAAAGCGCACCGTTCCGTAGCGCCAAAAAGCGCACCGTTCCGTAGCGCCAAAAGCGCACCGTTCCGTAGCGCCAAAAGCGCACCGTTCCGTAGCGCCAAAAGCGCACCGTTCCGTAGCGCCAAAAGCGCACCGTTCCGTAGCGCCAAAAGCGCACCGTTCCGTAGCGCCAAAAGCGCACCGTTCCGTAGCGCAAAAGCGCACCGTTCCGTAGCGCAAAAGCGCAAACAATTCCGCAGCGCATAAGCGCAAACAATTCCGTAGTGCAAGAAGCGCATAATTCCGCAGCGCTTGAATGCACTGTTCCGTGGTGCATAGAGCGCAGTTATGTGCCGCCTGTCTGATCGGACCGCTTCTGTCCGCAGTTTGAACAGCACGTATCTACACCTCCTAGTGCGCTACTCCGCACCGGGCACACACCAAACGGATCTCCGGTTCTTGTAAGCACAGAAAAACAGTAACACACCGTTCGACCTATTCTGACCTTTGATTAAGACTCGTATCAAACTCTCCGAATAGCCATTAATTTTCATCGCTACAACAAAAACTCCATTCGCGAAGTGGCCTGGACATTACGTCCGGTAGCCACCACATGGGAAAACGAGATCCCAACATTTGCGGGTATCACGGAAAAATAAAGGAAAGCATAACCCTCTAGCAAGAATTATGAGTCATACGATACCACACTTCATGTACAGTCCCCGATCCTCTGCAATGGAGCCGCTAGCATCTAGCACTAGTTGACACACGCGCAGTCATCCTGTCCGGGTCACCTCGTAACAGCTTCCAAGCTATACGCGGCACGCGTACAGAAACATTTGAGCACCAACAGTTCTATCACGGTGCCCCAAAACACTTCTTCATTCGAAGTCATGTACACATAACGTTCACCACAGTAGCATTGGTATTTAGCATACCCCATAGCATAGCTATGTAATGAACACAATCCACATGTATGGGCATCGATTACACATCCCAATTCTGATATTAGAAACTGCAACGGTTTTGATTTAAATAAAAACATGTACCACTGACTTTACAGAAATGCTTTCACAAAAATATCACCAAGCGAACGACCGGCACGAAGGCAATGACCAACTGACTCGAACTTTCAAACGGTCTATGCTTTTATAGCAAAAATTGTAGATCATGTCATTAATACCCGCACAAAAAATATTTTTGCCCTAACACTATGTTTTTCAGAATAATGGTTTGATTTATCTATCCATACGAGAAGCTGTACAGAAATTTGAGAAAATCCTACTAAAATTGTAACAATGCGATCGCGATTTTTTTAGTGCCATCACGTCAGGAATCACCAATACTATCACCTGTATTCGTTTCCGAGAGCGTTTCCCTTCCACATGGTATAAAATGTTGATGTTATTATAATATCTTATATTTATATGCATTTAGTACTATAAACAAATAGGATAGATAGCAAGATTGTTTTCATACAAGACATAAATGCAATATCCCCACCTGATTGGAAAAATGCAAAAGGTTGGTTAAATGTTGAAAACCAAATACACAAACAGATCTTGCCCATCAGACGTTAAGCATAATCATGAGATGTATATAAAATTGTTGTAAATTAAATTGGGTATATTTTTATATTGTTAGATGTGGATGGTGTCACACATGTGATTAACTTTGACTATCCTAACACATCAGAGGACTATATACACAGAATAGGTCGCACTGGTCGTCAGCAAAATAAAGGTGTATCCCATACAATCCTTACTGAAGAAAACGCAAGACAAGCCAAGGGACTGATTGAGGTCTTAAAAGAAGCAAATCAGGTAAAGAATGTTATTAAGTACATATTATGGTTGTGTTGGAAAAGTAGTAAATATTTTTACAATTATTTTTATATTAGTCAAGTTGCAGTTTGGTGGTGGTAGGTCTCTCATATGTGAGAGTCCGTCTGGGTGGGTACTACCGCAATATCTTTTGTACCGCCAAGCAGCAGTGTGCATGCACTGTTGTGTTTCGGTTTGAAGGGTATTGTAGCCAGTGTAACTACTGGACATAATGAGACTTAACATCTTATGTCTCAAGATGACGAGCGGAGTGGAATGTCACAGTACTTTGTAACTCAAAGTGCTGGATGGTGTTTGTATTGTTTATGGGTAGTCTTATCGCTTGCCATCAGGCGAACGGCATGCTCGTCTCGTCATTCAAAGCAATAAAAAAAAGTTTATTTCCTTGTGCCACGTTTTGAGTAGTTTATTTGCGTTCATAGTCATGTTTGGTATATAAAACTTGTCAACCCTCTTAGTCGAGTAGGCCCATGCTCAGCACTGGGACAGTACAATACAAGGCTGATATTATATTATTTTATTATAAAACTTGTCAATAGCCATGTTGTTAATAAATTTCGATCAAGTAACTAGTATAATTATTTTTCAGGAAATCTCGAAGGAATTGGAACACATGGCTCGAACTTACAATGCCGAAAGAGCCGAAGAACTCGAAGCCAAAAGGAAATTGAAATCAAAACAATACAATTTTAGCCCAAATAGAAGATGGAATAAATTTCGTTTCAATAAATATTAATTGTAAAATTTAGTGTGATATTATAAACAGATTTCCAATGATGCTATTGTATTGTTGAAGAATTTATGATATTTTATTCGTTTAGACGATTTCCATAGCAATTCCTAGTCCTTGCATAAAGAAATAATGTACGTTACAGTTAAAACTTAAAACCCGTTCTCAGTTACAACGTGTTTGCTCTAGTTAAAACTAGTTTTCACTAAACGCCTTTGTTACAACTAGAATCCCCTAGTTATAACTAGAATTGACTGTTTTATATATTTAAATTTTAAATAAAACTAGTTCTAACTTTGAACCTTAGTTATATCTAGTAATTCTAGTTGTAGTAGAAAAACTTAATCTTCGGGTAAGATCTTTCTGATATGGTAACCTAACCTAACTTAATCTATCTATACTAATATAATAAAGAGGAAAGATTTGATTGTTTGTAATAGATAAACCCAACAACTACTGAACCGATTTTGAAATTTTTTTCACTAATAGGAAGCTACATTGCTCCTGAGTGCTATAGAATACTTTTTTTTATCCCGGAAAAAAAAAATCACGCGGACAGAGCCGCCAGCAGAAGTCTATCCCTATCTAAAATCCGTTGTCATGGATAGGGGGGAAAGGAAAAAAACCTAACCTAACCTTACGTACTTATTGGAATAAAAACAACACAGGAATTAGCGCGCGGGTGTTAGAACTCAACCAATTATGAAGCACGATGAACTTTGACCTCAGTTGAAACCGTTTTAACTGAATCTTCGACAAAACATGTTTTTTATACTTAGAAATAGTTTTCAGTTATAGTCAATTTTACCAGCAGTTAATTGTAGTTGTAACAAAGGCATTTAGTGAAAAACTAGTTTTAACCAGAGAAAACGCATTGTAACTTATAACTAAAAACGGGTTTTAACGGTAGCCTGTATAATAAAATAGACTCGAATTGTAAAAATCAGCAAAAAATTGCAATATAAAATAAAATGTAGATACTACATTTTATACGTATCAACGGTTATTAGTATGTAAACTGTATGTTATTAACTTATTACATGTAACGTATTGTAATATGGTCCAAAAACGAATGTGATGATAACAGACCTTGCAGGAAATATACCTACCTACAAGTATTGAATAAAGCTCTAGAATAGTCTTCAGTTTTTCATTCAGATATAGGTCATGTAGACTAATGTATAATCTAAAAATGTGTCTAATCGAGGAATATGCCGCTCTACTGAACGTGTTCCGTATGATCTACTCTGCTGAAGCTTATTGTAGGAGGCGTTCGGGCACATTCGGGTCCTGTTTATATCTATACTAATATTATAAAGCTGAAGATTTTGTTTGTTTGTTTGTTTGAACGCGCTAACCTCAGGAACTAATGAACCGATTTTGAAAATTCTTTCACTAATAGGAAGCTATTCTACTCCTGAGTGCTATAGGCTACTTTTTATCCCGGAAAAATATTTTTATCCCGGAAAAACTTTATCACGCGGGCGGAGCCGCGAGCACTACTAGTTGTCTATAATTTTAAACACTCGCTAGGGTAAGTAGAGTTGGTACTTGGTATGGTCATGAATCATCGAGTTATTCTTTGATTTTAAATAAGTTTTTGTTTAGAAAAGATACTTCTTGAATATTACTGTGAGAAAAATACAGTTTTTACAAGAGATTGCACCTCCTTACGTCGTCCTTTGTATGTCCACTTTGATAATGTTGCTATGCAACGCATTGACGTTAAGTGGCTTGGATAAACATGTTATTTAGAATATCAAACACCAAACTCAAGAGATTTAAGACGGTACACGTACGCGACGCTTTACATTGAACCCCAGAGGAATGGCTTTGTTACCTGATCTAGATGTCAAATCTATTTTCGATGTCGTAGAGGAGAACTTCCATAATCTTGGTTTGGCAAGTACATGGTTTTATTTCAAAGAAATAGTAGCCTGCATTCAATTAAGGTGGGACTTAAATCCTACTATCCTACTAATATTATAAACGCGAAAGTTTGTAAGAGTGTGTGTTTGTTACGCTTTCACGCTAAAACTACTGAACGGATTTCGATGAAATTTGGCACGCAGTTAGATCATGTCTTGGATTAACACATAGGCTACTTTTTATCCCAGGAAAATACAAACCGGAACTTTCATGCCGGATTTTTTTTAACGCGGGTGGAGCCTCGGGCAAAACGTAGTGCTCTATGAAAATGCAGCAGTAACCTATTGTAAAATGAGCGAATATTAGGAAATTGCTAAATAAATATATTTTTTTTTAACAGAAAGCGTACGCAATTCGTATGATATACATTGGTGAACATACTTTACCAAAAGAGGAAATGATCCAACACTTCCAAAAGACTGTGCACGATGTGAACGCCGGTTACTGTGAAATAAATGTTTATGGATTTTTACTTGTGTATGACAGTTATTTTGTGCATATTATTGAGGTAAACTTTGAAAGTATTTTATAGTCCATAGAACCCCGAAGAACCTGTAGTAACATAATACTCTCTTGTTAAAGTACTTACATGTACTATAATTTAATCGACAACAGGGTTCCGAAGATACAGTACATAGACAATTGAGATTCCTATTCCAACTTGAGGTAAACTGGATTAAGAAAATGAAAAGACTAGACGAAGAAGCAGCATTAAGAGCTGCTGCTGAGGCGGAGGAAGAGGGACGCACTTCTGAACCACCGATGCCTATCAAAGAACGGAAAATGTTTAAGCGACTTAAACTTTTGATGGTTTACCATTCCATACAAACGGTAAGCATACACATTAAAATATTATGCAGTTAGGTAAATTTGTAGGATTAAATAGCTTTAGTTATTCTACAGCAGGTTGTTGTGTTTATATGAGATGAATGACATTTTAGCTACTATATCCTGAATTTTAATGTTCGGACGTGGTAACTGATAAGTTATCATTAGTCCAATATCAGTGATAAAATTGAATCTTAATGCTCTATGTTCTTAGAAACCAAAAGTTACACCTACATAAATGGGTAGGTATAGGAAATAATGAGAATGTTTGACAGTGCCTCAGTGGCGTAGATGTATTACGGTACGACCGTAATGCTGAGGTCTTGTGTTCGATCCCCGGGTCGGGCAAAGTGATTTTGGATTTTTCTATTCAATATCAGCCCGGAGTTTGGAATTTGTGCCCGATATAGGCGATAGGCTCGCCCCCTATCACATCATGGGACAATACTAATACGCACGGTGAGTAATGGGTGCATTTGGTTGCGCCTCAGCCTACCTTCGGGGATAAAAGGCATGAGCGTTTGTGTGTATGTGTAAGAATATTAGAAACATTAGTAGCTATACAAACATTGTTACAGACGTTGTTTGATAATTGGCGCGCTGTTACAGCAAGACCTCCATCTTTAGTCGGCAAATTGGACATACATGGGCCCTTTTCGGAACACATAGAACAGCTAAGCATATGCCTTGATAAAATCACTAAGCTATGTAATCTCGCGAAATTCGATGATAGGGTTAGTAAAATGCTATAGGTACTGTGTTACAAAGCATTGAAATGTTGTGTCGTACTACTATCAAAATAGGCATAGGCGTATATAGAGAGGAGGCTGGGTGGGCCGTGCTCACCCCAGAATTGCTTGGTACCCAACCCGAAGGATTTTGAGGTAGCCTATTAATACTATATTTTTTTAAAACGAAGAAATTATTGATATGGACAAGGACACAGAAAACATTTTATTTTTTTAGTGCTCCCCACTGGAAAATGACTAGCTACGCCAATAAGAATAGGTACGAAAAGTCAAAAGAACAAAAGCCACCGGCATCACACCAAACAGGGTGCCAGAACTGTAGATATATCTTGGCACCTACACGTTAGTTGTAGTTGTAATTGTTAGTTACTTCACCCGCTCTTTAAGGTTCTTGTTACTTTTCAACCTTTGAAAAGGTAATTTGTTACGCCTCCAATGTTTTTGTCCTGACTGAAGACAGTCAGGAAAAAAACATTGGGTCTAGATGTCTATACATATCGAGTCTGGTGAGCTATGATAAATACTTTTTTATTCTTCTACTGTTAAACTGTTCTTATCTTCATGTGAAAACTGATATGTATTTTTAGCTATCATTCGAGGGATTGAGCGCAGTGGATCCTAAAATTGAAGCACTACCAGAAGTAGCGTTACTGGACTTCCTAATTCAATCGCAACACATTCTAGATCTTCGGGAGACTGCGTACATGCACAGACGTGTTGATGATTACATATTTTATTTTGGTAAGCAATACAAAAAAAACGGCTGTAGTCTGGTTGGGAGTGGAACGGACTGCGGAGGAGAATGTCCTCAAGTTCAAAATTCCTGAGGCACTGGGGTTATGAGTGTATTCCTTGTGAACTCGCTTTCTCTATAAGAATTTCGAAGGTATGTGAAGTATATGTCTACCGCCAAGCAGCAGTGTGCATGCACTGTTGTGTTTCGGTTAGAGTGACATTGTTGCCAGTGTAACTACTGGACATAATGAGAATTAACATCTTGTGTCTCAGGATGACGAGCGCAGTGGAATGCCACACAGTACTTTGTAACTCAAGGTGCTGTGTGGTGTTGCTTCTGTTTATGGGCGGTCGTATCGCTTACCTTCAGGCGAAGGGCATGGTCGTCTCGTCAAAGTCTGCCAACCCGCACTAGGCCAGCGTGGTGGACTAAGGCGTAAAACCTCTCAGTTGTAGAGGAGGCCCATGCTAAGCAGTGGGCAGGGCTAATATAAGGCTGGCATGGCATGATGGTACCTATGGTATGAAAAACCAGTCTAGTAGATAGTCTCAAAGTTACCACATATTGTACATCGATCACACGCAGAAAAAAATAATTAAGTTTTAATTGTTTCTTCTTCTAGAAAGTGTATGGCCTCTTCCCACACATTTCACACCAAAATTATTATATAAGTTGAAGATTGATGATTCATTCGTGGAACCCTTGCCGGTAATGCCATGGGAAGTTAAGAAAGAAAAAGCGGATGACGAGGAGAAAGAAGAAGTGCAGAGCGGCAGCTCTTCCAGTGATTAAAACGGATTTGTGAGGTTTCTAGTCTTACAACGTTATGCTCTATCAATTTTGTGTAGGCGTTATACTTATGTCACTGTTTTGTTACAAAAATGTTTAACATTTTTAATTCTAAGTAATTCATACCTGGTCATTACGGGCTGCATTAGGCGGCACCGTGCAGGGACCGCTGCGGACGACAACTTAGACACCCCCGTCAGAGGAAGCCCGCAGCCGTCTCTAATGTGTCGAAGATGGCCATCGCGGAGTTTTAGTTTTTAGGTATGAATTACTTAGATAGTGATCCAAAGTAGTACTGGAAACCAATATTACTTGGTATGCTGATTGAAGGTTATTTATATCTGCCCGAGTAGCGACCACTGTAGTTAGGTAAGCAAAGTCTAAACCCGCCATAGAGGCACACAAAAATGTCTCGCGTTCCGGTATCAGCCAGTGTATATCCGGTTTTGAATAAGCCGGCATAATAGGGAACAGGGTTCATCTTTGTTCTTTACTTTTATCAAATATTTACGACGTATAAAATTTAATACAGAAATAATTATTATTTATTATCACTCGTTACTCGATATTAGATACTCGATACTACCAGGTAGAGTCTACCTGAGCGCAATCCTACTTAAAATCATGCAGTGCAGTCACTTCGCTGTGCCCGTATAAAAAAAAATAAAACTCTAGTTATTGGTTATATTTAACTGCACTATCATACTCTAGCTATTTGAGTTTTGACTAGTACTAGGGTTTCCGGAACCGGTAGAGATTTCAAGAATCGGGATTTTCCGGTCCTGAATGTAACTAGTACCTAAGATTATTGAGATTAGAAACATGTTCGTACGAAGGGAATGATGTCCTCCCACAGAGTGAAGGTCTTATCTTTAAAAACTCAGACTCTAATGCTGCAGCTGTAGCTGCAGTAACTACAACTAGTCATAATATTTTTAGAACTTATGTTTAGCAAATATTATGTATGTACCTACTTAAACTATAATATACCTATAATTGAATTGTATCATATATATCAATAATAAATGCACTCACGCATTTAACGGAGTTTTATTCTTATAAGTCACTAACTTTTTACGATTGAGGCGCCAACCTATAAAAAAAATCTCTCCTATCCACGGCCACGAGCTTTACGTGCTTTCTGAGGCACGGGGATATGACACTGCCTGACTCCGAGCTGTGACAGTAATTTTTAAGATGGAAAAACCCAGTCACCACGTTTTAGCCCGACCCGGGACCTCAGCGCTGAAGTCGTACTCGTACCGCGTACGCACACAACTACGCCATCGGGATTCGGGGCATTCAATACCTACATAAACGTGCAAGGAAACCAATGTTTTTATAACTTGTAAAGTGTAGTTATTGATTGAAATCAACATTTGTCGCGATGAAGCACCAAGAGATGATATTTGATCAGATGTTGAAAAAAAATAATAATATGACTGCCTCGGTGGCGTAGTTGTATTAAACGGTATAACTGCAATGTAGAGGTCTCGAGTTCGATTGCCGGGTCGCGCGAAGCAATATTGGGTTTTAAATTCAGTATCAGCCCGGAGTATGGAATTTGTGCTCGATATGGCGATAGATTCGCCCCCTATAACATCATGGGACGGAATACGTACGGCGAAAAGTGAGTGCACTAGTTGCGCCTTTGCTTACCCCGGATGAAGGGATAATGGGCGTGTGTGTGTGTGTAAAAATAATATAGATGCTATTTAAAAAATACTTCCAAAAGAAAAGGAAGTTAGAGGGAAAGAAAGTAAATTCGTCATGCTAATACTTATCTTCGATGCTGAATACGAGGTGAAATGAGTATCCAGTGATGTAATTTACATGGATTATTAAAGTTTTGTACATTCTTTTTTGTTTTTAATTAATATGTGTGTAGTAAAATAAATGGTTTAATAAAATTTGTATAGATACTTCTAAGCAGATGCAGCCGGGATTAATGTTAGTTAGGGTAAAGTAGGGTAATACCGGTCAGGTGACAATACCGGTCACCACACTTTCTTCATAATAACAGTGTTTACGCGTACATATACACACATAGCGGGTAGCACGAGTGTTCCCGACGCCAACGCACCACCCTTCGCGCAGTTGTGATCATGCGTTGTTGAGAACCACACGTCAATTTATTTCGCGCCCATGTTTTGTTATTATTTGGCCGCAGAAAATAAGAGGTAAGTGTCATTATTTATGTGTTTCTTCTTTTGCCAGTGACAGTTTTAGTTATTCAGTTACATAGCTATTCATGTAATGATAGATTTCAAGCAATATGTAACGGGTTTTTAAATATATTATTGTTAATTAAAAAAATGTACAGGCGGCCAATGCCGGTCACGCTGACCGGTATTACGCGCAACGTAATCATTGTTTTTTTTTTTCAGTTTTATTCTGTTTTATTTTAGGTTTCTTTATAGGATGTCGGGAACTCGGAGAAGGAGCTAAGGATTGAAAGAAAAATGGAACCGAAATGATTCGAAAGGGGCATTCAAACTTGTTGAAGATGGAACAGATATAAAAGAGGCAGCTCGGACTTGTGGCGTCGCATTTTCAACTCTCCAAGAAAGACTGAAACACAATAACTGTGAATCACCATCTTTGCGAAGAATTCCAAACCATTGTCTCCCTTCAACTTTAGGAGTCACTGCCAAATATATTTTATCAGTTCCGAAGAGACCGCCAAAAAAAACGAGGAGCTGGGTAATGGGTTTCTCTCGGAAACAATTCGCAACAGTCCTCATAAGCACTCCTAACAAGGAAGCTTTGAAGGAAAAAGAAGTGAGAAGAGCAACTAGGGAAAAGATAAAGGAAAAACTGATCCTAAAACAACTGTACGAAAAAAGACAACAACGAAAAGATCAGCTAAATTTGCTATCAAAAGGTGAAGAAAAGGGTTCTCTTAGATAAGAATAACCATTAATAATTTTCTCCTAGCCAGTTTCGGCCACGGCGGCCAATCTCAACGGAGATCAGCCAGGTACGCAGGAGATATTATAGTGCACAAGTGTGTGCGCAATACACAGGTGCACTCGCTATTCCTTCACTCTCATAGTCCGGTGAGACGGCTACCTATACGACATGACCGGAGAGAGATCAGGCGCAGGACCAACGGCTTTACGTGCTTTCCGAGGCACGGGGGTATCACACCGCCAACTTCCTGACTCCGAGTTGCGGCTGAGTAAATTTTAAGATGGAAAATCCCAGTCACAATGTTTTTGACTCGACCCGGGACTCGAACCCAGGACCTCAGCGCGCAAATCGTACTCGTAATGCGAACGCAATACAACTACGCCACCGAGGCAGTCAACAGACTCTGACGTTGATATGGTTTATATGGGCGATGGTGACGAAGATATTGATGTTAAAGACGAGGCAAAAAAATGCATGTAATGTGATGCTTACGGCCACAATAACGAGCTTTGGTACAGTTGCATTCAGTGTGAGGGTTGGGCTCACGTTCATTGCACGATTTTTGGGTCCCCCAAAGACTACGTTTGCAATTTTTGCCGCTAAAACGTTAGACCGGTATTGCCAACCTGCCGACCGGAATTACCCGCCATATCTGGCAATACCAGTCAAATCTATATTTTTTTTAAAAGTTCATTGTACAAATATTTTTATTAATATTGATCTCAATGGTTGTGATTACGTTAGAAGAATACTTTAAGTTTATATTGGGTGTCAGAATCTTAAATAAATTTGGTTATTTACTGATTTAAAGCTGATTTATCTTAAGTGACCGGCATTACCCTTTCTTACCCTAAAACACATTTCTAATGCTTGTTAAATTATGGATGTTACTTGCTATAACCCTTTTTATGCAAGTGAATAATGTTATATCGATATTGTAAGCTAATAAACTAAAATACCAGTGCTAAGATAGTTGCAAATCGGATCCTAGGTACTTGTTGCTATAGCAATATCGATCTGTGTATCAACTTCCAGTCTTTACTCCAAGTACCTTTTTCATGGTGTAAATAATTCGTGGTTACCTATTAGTGACATGGATAAAGACAATAAAAAGAAGAGTAAAAGACAAATAAGGAAGACTATCGCTGGGATAAAACTTCCTCCAATAGAGGAAATACAAAATAGTAAACTAAAAACTATTAAGGACATTGACCCTGCATACTACTCTTTAGTTGAAGGGAGACCAATCAGACCCAACAAGTCGGTCCAGGTGTATAAAAATGATATCAAAAACATTGCTCTAAAAAGAACTTTATATGGCTTTCTCGTGGATGAAATCTTAAGGATCAATAGAGAAATAGAAACAGAAAAAAATATTTACAGAACCGCTTCGGAACATTTTGAAGAATATCACAATAGTTTTGACAAATTTCTTGCTGACAATAATAATAAGACTATTGCAGTCATGAGGAAGTCTGATGCTTTGGCAAAAGAGTTAGCGAACCAAATTGAAGAACACAAACAAGCTAATTACGAGATGGCATCTCTGAAGTCTAAGCTGCAGTATATCGACGAAACACTGATAATCTTGTTGTCATTTCAAGATTTTTTGAATAAAGCTTCTCCAATATTATGGCTAGAAAAAAATAATATTAAAGTTGATGTTAAATATTCTGAAATCTTCTCTATGGATACGAAAATTTTTCAGAAAGTCAATATTGATGCTATAGAAAACCGACTTGAGGATCTTCCTTCTCCGAAACTTTATTTTGAAACTCCAGAACAATTAGTTGTTGTGTTTAACACACTAGAAAAACAAAACTTGAATTATTTACTAGTAACAGAGGAACTAAATTCAGAAAAAAATAAGTTCCTGAAAGCTTTAGACATTCTTGAAGAAATGTTACGTGAAGAATTAGACAACATACAACAAAAGGTGAGTAACAACATAATATCAACAAAATAGGGAAGTGCATAGTTATTTAATATACTTCCGTTTGTTTTAGTATCTATACATTAGAATTATACAATAAAATGTACCTAAACCAGAGTCTTTATAAAAATATACCGATCAACCTATCTGTTTGAGGTGGCTTAAACTTAAACAGTACATCCTTCCATGATTAAAACATTAAAGTACCATAAACTTAGTCAGTAAAGGAAAACTTAACGTAATATTTATCTATATTATTTTTTGACCATTATGTAATAAATTTATGGAATATGGCGAAGAATTCGCTATCAGAATAAATTTATTATTGGGTACGGATAAAAAAAATACGTACATAAATTTGAATAAATGATAAAATGTTTGTCATGTAAAAGCTACATAATTGTGATCACTTGCAGATAAAAGCAACGGAGGATCTGATACAACAAAATGAAATTAGAGAAATCGAAGCTAAAGAGATATTTTTCAAAATTTTGGAGCACAAAATTAAACATTTGGTTTCATCAGAGATGGCCTTGCAGATTTTTAACTATGTCGGATTTACATATGAATACCTTATTGCTCCTAACGATGCCAATCTTAATTCTTTAGACATGACACTGGCTATAGAAAGGGAGTACGATAATTTGATGTTAGATATATCCAGATTTAATTTAGACGATATAAAAGAAATTGAGACTGAAACATATGAATTCGGCATAAAAGAAATTAAGCAAGCTAAGGTAGCTTCAAAACTTCTTAAGGAGGTTGACAAATTAAATAGACGGCTTAATTCTTGTTATGAACCATCCAGAAAGAAGAAAACTGAATGAGATTTTTTAAAAACAGTAATTTTATACTAAAACTAGCTGAACTAGCCTGGTGAACTTCGTCCTGCCAATTTTTTCCAGTCGTGGTCTAAGAAAATGTAGCTCTTCCGGTTAAGTCAAATCAGTTGAATATTATCAGTAATTCCGTATGTTGACACGTTTGATGTATCGAAAGAGCCGTCAAATTAAAAAATACTGGAAATGTTACACGTTACGTACTTAAAGTATGGTCCATTAATCAAGTGATGTTTTAGTAACTCCCCCTCTCCGCCTCTTGTGATATTTCGTGATTTTTGCCGACCCTCTCCCGTTTCGAGCCTCACGTGATTAATGGACGACCCCTAATGGCAAAAAAATAGACATTATCTTCCGCTTACAATATAGGGATCGCGTGTCGAACCTGGATGCGATTGGCTCGAGACCGAGAAAGGTGGCATGATATGAGAGAGAAATACAATTACAATTAAATAATTGGACCATAAGTATTGTAATTCCTGACCGATATTTTGAGGCCTTACTGGTGACATTTTGCTGTATATAACAATAAATAACACGACGATAAACCTCTTAACACAGTTAACGAAACACTATTTTGCTGTTGCGAAAGAAGCACACGCAATGATTCTGCCAATGTCAAATTGTATATGAATTATAAAAAAAAATTGTTGGTAACACTTTGAAATACTTATTTACGTTTAGTATTTTAATTTTTGGAGGTAGAGCTTATAACTCATAAATTTTATGACCAATAGGTATAATCTATTTACCTTCATTCAATTAATTATTTTATTTATTTATTTTAATTATTTACACTTTGTACACATGGTATACAGGCGGACTTAATGCCATAGGCATTCTCTCCCAGTCAACCTTAGGGTGGTGTAGAGAGGGACGGAGGCAGGTGCAAAAAAAACACAATAAATACTAATAATAAATAAATATACAATGTATATAAAGTAAGGGTAATAATAAAAAAAATGTATGAAATAAATATGTTACATACTATGTTTAAAACTATATACTCACTGTATACTGACTGTCTCGGTGGCGTAGTTGTATTGTGTACGCGTTACGAGTACGATTTGCGCGCTGAGGTCCTGGGTTCAAATCCCGGGTCAGGCCAAAAAAAAACTTAGTAATGGGGTTTTTCCATCTTAAAAAAATTACTCAGTCGCAGCTCGGAGTCAGGAAGTTGGCGGTGTGATACCCCCGTGCCTCGGAAAGCACGTAAAGCCGTTGGTCCTGCGCCTGATCTCTCACCGGGCATGTCGGATTGCCGTCTCACCGGACTATGAGAGTGAAGGAATAGCGAGTGCACCTGTGTATTGCGCACACACTTGTGCACTATAATATCTCCTGCGTACCTGGCTGATCTCCGTTGAGATTGGCCGCTATGGCCGATACTGACTAGGAGGATTTCATCATTTCATCATACTCACATATGTAAAGAAAATAAATATATATATAATATAATTATACCATATGAAATCAAATCATTTATTAAGTAATTAGGCCCCTGAGGCGTTTATACGTCATTTTTAATGCTTTTTATCAACTAAAAGATTCTACCAGTACAGTTCATAACTTATTTTATGAAAATGTGAACATATAATCACCACGTGTCTACAATTTTTCAAGTAGTCTAGATGGCTGCGGTAAAAATTTGTACAATAAAACTATATTTTGAGCCTATTGCAGCATTTACTGACAATAGAAAACTATTGTAAATAAATATGAACGACGATAAAAATTCTGTTTTTGTCGATATAAAACAGCCAATAAATTATACTGAAAAGCTATTGTATTCTCCAAAGAAGAAATTGATAAAACGAATGGAAAATATTCAAAACAAACCTTCAGAATCAGCAATTAAAAAATATGCTTTACCTGGAAGCAAACCTTTGGCTGTTAAAAATTTAAAAAGGGCAGATTTCCTTTTGTCTTGTAAATTGTTTACTAAGAGCCAAGAAAAAGAAAGGCATCGACAACGATTGGCAATTAAAATAAACAAAGAATATAAAATTATAAGCACTGATATGCAGAATCGTTTACACGTTACTTCACCATCAAATGAAATTCGTGCCATAACAGACGTGGATAAGGACTTCTACCGGTATTTAGATGTTCGCCCTTTGCATAATTATGCGCCTCTTTACAAATCTTTCAAATGTTTGTTGAGCAAACTCATAAGAATTAAGCAGGAAGTAGGGTTTAGAAAAGATAATATATTAAATATAGAAGTTAATCATAAAAAAGAACTAAACATGTACAACGAAACCTCGAAGAGATGTATAGAGCAAGCAAAATATTTTGATAGTTTTATTTCTGATGATTATCAAAAGTCTATGGCTTGTTTAAATAAATGGAATGACTTGACAGTAAAATTAAATGAAAAGGTATTCGAAATGCAATGTTTAGCTGGAGAAATATTTACAACCAAGTCTAGATTAGTGGGATTAGATTATATGTATGGCCTTCAGCAAAAATATGGAAGATTTTTATATTACTTATCACCCCCTTCTTGGCGTGCTAAACACAGAGAATTTGCTCGATCTATTGAAATAGAAGCAAAGGGTTTTGATTTTGGAATGTCCAACGAAGATGATGCTTTTAATGTTATATTCGAAAAAATGAAAAGAGAGTGCTCTAACGGGCTAGTTAGACCCCCGTTATATTTTAAACATTCCGGCGACTTAATGAACGTTTTTGACACCATAGGAAAACAACAGCGGTACCATTTCACTCAAGTGGGGCAAGTTGTGCCGCATGCGAGGAGTTTAAAGGAAGGCATTAAAATGTTCAAAGATTTAATTGCCCAAGACAGCATCAGCATTAACAATACGATTAAGAATTTTCAAACTCTTCTGATGTTTGATGAAGACAGATGTGCTCAACTGGAGTTTTCGTTTTTTAAATTACTGTACGGTTCGTTTTATAGAAGTGTTGGTGCTCCAGAGGTACTGGAACTCCAATTACATTTAAACTTTTGCTATGAGAAAGTATTTTCCGAGAAACCTATGAGTATGGACGCAGTGACGGTAGCAAGAGCATTAGAAAATTGTTATCTGGATTATAGCAAGCGGTTAGACGCCTTACAAAGCGGTAAAATTCAAATGGCTGTATTAAAATGTATAGAAATTGAACGAATGAAATTTAGGAGAGCTAAAGTAGCCGCTAGAGAATTGAGAAATTTTTGTAGGTTAGAAAGAAATTTGAGACGCGCTTGTGAACTTGAGGTAAGCAGTCATTCAGCAGTAGTCCCCATTGTCAAAAGAGTAGATCATAAAAAAGTTAAGGATCGTAAAATAAAAGGGAAGGCTGTCAACAAACCATATAATATAACGGAATCGGAAAAGGAATATCTGACATTATTTACTGATTGGACGGAAAACGAGGATCCAACAAAGTATTTACACGAGTTTAGTGATTCGAAAAAATAGGCAGTGTGTCATTTTATGATTTATAATATTACTCAAATTAAACTCTTTTAAATATTGAAAACAGACTTTAATTACGGGGTTCAATATGAAAACGTCTATGTATTTGCACAAAACAATACAATAATAATATTTGCGTTATCCTATTGATATAATAAAAAAAATCTAATAAGTAACAATGTGTACATGTTCTAGACAAAAGTTTGGTTTCACAATATGACAAATAACTACAAAGAATTTACATATTTACAAAATGAGTAACACAAACTGGTAAAAGCTTTACATTAATATATTATATAATGCTTACAGTCAACTAACTACCTTAATTTTAACTATAAGTAAATAAATAAATAAATACTTAATACAATGTTGTCGTAATGACGATGCTTTATTACGATACCTCACGCATTTGTTTAAACTTTAAAGCTTTTACTTGAAACTTTGTATCAAACTTTTCACAATAAATATATTAAAATACTGGCTATAGTTTCATCGGATTTTAACTAAATGTAGATATAGTTAATATTTCGTTTGAAATTGTTATAATTTATTTCCAATTTTAGAGAAAATACAAATTTTTTTTTGGTTTTTAAAGCGACGCAGCATTGATTAAGCGTATAATTAATAAATAAATAAAATTCAATCATGGCAGCATACTGTGATGCATTACTTGAAAACGCTAAGCTTTCACAAACATATAAATAGTAAAATAAAATAAATAACTCCACATATATTTTGCTTTCACTAAAAGAAGTTATTACTATTTTGTTACAAAATTATTTTCTGTGGATTATATTTCTGTTGCTTTGAAGCACAGATATTCTGTCTATGGATTTGTTTATGATATTATGCTAGCGCCTATAATTTTATTTACATAATATACATAAAGAAGAAACTGTTCAAACAGGATTTTGTATAAGCCTCACATATGATATTTTTACGTACACAGCTCATTACAAAACCATAAAAAAGTTAAGAATCTGCACAATTATAAGCATTATTCGAGTGTGTTCTTGTGTAGCACGAAAAGTAATAATCATTTTTTTTTAAATCGTGAAATGTGATGATTTATTTTCTTTGATTTTGAACTGCAACTGCCTCTAGTTTGTTTTAATAATTTGCTGTGGATATTACCTACTTCTTACACTCACAAAAATGTAGATTCTTATGTATTCTAATGGACTTACTTCATTACATCAAACATTGTTTTCCAGAAGCGAAAAGATTACATTTATAAACTCGTTCATTTACTCGCTTTAACCCTCATTACGCATGTAATAATGTTATGGCATATTTGTAAAATATACATAATGCCTTTTTTCTGCAAATTATTGAAGCAATACATCAATTCTTTATTCTGTTCACATTCTGATCTGTGCTATGATCATTAGTTTCGTAATTTTACGACATCTAAATGTAACACTAATGGTCCCACATTATATTGTTTGTGAGCCACGTTTGACAACGAAAAAGGAAAGTATGAACTATAGAAGGAATTCTAAACATCGAATATATTTAAACTGTTATAATACATTCTGATCACATAATTCAAGCTTTCCTTACAGTTTAATCTTACAAAAGCGTGTTAAAAATGTATTAATATCGCTGTTCCGATTTCAATTCAATTAGTACCTTCATTAGCCACCTAGTTATTTTCAAAAGAAAATGACTAGTAGTTAAACTATTTTTTATATTCGTTTCCTTCAAAATGTTCAATATAACTTGAGCAACATGATGATGGAATAATTCATAAGACGTTTTACATCTATATTAAAAAAAATATTTGGTGTTTAACCTCGGACGTCAGGATAATCATCCGTTCAATGAGCATTTTAAAACCTTACTCGCATTAACTGCACTGCAGATACTGTACAGTTGATATAATATAACCAGTGTTTAGTGAACAGTCAATTTATCTGACACGTTTTTTTTGTAGTTTGGCCAGTTTTCTCCTTTTGAGTATCATTTCGTAGAGTGCTTCGAGACCCTCGTGTAATCCCTCGCCCGTGATGGCGCACGCAGGCTGCACGTGCCACGCGTGTGCGTCCCGCGACCCGTGCGGCGACGACACTAATTCATGCAAACCCAACAGCTTTTCCAACTCGCGGGGTTCCTTTGCACCCGGTAAGTCTTGTTTGTTTGCTAGTACGAGTATAGGAACACCGGCGTTATCCGGAGATTTCGCCGTTCGTATTAATTCCATTTTTGCTTCCTCCATTCTTTCCACGTCGACGGAATCCAGCACAAATATGATGCCATCCGTACATCGCGTGTAGGATTTCCAAAGCGGTCGCAGTTTCTCTTGCCCGCCGACATCCCATACGAGAAAGTTGACACCTTTGGATTTTCCGATGGTGCCTTTAACTTTTTCACAGTTAAACCCGATAGTGGGGACGGTGTTAAGGTACTGGTCGAACTTGAGCCGGTAGAGCGCGGTGGTCTTGCCGGCGGAGTCCAAACCGAGCATCACCACGTGGAGCGTGCCCTGTGCGGAGGGAAGCGCGTCGAGCAGGCTCGAATTCTTGCCCATGTTCGCACCCATACTGCGTTACTCCGCGACGGCTATCTGACACTGTCGTCTAACCGCACCATCACGAGAAGCTGATTACACCTGGAACAGAGTAAGGAAATTCATTATTTACTAGTTCTTCACGCTATAAGGTAAGCGAGTAATTAGTTAATTACACAGGATACACTCGTCAACAACGTTAGGGCCTTTGAAGTCTAATACTTGTTTCCATTTAAGGCATTTATCTTGATTTTAATACCGAACTATTATAACAAACATATCTACATTAACACCAAATACGAGAGATTTAAATTTTGTTTAATACTAGCTTTTTCCGCCCGCGTGAAAGAGTTTTTCCGGGATAAAAGTCCCGTTTTATATTTCACGGGGATAAAAAGTAGCCTATGTCCTTTTTCAGGCTCTAAAATATCTGTGTACCAAATTTCATTTAAATCGGTTCAGTAGTTTTGGGGTGAAAGCGCGACAGACAGAGTTATTTTCGCATTTATAATATTATTATTTTCGACCAAAGCCTTTCTCGATAAATGGTCTATTCAACACAAAAAGATTTTTTCAATTCGAACCAGCAGTTCCTGAGATTAGCGCGTTCAAACAAACAAACTCTTCAGCTTTATAATATTAGTATAGATTATTTGTCTTGAAAATCTATTTTAGAAGTATTTTGAATTTGAAATATGCTTACGGATTTATCTGCCCATAAAAGTATTCAGGTACTTTAAATTCTTATTTGGGTTACATTTTACGACAAATAGATTGTTTTTGGATATAATTACTACAAATGGTATGGTATGCTGGTGAGAATACGCTTAAATACAACGTACTTAAATCTTAAACCTATGTTGATGCTTACACACGAAGAGATTTTGTTTTAAGTAACGGTGTAGTAGATGAAAATGGTGGGGTCTCGTGACTCGTCAACGAAACGAGATGTCGCCATGGCTCCTGCCCTTTTAATAATCACGTAGACACGCCGACTTCTTGCCTAGTTATAAAATAATTGAGATAATTTTTCCTGTTTTCTTAGGAAATCTAAACACCGTTATTGTAAGAGAAAGTAATTTTTTAACATTTTGATTATTTCGGCACGAGGTTAATGTCTTTGAAGTGTTTGAAGCCGTAATTTTATTTCGTACATTATCATATTTAACTCTATGTAAAATTAATAACTCTGATGCTAAAAAAGTGAAATATAGTCAATAAACCTAGTTCACATTGCAGTTTTAATTTTTAACATAAAATTGACATTCTTGAGTTCACATATTCCTATTTATTTGATGAAATGTGACTTACGAGATTTACTATTGAGCAAAAATATAAAAAAAAATACTAAAAAAATTTGAGGCCAACTAAATCGCAAGTGGGACTCGGGCATTGGCATGTTTTCGACCCGTCTATCTAGTATAACTAGTATCGCAACTTTTGTTTTTATTGACCGACTTAACGATAGCACCTCAAACTTAGATGATGATTGTGTGGAAGTTCTACGAACTTTTGCCAAGGTTATTGATCATTTAGTTTTCGGTAATACTCCTGTAATAATAAACACATATCATAGAAGTGAGCGTGAATTATGCATCACAATACTTATAATCATTATATGTATTATGGTTTTGTTAAAATAAATACAAAATTAGATTTAATAAACCTATCACATTTATGATAATAGTAAAGACATTGTTTATATCATTTCAAACATGAATGGTTAAGTCATGCAATATGATTATGAGTGGAAACTATATGATGTTCACAGGCGACAAAGGGTCAACAGTGCGGGAGAAAGCACCAAGTGTGCTGACGTGGGCCCTTTACTTTCTCTGTCTACAGTTAGTCACGCCTAGCCACGGTTGTGGATTTATTAATCACATTTTTTAAAGAAATAATAAACATCAGTTTGAAATTAGAATATAATGTTATTGTAGTTTTTGATGTTGAACTAGAATATAAATTACATTTTCTCATAGCTCTACAAATATATGTCATGTTTTGTAAGAATATTTAGTTTTGTCACAACCCGATGAATATTAATGCGTATTTCTTGCCACGGATACGTTGAAGGAAAACATGGTGAGGAAATACGTAAACCCGAGATTTTTTTATTAGAATTTCAAAACTCGTAATTTTGGAGTATATTATGAAATATTTTCTCGATAAAATGACGGCCATGTATTTTTATTCTAATATCGGTGAGGCGTTAACAGAACGTGTGGACCAGTTATATCGATTGTTCCGCTAGTCAGCCTGGTATTCCATGCAACAGGTCCAGTTAAGTGATTATGCGATTCATGTCACGCAGTGGCCTGCAGGGTGCAGACAAAGTGTAGCTCCTACATTAGGTGCCTAGATTGTTGACTCTTCCGCTGTCACAATTAAAATTTATGACGATTGAAATACTTATGGTAAGGAAGAAATATTTGCGGTTTACAATGATTATTGAAGAAATCTAGTATTAATATAAAGCTGTGCATTGTTTCCTTCTTGGTCGTTGTATTTTGAGATTTAATTCAAAATTTACCGGGTTTAGTAGATTTTTAGATACATACATAGGTATTTGTTTATCATAGCGTTGTAATGCTGTCTATGGCTATAGACTGATTTTATGCTGTGATTATAGAAGTAAATTACGCTATGATTGTGGTTAGTCTAGTTTGTTTTATTGTATATACAGTAGAAAGTTGAGACATTGTTTCATAGAGAATAGGACGGACTTCCTTTGTTTGATAACATCGAAGAGCGTATTATTGTAGGGGGGCATTCCGTTTCGATCACTTAAAAAAAAACAAGCAATATACTTACTATAGTACTTTAAGAAATAAAAACGAAAATGGACACCTAAGAGCGTGAAAAATATAAATGATTTTCGATTCGTTATATTTGTATAACTTATGTGATGTACGACATACGTTCTATTTACATTATGAATCATTGAAACTAACTAGTTATATGATTGAGCGGCAAACATTAAAACTTTCGTATTTGATATTGGTGGGATGTGATTTCGGCGAATGACTATAACGTTTTTATAGTGTCCAGTTACATTTCACGCTATTTGAAAGCGAAGTTTTTAAATTGAAACGTTTGGTGACTTTAAACCGTGAACAGACGTTACAAACATTTTATGCAGTATAACGTGGTTCGTAACATCATCTTTCATAACATAAACAAGTTGTTAAGGAGACGTTATCTCTATTAAACTACTCATTATTCATATTGTATTATAACTTTACGCTTATACGTATGGACGTGTTTAACTGTTAGGTTCATTGTACAATAAAATAGTATGCTTTCTGCGTACCAGAATAAAAATGTATGTCGAATGATAAATTTATTCTGCGCGGTAAACAGAACGGTTTATAACTATAAACATATATGCGATATATAGCTGTATAAGTACATGCGTACCGACGCAATACTTTTGAGGCAGTTACAGGGAAGCACAAGGCATTTTATTCAAGTCCTAAATTTGTAATTAGCTTTATATACACCAGAACGAGAGTAAAACGACAGACATGGGAGGCATATTTGTCTATGAACTGAATGTAGGAGGATTACACGGTTATTATTCGCCGCAGTCTGTAGGGAAATCTTGCTTTGTTAGTGGTTGTGATTTTGGGCTAGAATACTGTTACAACTTCAATTACAGCAGTGAAAATAAAACCAGCAATGGATTAAGGAGTGCTTATTGTTTTGTGTGTTAGTGTTCGCATATTTTCCAAAAAATGGTATGTATCGCTTTGACGATGAAGGATAACATCGTGAGGAAACCTGCATACCTGAGAAGTTCTTTGAATTTCGAAGGTATGTGAAGTCTGCCAACCTGCACTAGGCCAGTGTGGTGGATTAAGGCCTGAACCCTCTCAGTAGTAGAGGAGGCCCGTGCTCAGCAGTAGGCAGTATAAAATACAGGGCTGGTATGGTATGGTAAGCATAAGCTTCGAAATAGCTAAGATAATTTGATGAGAAAGTTATGATGAATTTGTGTAATAATATTTTTTTTGTTATTAAAATGTACTTACGTATGGAATTAATTAATGAACTGGTTTTCCGTCTCTTTGACTTGATCGTCCTCAAAATTTTACCTGGAACAAAAAGCGTCACGATTAGCAATTTTGATCTCAAGGTCATATCAAAAACATAGATGTTATTTAAACAAATGTACTAGTCGAGTACAATTTCTTGAAGACTGTACTCTTACGTTTGCGTAACAGACATCGGAAAAACTACATTCTCTACATTTACGTAGGTACTTTTCGTACAAAAAAAAACAACCGTTTAATTAAATATACGTATAACAAACTGCGATTGTTCTTGCAGCTCTTCTTATTTCCGTGTTGTAACAGTACACAATCAACGAACAGAGTTCCGCGTAAGCGTGTATGTAAGATGGTTTTTCATACACGGCAAACAGTGAATCTTGGATAGCGGCAGATGGCAATTTCCGTCTCGCCAGTACTCGGAATGAATGACGTGATATGCCATCCTGTTGTGGTTCAATAAATTAATGAGTAAAAAATAAAGTAGAGAACTTGTAGCTTTTTGGGAGCATTATTTGAAATTGTGATTTATTGAGTTAAGGAAATGTAGTACTTCCCCCTTATGCTCTATGACAGTGTTAACTTTTAACGCGGCCACGTTAAGTGAATTTCGTGTAATTAGCGTTAAATGGTATTCTGTATCCAATTTCCATTGTAATAAACGCAATGAGTTACGTTATGCGCTTGTAACGAGCGAGAAAAATAACGTGTGTCATAGAGAATGAGGACCCTTCTGTCAAGCTACATGATTATTAGGATTAAATTTGGAAATTGGTGTCAATGGTTTCTGGACGTAAACATGATGACTCAGTGTTGGCCACGCAACACTGCATAGCGTAAAATGATTATTTTTTGTTATAACATTGTATGAAGAAACAATACTATCATTTACTGTCTAATGGCTTTGCCACATCTAATTATAGAGAATAAAAATACTACGCAGGACTTGGAGTAACAACGTATTGAATGGGATTGCACTGTGTTCGTCATATTTGCAAATTAGATTTTAGTCCCATAATACTCAATTGACAGACGTGTACAGACGACTTGATAAAGATCGCAGGAACACGCTGGATGCGGGCCACTTTTGATAGGTCCGTCTGGAAATCTTTAGGGGAAGCCTATCTTCATCAGTGAACATCATATGAATGATGTTGATAACGGATACTCAATTGACGCATGGACCTCTAAGTCATTCAAAACCAAAAAAAAATAATAATCTTGAAAATTCGTTCCTGATTGCTGCGACTCTACATTGTGCAATTCTTTTTAATATTGGTAAATACCACGTGCACGGATAACACTTGTTTTATGGCCGTTCTTTGGTCATTTGCTCTCCTTGATGGAATACGCGTGGGATGTTATCGTGTAAGGCTAAGAAATTTCTAATCATACATTTTTTCTAAGGCAATGTCATGGGAAAATAGCAGCTTAAGTACATGCATATTAAATTATACACAAAGGGCAGGTGTGAGCATATTAATTCAGTTTCATAAGGTTTTATAATCATTGGTTACAGGTAAATATGGTGGCAATATATTATCCTGGATTAGGGTAGGTCAAATGAATCAACCTTGAAGATTTAAGTTTAAGAATTATAAGATTACTGATTCTCATGACTACTAAACTAAAATACTATTTATGAAGGCTGCTTTAAATTACACCGTGTGTCAAAAATATATTTTATCATCCCAACTCGACAATCGCAACTTCAGATAGTCAGGGTCGAACAGCGGTTTTCATACACAATTTCGTTTACGTGGTCAACGTAAAGAGTACATCCTTACGTGTATTTTATCAACCAACGTAAGTGTAACTACGACTATAAAATTATATAACAACTTACGAGAAATTCAGTGTTAAATATTTAGTGAAATTTAGTGTTTTAAGTAAACATAAAGTTAGCGTACAGTTAAATAAACAATTTGGTAGCGAAATAACCAAGCGACGTCACCCGGCTGGTACGGTGGCGTTGCGTGACTTGCGCCTGTTTCTTACGTTCCCCCTTATTCTCTGTGACAGTGTTAACTCGTAACGCGGCCGCGTTACGATAGCTTCGTGTAATTAGCGTTAAATGGTATTCTGTATGCCAATTTCTATAGTGATAAACGCGATGAGTTACGGTACGCGCTTGTTACGAGCGGTGGAAATAACGTGTGTCAGAGAATTAGGGGATTATAGTGTTTAGATATTTTTGTTTAGACATATAGGCTTTATTTATTAGTAAAAACCAGCTAGACTGTTTACAAATTAATCAGGTAAAAAACTACTAACATATTTTAGGGTGACTTTAATACATCTTACTAATATAAACGCGAAAGTTGTAAGTAAAAACTACTGAACGGATTTCGATGACATTTAGCACACGGGAAGATCATGTCTTACATAGGCTACTTTTTATCCCGGAAAAATATAAGGCGGGACTTTTATCCCGGGAAGTTTATTCAGGCGGGCGGAGCCGCGGGCAAAAGTTAGTTAAAAATAAAGACAGAATTCTCGTTATAATTGCTACATTATGTTTTCTTTCACCTAGACCGAAGAAATAATTATAATTCGTGTTTATATTATTATAGCATCCAAGTATTGATAATATAAAGTCTACAAAGTTTCTATTACATTTTCTTTAGCTTTCTTCCCAGTGCTCTAGTTATGAGTACTAAATGCGCATAAAATTAAACCGCGCTGACCTTTATGTTGCTCATTTGTTAGGCACACGTGCGATGCGCTATATTTAGTTTTTATTTCAATGAATTTTTGTTTGGCTTATATCATTTAATGAAGGTCGCAATAATAAACTTCCTTTTATTTAGTGGTGTAATTTATTTACGTTTAGTTTCCATGTCCTGAATGTAGGAATGTAGCGACTTAACATTCTAATATGAAACTATTTAGAACAATAGCCTTCGAAATTGTGATAAAATACCTGAATTTAGCAGTGTATTTAAATTTGTTAGTTTAATTTTCTTATTGTTCAAGTTGTTACGATAAATATAAAGAAATTTATTAATTGAAATCAAACAAGAAACGTGGGCAAAGTCGCTGTAACATTATGAAATAACGGATTATATAATCTATATAAGGTCTCAGGGACGGGAAGTCGACGTTTTGCTTCATTTATTGAAGTTGCCGTGAATTATTGTATGCTAATCTTCATGACTTTATTGGCATAATAAGCGTGGGAGAGACGTGTTCACTTTATGCTTCGTCACACGAAATTGATTTAATGGGCCCCCCGAGCATCAGTGTGTTTGGATTCCTTATTGTTTGTTAATTGTTGTTGTCTCTTGATTAACTGATTAGTAGTGAGAGCTGATTGATATCATGTGGGTGCGAATGGTGAACAGCTATGATGGTTGCTACTAATGCCAAATATTTATCTTGGTGATACAGTTTTAAAAATGGATGTATTATGGAGTGTATCAGTATGTGTAACAACCATACGAATTTGTTTCAGACGCATCTTATTACTACAAATGATTTGTATACTCAAAGGTCGTCATGAGTACTCATACTAAAAGTTATATTATCATTATCCAAACAATTATATTACGAAAGTTAAAAATGCGACTTCAAAATTGTATTTTCGATATAACATTTAGTCACAGGCAAAAAGGGATACGTAAGTAACGGAAAGCCCTAGCAAGAAACATAATTATTGTTAAATTAAATTACTCTCGGGAAACATCAAAAGCTATGTAGGTCAAGACTGGAGCAGTTTCTTGTTAAGTTATTAAGCTCAGATGATCAAACGATCTTTATACTTGTTTCTTTGAGAGAAACTAAATGACTAAGCGGTCAAGGCCCTAAATTTATTAAAGACTAGTTATTGCCCGCAGCTCCACCTGCGTGAAAATTCTTTTACAAAGTAAAATTCTTGTACATCTTTCCAAGATAAATAGTAGTACGTATTTATTCAGAACTTGGTCTACTTCTGTGATAAATTTTATCAAACTGAATAGAGCTATTTTTAACTTTGATTTTAATAATATGTATTTTCAGCGTTTTTGCAATACAAAAACTTTCACATTTATGACATTATGAGATAGTAAAAGAATTTAGACCTTGCATGCAATTAGTAATTATAAAGTAGTAAACCTTAAATTATTCTTAGTTCGATAGTTACTAATATCTATTATTATATATGTATATCTCTCAATAGTAGAGGAGGCCCGTGCTCAGCAGTGGGCAGTATATAATACAGGGCTGATTGCATTGCATTATTTTAATCGTGTCACAAATAAATAAACATCTAAAATGACGGTATTGCAATCCATGAATATTTTATTCGAGCCAGAATTGGGATCCGCAATCGAATTCGATCTATTCCAATTTGTACGAATCTGTATCCTTGGGATGATAACATTGGCGTTAATATCTTTCTGAATAGTTATTTAATCATTAGGTACATACCTCTCCTAACAATATAACAATCAGTACAAAGTATAACGTGTGTGAATTTGCGTACATCCTATAAGTTATGACGTAATAAACCCACAAAAAAAAACATGATTACAAACCGACACCTGTATCACAAAAACTAAAATATTTTTTGCAAAAATAACGAACGAATCGTATCCTAACACTGCTAAAGTGTCTTAGAAGTGGCGAGGTAATCTTTATGATGTCATGTCGTCTCGCTTTCCCATGTAATAAAATTGAGAAGAGGAGAAAGACCTTTTATGTATCATCAATACGTGCAGTAAAAAGTTTATTTAACTAGACATTTAGTGTTACGATACGACTGCAGAGCTGAGGTCTCGGGTTCGATCCCCAGGTCACGCAAAGTGGTACTCAGTATCAGCCTGGAGTCTGGAAATGTGCCCTGTAAATGGCAATAGGCCAGCTCCATATTACATGGGCCTTAACATAACTGGCGAAATTTGGGTATGATACACCTCTGCCTACCCCTGAACAGGGTAAAAGGAGTGATGCTATGTATGTAATTTATATGTACCGGAAGCCGTTCAGGAAGAGTTCTGAAGTCAACAGAGTTGCAGCATTAATCAAAAATAAGCACGTTCAAATGGCAACCGCTCATTTGTGGCCAAGCATTTTGCTGTAGGAAGTTGTAAACCTTATTTATCAGGTCTAGTGAAAGCCAATGACACTACGCGGAGGAATTCCTTCCAGTTAGCATTAAGAACGTTATTTCCTTGCATTGACTAGAAACAAGGCGCATCAAATATCTTTGGTTTAGGTTATGGGCTAGTTCTGAGATCTTTAACTCAATACAAGATTTTATAATTGCAGGAAATTGCTGAATACAAGGATATGATAACATCTTGAGGTAGTGGAAATATTCTTAGCGGATAAATAGTATTAATGTGCAGATGTCATGCACGTTTTATACTTGATGTTAATTTTGTTTACGCTTTAGAAAGAAATCAAATTTGCTAATATATAGGATATTAGTAAAATTGAATATTTGTAGAGGATATATTATTATGATTCTCGGATAGGTATTAGGCATTTTACTGGATGTATGTGGCCTGAGTTAGTATAGATAAAGTTTTGAGTGAAAACCCGGAAAGCGACGATAAAAGATGCTATAATCATCTCGACCAGTTCATCTGCCCATATGAGAGATTATAAAAAAAATCCGAGCACGTTAAATTTCTGACATGCTGTTCAAGAGTTCCAATATTCATCGAAAATCGAACTATCAGCTTCTGCAACGAGTCAAGTGCCGGCCTGTACTATTCCTTTAGCAATGAATGTTCCCGATAGACAATGCGTTATTGATGCAAAATGAAAAGTATTGGAGAGAGTATAGAGCCATGAGGAACACCAGCATTAACTGCCATAATCATGAAAATACCATGGCAGATAGCGCATGATTAAAACAATGCCTATTAAGTTAATTGTTCATCCCTACAAGCATGTTTTCTTGTAGCTTTAATACTTACCTGTTTAAAATTTTGTTCGTTATATTTTTGCCGCGAAGGCTGTAAAGGTGCTTCCAGAAGAGTTGACGTGTTATGCAAGAGTGAAGCATAGCAAGCATATCTCAAGACTAACATTTTCTACAGTATGTTGTGAATTTCTTTGATGTTACTTTCTCACACACTGGTACGACACTTTGTAAAATGAATGTCATCATGTAGCACCTCGCACCAGTTTGTATCGCACTTTCTTTGCTTGTAGTTGTTTTTGACCAAAAAATATAAAATGAATTTGCTTATGTGGTGGACTTTTTCTAAGGAAGCCAAACACAGAAATATTTTTGCTCAACCTGGCATGGAACCTATTTCGCGGTTTACAGCTTATACACTGCCATTGGACTATTGGATCGTTCGGAGGAAGGATCAGTAGATAAATATAACCAGCTGTTTTGTACACAGTACTTATCACACATTTACTTTTGTAAGTCTATCATAAAGTAGAGGTGAAGGTACACCAATGGCACCCGGAACACACACAATATTTGTGAATTCTCTAACATTTGTCTTGTGGAAATTGTACCCTCGGTATCTAGTTCCACAGTCAGCTCATCATTCGCGATGCTCTCTATCGCGTTGATCGCTTCGGTGTTAGAAATCGTCAGTCAATAACCATAAAAGGTTAGGACGCGATGCCATTGTCATAAATGTTTAGGGTTGCCGACTTAAAAAACGAATAAAATATACTATACAATTGCCTGAGCACATTGGTATATAAGAAAGCCCTGAGCCTTTATATCTTATAAATGAACAGTTGAGGTTTTTTTATAGGCTTACGGCAAAATAAGTATACTTTAAGAACAAATGATGGATCATTAATGAACATTCAGAAAGGCATGCCGGCATTCTTTCTTTCTTCCATAATCACTGGCTAACGTGGAGTATCATACATGTGTCTTGTTAGTCGATATTATAAATAGAATTGTACTGCATTTACCATAAGATTGACCGTAAATAATTTACCGCGCACACATATGAAACCCATGGATGGCAATCTCAATTGCAATTATCTTCAATTATTTTCACTTTCTTGTACCATTAAACCCGCAGAAAACGCATTCATGCATAAAAATTAATTGTACTTATATTGTAAAAAATTATAGAGAACGCCGAGGGCAATATCAAGTATTTTTATCAATAAGGCACAATATGTCGAGTAGTACGATTCTTTTATTAAAAACCACTAGATTTTAGCCGCGGCTTCGCCCGCACGAAAGATTTTTCCTGCATAAAAATCCCGCTTTACATATTCCCGGTATAAAAAGTAGCTTAATACCTTCTCAGGGTCTCGAACTATTTCTATATAAAATTTCGTCAAAATTCGTTGCGTAGTTTTTGAGTTTATCGCGTACAAACTTTGCCACCCCTTTTTTCCTCGTAGGAGTTGAATTTTGCAAAATTCCGTGTTAGTGAGCACTTACGTCTTCAAAGGAACCCCCATGCAAAATTTTAGACTACTAGCACTTGCAGTTTCTGAGATTTCGTGATGAGTGACTGAGGCCGGTATTAATAAATCAATCTCAAGTTTGAGTTACATCTCAAGTAGACATAAAGTATGAAGAGTTCAATACATTATATCTACTTGAGATGTAACTCAAACTTAAGATTTAATTATTAATACCGCCCTGAGTGAGTGAGTGAGTGAGAGTAAGTGAGTGAGTGAGTGAACGAGTGAGTGAGTGAGTGAGTGACCTTTCGCTTTTATATAATTATACAGATTAATGGTAAATGGTAGCTCTACCATTAGCGGTGATCGAGGAGCGCTGCAACGACATTGGGGTCGAACTATGCTAGCTAAGTAAACAATTTCAATTTGCTTTCCATTTGCGCCTCGCGACAGGTCGCAGACTGATATTTGGGGTTGTCGACCCCTACGCTATCAAGGGGGATATTTATTTGAGTATTGACCTGCTGGCGTAGTTGTATTACGGTACGACTGCGATGCTGAGGTCTCGGGTTCGATCCCCGGGTCGGGCAAAGTGATATTGAGTTTTTCTATTCAGTATCAGCTCGGAGTCTGGAATTTGTGCCCGATATGGCGATAGGCTCGCCCCCTATCACATCATGGGACGGAATAATGGCGAAAAGTGGGTGCACTAGTTGCGCCTCTGCCTACCCCTTCGGGGATAAAAGGCGTGAGTGTATATGTATGTATGACCTGCTGAAATTCCGAAATTAGCCCGATATATTAATGTAAAGGACAATGTGATAAATTATACCAATGATATTACTATTGTATTAAAATCTCTGTCTATTGTAGCAAATTGTTTTCCTATGTAGGCCTATGTAATTCAAGTACACAAGCACATAAATGCGTCCCAGCGGGACGGGTCTGTGCTTAAAGAACCGGATTAAAAAGTCGCTTCAACGTTACTTTGAGGCGTTCTGATTAGCATGTTGGTATTCTCGCTTTACGCAGTTTAAATGCGAGACGTATAAATTATAAAATTTACGATTCAATTACTTCTATGAATAGCTGAAAGTATTTTGCAGGTAGCGTGTCTGGTGAACTTTTTTGTGCTATTTCAAAAGATTTTAGATTGATGTGAAGCACTTAAAGCATTAGGCATGTTCGCGGAGTGTGTTGCGATAATTTTGGTTAGGTGATTTATACGGTGCTGTCGTGTACATATAGATTTATCTATCTATGAAAATGATCGGCTTTTATACAGATTTATCAGCAGCGCAAGATTCGTATCATATATTAAATAACCTATCTAGATGGACTTGTACATTATAATGCACACATACATATACTCATGCCTTTTATCCCCAAAAGGGTAGGCGGAGGTATTATAATGCGTCTCATTAAAAACCAGTTTTCTTTAATAAATACACAGCCTGGAAACATACATACATTCATATTATGTAGTACCTTTTCCTTTTTCAGGGGGTAGACAGAGGTGCATCACACTCACATTTCCGTTCTATTGCCATTTACCGGACACATTTCCAGACTCCGTGCTGATACTGAGTAGAAAAATGTAATATCACTGCCTGACCCGAGGATTGAACCCGAGACCTCAGCATTGCAGTCGTACCATAATACAACTACGCCACCGAGGCAGTCATAATTACTAAAAAAAAAGCCTCGCCCAGATACTTCCTATTATTGAAATGTACACCATGGACACATTTAGTTTAGTGGGCCAATAGGCGCATCATAATGAGCCTTACTCGCCTACCGTTACAATGTTATCTAATACTTGTTTGTCCACACTGGTTATAAAAACAATCGCACAAACTTGTTCTTGGTTCGTAAGCGCTACAGGTATTGTGTTCATTAGTTAGTGTGTACAAGTACGACAATTATAGAACGATCCAAGTCACCTTTGCATTATTATACCGGGTGGAAGGGAAACGCTCTCTATACCGGAACGGTAAGAGAGAAGAACCATAACATTAACGAAAAACTATGTTCATTTGCAAAGCTAAGCGATAATACTTACGATTTTAGTATTTCCGTAATTCATGCGCGCGCAATGTAAAGCGTACAAAGAACTGGGCGGCCGTCGCGCTGCGCCGGGACCGGCCCGCGGTCGTTAACCCGTCAGCTGATGTACGTGTTTCATTACGATTTTTTTGAAATATTGAGCTTTTTTACTATGTTTTTCAGAATAATAGTTTGATTTATCTATCCATACGTGAAGCTGTACAGAAATTTGAGAAAATCCTACTAAAATTGTAACAATGCGATCGCGATTTTTTTAGTGCCATCACGTCAGGAATCACCAAAACTATCACCTGTATTCGTTTCCGAGAGCGTTTCCCTTCCACCCGGTATTTTGAATTTGTATTAGGTTGGGGAAAAAAATTCTTCGCATTTTATATGAAAAATCAAGACTCTTTTCTCAGAGTTTATTTACATTTAATTACAGTATATATGTGCCATTTTGTTCGATAACTTTCTGCCATCTTGTAGGTAGTGCCATGATTCCGTTGCTGTAGAAATTTTGGGACTTCTGATAAAAAAAAACGACAATTAGTTTTGGCAGTCCTCTCTTGATGTAAACCTGACACTGCCTAAAGAATTTTGAACAGACCGAAACAGGTGAAAATCTGAAGGTGCAAGGTCAAGGCTAGGCAAAGGCAATATGGTGGATGCATTAACACCTCCCAGCTAAACTTTCTTAATTTTTGGTGAGTGTCTAGCATTATTGTGATGAAAAACCACACCCTTTCTATTGATCAATTCCGGCCGCTTGCTCTCAACTTCTTGCTTTAATCTCATTAGTTGTTGGCAGTAGAGATCCGAATCGATCGTTCTGCACAGCGGTAAAAGCTCACAATAAACAATGTCCTTCCAATCCCACCATACATACAGTATCACCTTATTGTAAGTTAACTCAGGTTTTGCCACAGTCTGTGAAGCCTGGCTGACCTTTGACCACGATCTTTTTCGTACGTTCTTGTCGTACGTAATCCACTTTTCATCTGCAGTTATAAGTATCTTCAAAAACAGTTGTTTCATTTCGTCTCAATAAAGAATCGCAAATGAGTACACGGTTCATTAGGTTTCTTTCAGTGAGCTCGTGTGGCATCCAAATATCGAGCTTTTTTGTGTACCCAGCTTTTTTCAAATGGGTCAAAACTGTGTTGTGGTCTCTACTTTTTCAAAAATGGCGTCCACTTTTATTGGTAATAGGGCGACCAGAGAGAAGGGACCATTTTCCATCCGGATGTCAAAGATGCATCTTTGACATCCGGATGGAAAATGCTTAAACCCACTTTGTGCTGCTGTTATTGACAATGCATTAGTTCCATAAAGGCATTGATGTATTTAATACATCAATGCATAAACGTCACAAATTTTTCGCGGTTTGCTGTACATTTTTTCTTTATTTATAATAAAATTTTAAAATGTATCGAATTTCTTCATTAGGTTCACTCATTTTGATCGAAAGAAAAATAAATGAAAAATTGTTGAAAACAAAATTTTGCTAATTTCTTTTTTTTTTTTAAATGCAACTTTTTTAATGTCTTCAAAACCAGCCAGATACAAATGGAACAGCCAAAGACATTTTATTACAAGTGTATACTATAATTATTACGCGAAAAGATTTTTTCACGAGCTATTATTTTTTTTTTTTTTTTTTTCTATTTATTCGTTCCCCCTGGCAGCACCAGAGTTCTTTATATTTTACAGTGTTTTATTTATTATAGTTATACTATCTTACATAACTTGAACTTAAAGTTACTTACATACTCTATTTATTCTAACTATAATATAACAATGATTTCTTCTTTATGCTATATGCATACCTTATTCTATACTTTATCCTGTTTTTTTTTGTGTTTTCTTTTAACATCTTTCTTAGTTCTATTCCTCGTTACCTATACGCTGTCTTATATGTATTTATACATTTTAGCTGCTATTTTCTTTCCTTTATTCTATATAATTTTCTTAATCCTATTTCTTAGTACTACGTATATATAATCTTAATTATATTACTAGTAACTATTTACTACTATTTCTGTTTATTACCTTGATCGCTATTTTTCTGCAGTATTTTATAAATTTATGTATCTTTGTTTTGTCTTTCATGATTGTATGTATATTTTCAGTTTTAATTTCTGTGTCTATTTCGCTTTCCATTTCGAATCTCTCTGCTGCGTATATAGGACAGTCTACTACTATGTGCGGGATAGTCTCTACCTGGTTTGGGTCACAGGGGCACGCCGGGCTCTCCTTACACTTGAAACGGTTCAAGTATCCGGAGAACCCGCCGTGTCCTGTGAGAACCTGCGTCATCACCGGATCTAAGGCGAGCTTCACCACGACTCGGTGTGCTTCTACAGCGTCAGGGAAAAACATCTTCGTTACCGAAGCGGTTTCCCCCGACGTGTACCTCCGATTCCATTCGTCAATCGATTCTTTTCTGATCTGTCGTTTGACAAACGAAATCGGGCACCGATCGTAGTGTGGCCTCGTCTTTAGTTTTAGAGCAGCGTCTTTCGCGAGCCGATCGGCCCTCTCATTTCCTTCCATCCCTACGTGTGCTTTTATCCAAAATAGGTTTATTATTTTGTTGCGTTCTTCTGTGGATGTTAGGCTTTTATTTATTTGGAACGCTAAGGGATGGAAGGAGTCCCCTCTGGTGACTGTTTCAAGGGCCGACCTGGAATCGCAAAAAACGTTGCACTGGGGTGCTTTGGCGCCTAGGGCCTCATCTATCGCGTATTTAAGGGCCAGCATCTCCGCCTGATAGACGGTACAGTATGGTTCCAGTTTGAGCTTCTTAGTTTTGGTCTCGGCCTCGCCTTCCCAAATGGACAATGAGGCTCCGACCTTTCCCTCTATTTTACTACCATCAGTGTAGATGTTACAACTGCTGGCAGTATGCTGAGCTAACTCTGCACCGTCCATCAGGAATCGGAGCGGCATGGTCCTCCTTCGCGCTGGATGTTCTAAGCTGGCGAAGGCCACAGGAGCCTCCACCTCTCTGTCCCCTATTACTCGCGAAGAATATCCCTTCCTGGTTTCATATAAGAGTGCGGTTTCCCGCACCCTTATATCCAGGGGTAGGAGTCCCGCGAGCAGCAGGGCAGAGTTCAGTGATACGGTCCTGTAGGCCTTCGTCAGCTTTTGCGCGAAACTGCGCTGCAGGTTGTCGAGCCGTTTCCTCACATAAACCTTATGCGACGCGTTCACCCATACGCTGGATGCATATAATATAGTGGGCTCGACAACTGCGGTATACAGCGTTTTGATGATGTGAGGCCCCAAGCCCCATTGCACCCTCGCTGCTGTCGCCAGCTTTTTATAGAAGGCCATCGCCTTCCGGCACGCAGCCATGATATGGGCCTTGAAAGTCAGCCGCTCGTCAATGGTGACGCCGAGTATTTTGATTTCCTTGGAGAGACCAATATCGGCCCCACCCATGTGCAGGATTGGCGAGTCGTACTTCAGCTTCCTTGTCACAACCATCGCTTTAGTTTTATGAGGTGCGAATTTCAACTTGTTACGAACTCCCCAATCCCGCACGTAGGCTAGTGCGGCATTGGCCTGTCTTTGGACTTCTCCTGTGGAATCCCCATCGAACACCAGAACGACATCATCAGCGAATGCCTGACAATAGTCGCCCCGGCGCTCGAGTCCCTTTAATAGGGGATCAAGGAGGATGTTCCACAGGATTGGTCCTCCGACAGACCCCTGCACGCAGCCTTTACTGGTTCTCCTCGTTATCTCCATACCGGCGTACCTGACCTTGACTACTCGGTCGTCCAAGTAACTTGCGATCACCCTTCTCAAGTTTGGTGGGCACTGTTCTTCCGCCAATCGGTTCTTAATCGCGGGCCACCAGGCGCTATCGAAGGCCCCCTCTATGTCCAGAGATATCATAATGGTGATTTTCTTCTGTGCGATTTTTTCTTTTATATGTTTCACCAGGACATAGAGCACGAGCTATTATTTATTTCCTGACTGCCTCGGTGGCGTAGTTGTATTACAGTACGACTGCAAAGCTGAGGTCTCGGGTTCGATCCCCGGGTCGGGCAAAGTGATATTGAGTTTTTCTATTCAGTATCAGTCCGGAGTCTGGAATTTGTGCCCGATATGGCGATACGCTCGCCCCCTATCACATCATGAGACGGAATGTCGGCGAAAAGTGGGTGCACTAGTTGCGCCTCTGCCTACCCCTTCGGGGATAACAGGCGTGAGTGTATATGTATATGTATTATTTATTTCTCACATTTTGTTGGAGAAAGTCGGTAAACGAGTACTTGGGTCACCTGATTGTAAGCGATAGATTAGCACAAAAAAAAAAGAATCGCGGATGTGGTGGTGCTGATCTTTAAGAAAACTACACAGGATTTGTATTTTTTTAAAGATTGAATTATCTCGAAGGTATTCATTGGCCCTCCAAGAATCTCACTAAACGTACAAAACGCTAAACAAAACTGCCGCTTCACAGATTTTTACGTAAAAAGAAACGATTCCGATGACGCTTTAGTGCTGCTAACGAAATCTTTCCAACTTGGCTCCATTCTGTAAATGAACGGTATCAATCCACTCCTCAAGCTGGATGGATACAACTGATCCCGTTCTGCACATGCAGTGATTATAGGATACATTTCAAGTGTTGAGGTCGACAGGCTTCGGGTTGGATGACAGCAATCAATACAGCATGTTTAATGTTACAATCACACCGTATCGCGTGTCCTGTGCGATTACCTAGTTTTGTGTTACTATTTCTCATTTTACCTGTTAACTGCACTACACCTGATAGAGTACAGTTCAATGAAATTCTATAATGGGTGGTAAAATCATAATTAATATTGTGATCGGCAATCATCGATCTCGATCGATGAGTCAAAAACGAAGATGTATTTTATTATGGTGTATGGATTATTACGTTTTCACACCGTGCGGCTGAAGAGAGATATTAAAAAAACCACGGTAAGTATAAAAATAGATTTCAAAGTAGTGTTCAAAGCAGTAGAATAAGCTCGGCGCATGTTTTACTCCAATAAAAGGACACCAAAGTTGTATAACATAATATGAAGCGACAAGGTGACAATGCATGCGTAACTCCGTATAATAATGAAAATACATAAATAATATAAAGGAAAATCAAATATAGCACCTATATTTTAATTTTAAGAAGCGACCAAAGCTTGTATTTTTGAAATGGCAAAAGTGAAAGTGGTACAAGTTGATTTGTAACTTTATCCACTTGTTAGTCGTAATTTATTTTATTTTTAGGTGACGCGCCACGTTCTTAGAAATGGCTGTATTTTTACTTATGGTTTTTTAGTATTCTTAATCGTCATGTAAGTCGCTGAAAAGAGGTCTTTTGCAAAAAAGTTAATTAAATGTGAGAGAATCTTGTGCCCTCAGTGTTCGATAATATAATAATGCAATCCATAATGTGAATTTTAAGTGTTTTTTTTTAAATGATCAAACATGCACGTACCTGCTTTAATTTTCAGAATTTACGCTCACTTGTGTCGAAAGAACTTCTGTCGATTAAGCTTGGTTAGAAAGTTGGAGTTCGTACCTTTTTAATGCGTTACATAAATCTTTTTTTACTGATTATATCTACGATAATTCGAGTAGTTTTTGAGGAAAAGGGATCCGCAACATATTTACATAGCTCGTGATAACATCGTGCGAAATACTAGACTCATAAGAATATAAAAAAATATCCCATATAATAATCATTCTGTTTTGCATTAACGACGTAAGTACGGGACTCTAAAACAAAATTGCAAGCATGTTAAGTAGTATAGACAAGAAAAATAAGGTGCACATATATTTTTTTTATCGGCGGCATCGTTCTGTGTCTGCTCAGCGCGCGTAAGTAATCTCGTTTGCAAATGACCGGGGGCTATCGAGCAGGTTCGAGATTTGCGGTCAATGGCTCGAGAAATTGTACCGATCGTACTCACCTTCGAATGCTTTTCTTCGTGTACCACATCTAGTGTACGAGTAGTCCAAGCAATATAACAACATTTTAGATATTGGTATGAAAAAATAAAACATAAAAGTCGTTTCAATTATTCAAAAATAATACAATGCGTTAAGTGTTAAAAGTGATTCTTCTTTGTCTGCCGTTATTCTGATCTAGTGCCAGGGTCCGTCTGCCTAGGCTTTCACTTCATTCGCATGCGCATTCTCTTTGTAAAGCAATATGTAATTTACACTGATATAAATAATAATAGAAGCCTTATTAGATTTCCACATTTACCCCCTCTACATTGATTAATAATATATTCAATGTTGTTTTATATTTCGGAATTCGTATTCCTTTCTGTTGCATAAACGCTTATATTGAACAGAAGACTCAATACATTATCAATTAGAAGAGTTTTTGCTGATCAATATGAATGACTTATATCTTCTACTCGCCAGGTTCAGGATTAGTTTCAAGCAATAAACTGAGAAATAAATTGATGTATCTACTCACGCACTAATCGCTTAAAGCATAAAGTTTTTATAATTAATTATAATGCTGATAAATTGCGATAGTCTGATACTTAGACTATTTAAGCCATGGACACGATATGGCAATAATGCGCAAACAGTTTTTTCTGTCAATCCTGACGGGGAGCGAGGTGCACACGGATAGCACATAATTAACAAAAAAATAACACCTACAGGGCTAAATATAAGGTCGCTTTTTACATAATAACACAGCAAAAACCACAATTTATGTGGAGCACCACTTAATGTCATTATCGTAGAATGTAATGACAGCGATGGCAAGTCACATAGGTTTTAATAAAAGTTTATGGCCAGCTGCGCATTTATGACCATCGAAGGGTTCGCCTGGTCATCCCATCTCCTTGTTAAATGAATGCTCTAAGGTCTGATACTAATGGGTATATTTAATCCCACTTTAGTAAGTTATTTTAGTTACAGGTGGCAGGAAGTGTCTATAAACCTTTGAAGTAACTTTCAAATTCTTGGTGCGTTAGTTGAGGTTTTAAATATAACATAGTAGCTTTTGCCCGCGGCTTCGCCGGCGTTAATAAGTTTTTCCGGGCTAAAAGTGCATAAAAACCTTCCCGTTGAATCACTCTATCTATTAAAAAAAAACCGCATCAAAATCCGTTGTGTAGTTTTAAAGATCTAAGCATACATAGAGACAGACAGCGAGAAGCGATTTTGTTTTATACTATGCAGTGATATTAGTATGATAGGGTCTTATTTTCTCGAAAAATATGACTAATGTATTTAAATATTAATAATTTATCACAATCCAAGGTAGTCGCCTCTCTTCTTTGTTTCTATTTGTTTTCCTTGAGGCCAGTTGTGCAAACGAATATTTTTTTTATTTGTGTCCCTTTGTGCAGATCATTTAGCATCAAATGTTCTCCTTGGTCGATTGCCTATGCTGCATAAAAAATAGCAACCTGCCACTAAAATCGACCTCAAAATGAATTAACTGTGACGGAAGGCCTTCGACAAACAACAGCTGCATTCGAAGTCAAGGTTCACTTGTCTTGTAATTAGACAATGGCTATCTGCTGCGTGATTAGATATATGATTTACTGATTAATGGTGCTGTCATAATACACTATTCAATATTCATTATGTGTTTGGTGGGACTCTTGTAACATTTTTATGGTAGAACTGTAGGTATAAACTATAATAAAAACTTTATAGTATTACTCTTAAATATTATAACTTAGAATTTGTAAACATTCTTAATGCGGTCACCAGTGAAATTATTGAGCTTCATCTCGTTAATGACGAAAATATTAAAATTCTGTATCTTGACCGAATTTTTCTGAACATTCGTGTTATGATACGAATAAAACCGGTATTGTATGGGTTCATAGTTCGTTATCGATTTTGAGATACCAACATTCGAAGTATTTTGTTCAAGAGTTCCAAGTATTTAACGGTTCAACAATCAAAGCCGTCAATTATACCGCACAGATTTTAGGTTTAAGCTAATATCCGGAGATTTCGTATCTTAGTTGGTTCGTAATACTTGGCATGAACTTTGAATATATTAAAACTTTATTAAATTAGTTTGTATATTGTGGAAAGGATGATGGAGCCATTAATATCCAACATTAAAATTATCTTTAATCAATTTTTGTTGGAGTTGATAAATTAACATGACATACCGGAATTTGGTTACTTATGGGTTGTTCCACTCAAGGGCGTCGTCAGAAGGGGCAGGGAGGGGCAGCTGCTCCCCCCTAGAGATTATTAAAAAAGTTGTCAAATACCAATTATTTATAAGATTTATTTATTGTACAGTCAAGAACTAGTGAAGTTTTACACGTTGGACATTTTACCGTTATTATTATAATCGCCGTAGATGTAAGGCTCGTACTACAAGTAAAAAGCTTCATGTGCTCTTGGCTTTACCTACAATTTATACATTTATAATTCTCCATATCATCTTGCCCCCCCCCCCCCCCGGGCCATCGGCTGGCGACGCCCTTGGTTCCACTACTAGTAAGTACCATGCTTGTAATCTAGTTTAGTAGCCAAGCCTTCATAATGTAGCTACTATTGCTGTCCAGAGGGCTTAACGTCACAGGTTAACGGCACTGATACCATAGTTTATAATAGAGAATAGTTAATTGCAACGTTCTTGAATATTACAGAACATTCTTAGTGTCACTGTTTGTGCTTATATGCGTAAAGTACATACGAGGTAATTTAACTTGTGTAGATTCCTGACATTAAAACATAATTACCTGCGCCGATTCAACGCTTCGCAGATCTAAAATAATATTTAATACTAGCTTATGCCTGCGGCTCCGCGCGCATTAAAAAGTTTTTCCAGGATAAAAGTCCCGGTTTATATTTCCCCGGGATAAAAAGTAGCCTATGTGTTAGTCCAGGACATGATCTAGCCGTGTGCCAAATTTCATCGAAATCCGTTCAGTAGTTTTTGCGTGAAAGAGACATCCATACATACTTACTAACTTTCGCCTTTATAATATTTACAGGATATGAAATCTTAAATAGACCAATGAATTATTTATGATGTTTACTCAAGTTGAATGATATGCGTTGACATATGCGTTGCATCTCTAAGTATGTCATTTCATAAATGTTATCACTAAGGTCTAACGATGAATTGTCGCTTTGAATAACGAGACCTTGCTATTTGACCTTAGATATGGTACCGATTTCTGTTATTTTGACGCAGACAGGACGTTTATTTATACGCAAAGATGTTGTGACAACGGTCGTGCACACTTTATGTTAATTCCTGTGAAAACTTGGGAACTTTTTGCCTAGTAATTTACACTCGTAAGAAATATTTGATTTTTAATATGATTTTTAAACAGATAGCCCTGGCGTCATATAGATGCGGATAGCACTATAAATCGCGAAAGTGATTTTCATCTTTTCACGCGAGCAAAGCCGAGAGTAAAACCGAGTTTTTGCGAAAGTTTATGAAGATATTTGTATGTTATTTAGAAATAAACGAAGATAATTTTCCATGAAATTGGTTGAAATTTGGTATACGAGTAGACTATGTCCTAGACCAGTGTTTTTCAACCTTTTTCATGACACGACCCCTCTAGTATAAATAAATATTCCGCGACCCCCCTCCCTTAGCTATTTTTCATGTATTTTTATTATGATAAAAATATTCAATCCACACAAAATTTACAATTAAAATTGGGATAAATATATAAATGTCCAATCTTTTTCAACTATATTGCTTTTTTTATACTGAGGTACTTTTCATGACCACCTGCGACCCCCTTACAGAATCTTCGCGATCCCCCAGGGGGTCGCGACCCACAAGTTGAAAAACACTGTCCTAGACTAACATATAGGCTACTTTTGTTCCAGAATTCAGTCAGTCAGTTTTATCCCAGAAAAGCCATCACGCGACGGTGAAGCCGCAAGCAACGCATAGTTGTCTATAGTTTGAAGTGTCAAAGAGTTTTTTTTGAGAAAAAAAAATGTGTAGGTTATAATTATTATTTTATGTAAAAACACCGTAGCTTATGTGTCGGTTTTGGATGTTAATGTATTTGAAATTATGATTTGTTTGGAGTGTGGGTTTGGTAGGAAAATGTCCTGTGCAGGCATATGTTAGAAAACTATGTTAAATTTAATGCACTAAAATACCATGTAATGTTTCCTTACAGTACTTTCGTAATCAGATTTGAGTGTGGTAAAGATTCTTTCATTCAGAAAAGTAATGCGAGCTATAATAAAAGCATATTATGTAATTTCATAAAACAGTTAAACCATACAACATAGCAATTGTAATGCAAAATTATACTTATAAATAATAAATTTTGCCCATTATATATTCAGATTTCCGAGTTCATTCACGGCTACGGCCGCTGGAACTGGAATTAATTCCGGTAACAACATAATCCGTATTGTGGCCAGAAACCCAAGGCATGTTTGCCATTTTCACGTAATAAAATTTTGCAAATAAGCTGAAATATACCAAAAGCAGTTGCCATAATACATAATATATTACGTTATTCGAATACAGCGTATTTTTTCCACCTGTCCGTATTAAAAAATATATTCGTGTTCTCCTTATTTGTCGGCTTTATTTCTATTTTACGTTTGTATTGCAATAAATACTGAGAACGATGTATAAAAGAGAGTAGGAGATAAAAAATTGGAGCAATTCATAAACGTCATTCCTTTTATTTATTGCGATCGATAAGGCGCCGTAATTCGAGACGTCTGAATAACCCTCCAATAAATTTATGATTTTAATATTCAGGCATAAAGCAACCACGAGGAAAGGAGATCAATATACACACACTCACGCCTGTTATCCCGTAAGGGGTAGGCAGAGGCGCAACTAGTGCACCCACTTTTCGCCGTTATTCCGTCCCATGATGTGATAGGGGGCGAGCGTATCGCCATATCGGGCACAAATTTTAGACTCGCGGGCTGATACTGAATAGAAAAACTCAATATCACTTTGCACAACCCGGGGATCGAACCCGAGACCTCAGCTTTGCAGTCGTACTGTAATATAACCACGCCACCGAGGCAGTCTAACATAATAAATATCAACATAATATATATTTAAAGAAATGTGAATAAAATGTATAAGTTCTTAAAATAGGACAGTAACTATTATATTAATCGTAGTTTATGACACATTATTTCAATACAGAGACGTGGCCTCTGACTATGGGCCGCCTAAGTCGGCTCACGGTCACTCGAAGTTTTTCTATGCGACCGAATTAGAAATGAGAAGTTCCGTAGAAGAATGAAAGTCACTTGTATAGCCCAGCGGATCAGCAAGCGGAAATAGAAAGAAAGAAAGAAACATTTATTCGTACAATATACTGGGACGCACACAACAATTAACAAAAAAGGACTTAATCGAGACACGCGGCAGCGTGTCAAGCCAAGCAAAAAAAAAAAAAAGTCGAAGCTGCCTAGTGTAGTTTCACCTGAACCATTTGGAGCGACTTTTGACGCCTCCATAACTCAAAATCTATTCAACGTAAATACATGAGATTTGGTTTATGTATTAAACCCCCTCCAGTTAACTAGAATCCCAAATTTCATAAATACAGCTCAAACGGTCATTGAGATACTATCATCTAAAAATCGTCATTTTTATCACTGACTGACATATAGATCAAAAACCTAACCCACTTCCAGATGACCTAGAAAGTTGAAATTTGGTGTCCAGATAGGTAATTGTATGTATACAAAGGAAAAAATCTGAAAACAGTACATTTTGAGGATTTGAAACACTTTCCAAGCAATCGGGAAATATGCATACTACCTATAAATTATCTTTAGAATAATGAAAGTTTAGGCGTACACGTCCATTGTTGCTTTATTTTAATTTAACTACTATTTACCTTTATCCATTTATTACGTTGCCTCCGTATTAGGGCACCACTTTTACTTGATTTTTTCTATAAATTTTCCGACTTTAGACAGAGCCGTTGTGGAATACGGCGGTAGGTTCCTATAGATACGTTATAGGCATCAGCAACTCGTGCCCACTGTTCAGTCTTTTATATTATATATTCATTTCTGTTTCGAGCTCAAATTAATAATTTCAGATTTCTACAATGTTTATTTACATCTTAAGACGTTTATTATTATGACATGAGATGACATTGGACGTTCTATCATAATACTTGCGAATCATAGAGTTTAAGTAATTATTAACATAGAGGTTTTTATACCCAGAGGACTTCATCGCGTGCACATAGCAGAACGTTGAAGTAGTTTACGGATTTTAATACATTGTTTATTTTCTTTCTAAAATAAGTAACTTCATAAATATTGATCAAAGGTAACTTTTTTACATAATTGTTTTAATTACTTAACTCAATATTTTAATAAATAATATCTTTACAAAAAGTAATGATATCCCATCAAAAACATAAATGTGAAATGTGGAAGCCAAGTCTAATATTAAGAGTATGCGTGCTGGTCGACTTCACCGACAAAAGAATTGAAATCTTAATGGTTGCCAAGCCCTGTAGATAATCCTGAAAATTATTTATAAGAACACAATCCATTCTAAAATAAATTTAAACTAATATTTCTTTGTTTTTCTGCTACGACAATGTATGATATTTAAAAATATAATTTCTTAAATTTGAATAGTCGAATTATTTACACAAAGCAGATAACTTAGTATAAATTTAAGCGCAAGATTTGACTTGGCTAGTCTTCACATACAATTTTTCTTATATTTGGCTAATAAACTTATCTTTATGTTACTGTTTTTATATTGTAAAGTCAACATATCCTACTCTTCGAAAAAAATATTTTCTGATAAAACTAGCCAAGACAAATCTTGAGCTTAAATTTATACTAAGTTATCTGCTTTGTGTAAATAATTCGACTATTCAAATTTAAGAAATTATATTTTTAAATATCCTACATTGTCGTAGCAGAAAAACAAAGAAATATTAGTTTAAATTTATTTTAGAATGGATTGTGTTCTTATAAATAATTTTCAGGATTATCTACAGGGCTTGGCAACCATTAAGATTTCAATTCTTTTGTCGGTGAAGTCGACCAGCACGCATACTCTTAATATTAGACTTGGCTTCCACATTTCACATTTATGTTTTTGATGGGATACATATTACACAAAGCACGTGGGCAACGTGCATCCCATGATACTGTCGAAAAGGATCCAGTTCAGCATAAAATGCCAGGCAAGGTGTACCTGGCGCTGGTTTTCAACTGGAACCCTCACTTAGTGGATAGTGACTCACGGATTGATTATATTAAATAAATAAGAATAAATAGACAAACAAAATAGTGGGAAAAGGAAGCAAATAAATACTATAAATAAATAGTTAATAAATACTATAAATAAATAGTTAAGAGTAAATAAATAGTATAAATAAATAAATAATACTATAAATAAATAGCAGTGGGCAGGGCACATAGAAGAACTGACGGCAGATAGGGCAAAAAAGTTCTCGAGTGGAGACCACGTACTGGCAAGCGCAGCGTCGGACGTCCACCTGCAAGGTGGACAGATGACTTGATATAAAGGTCACAGGAACACGCTGGATGCAGGCCGTTTTTGACAGGTCCGTCTGGAAATCTTTGGGGGAGGCCTATGTTCAGCAGTGGTCGTCATGTGGCTGATGATGATGATGATTTAAATACTGAGTATTGACATTTTACGTGTAAATTATCACACTGATACTGTTATCTCGAGTCTTTAATTTATTGTTAACGCGAATATTTTATTAGAGGACTGGCGTAAGCAATTTAGATATAAGCATAGGTTTATAATAGATAACATGATAACACAATATTATCATGTGTACCTATGTTATTCACAAATAGGGGCTTACCGTTACATGTTACGACATTTTAACAAATTGTTTATGAGTCTTTTGTCTTGAAAAAACACAGTTGACATTACCCACTTGTTTTAAAATCACAACATTTGTTTATGTACACATCATCTCACATCTGTGGTGTGAACATAGAACACTTGCAACGAAAATTACAAAGCCCTGCGCGTCTCAAGTATATAAGATTCATGTGTGGTGTCATATCAATAATTCATCTCAGCAACGGATGATGGGCCATAAGTCTGGCAACCCCAGCATTGCAGCTGCGTATCTGCGACCCAGTTGGCCGTGTCGTTCTCATTTCTGTCCCCTAATATCCGACCTACTTTCACGTCCATCACTTCAGTATGCAATGGCTTGCGAGATAAAATGTCGGACAGATTAGCGTTAATTCATCTCGGCTTATTACATTTTCCTACATCGTCGGGGTTTTATGTTAATTAAACGCTACCTACCTTGATTAATATCAGATTATGGCAGGCTTTTATGTCTTTTGAGAATTTATTTATTATAATTTAGCTAATAAATAATAATAAAAATTCTTTATTCGGGTTCTTAACAAATTGATCATTGTTCACAAGGTTAACGAAAGCATCTGTATACACTGTGTCGTACTGAACAGAATTTCTGACAAAACACATTTATAAATAATTGTTAAATGTTATATTGTTATTTTTATGTTTAATACAATGAAAATTATATTTGAGGCTTACCAAAACCTAATGAGTGTAGTAAAAATTTTTCAGGCCGTACTTACTTAAATATAATCATAATAAACGATTCAAATTTTAAAGCCATTGTGAGCCAAAATAAATCATTTTAAAAGTTTAGAATCCAATGTAATATAATTACCTACTAGCTTTTGCCCACGGCTTCACCCGTATGAAAGAGTTTTTCCTGTATAAAACTCCCGCTATACATTATCCCGAGGCGAAAAGTAACCTAAAACCTTTTCAAGGTCTCGAACTATCGGCATACCAAATTTCATCGAAATCCGTTCAGTAGTTTTTGAGTTTATCGTGTACAAACTTGGGCACCCCTTTTTACCCCCTTAGGGGTTGAATTTTGCAAAATCCCGTCTTAGCACCTACGTCCTAAAAGGAACCCCCATGAAAAAATTTAAGACTCCTAGCACTTGCAGTTTCTGAGATTTCGTGATAAGCGAATGAGTGACCTTGCGCTTTTATGTATATAGATTTCTAAGCCTGGATAATTAAGGGCCAAGCTTGAGTCACTGACACCTGCCAAGTCAGATTATCGCATAAAATACTACTCGAATAATTCAAAATGACACCAAGACAACGATGCTTATAAACGGCACGAAGTAACCTCAGAAAAACAATTGTTAAAGTGTTGTTTTTTGCGTGTAGTTCGCAGCTGCATGATGTCATAGTTCGGTTAGAAAAACACTATTATAGTTATTACTTTTACGATGTCATTTGTTTGAAATAAAACATCAATGAGATGCCAGGTACGAAATTAGTGTTTGGTATTGGTATACAAAGGTGGTCCTAGTCCTTTGTATACAACGTAGAGGTAAAATTGTAAAATTGTTTTGTGCCACTAATTACAGTCTCTAATACTAGTTGTTCTAACATGACAACGTTGGCTTTAAATTATACGACTAGTCACACTGGACCGGTCACTGGGTGACCGTGTTTCGATAGGACGGAACTCTTGTAGAATTTGTAGTGAACACGCGGACATATCATTTACATACGTAAGGAATGCATTTACATTGGCTCACCTCAAACTTGTCATCATAACATATCTAATGTAACTGTACTTTTACACATACAAGTTCTGGAGTAATCGTTTACTTGGAATTTGTAACTGGACTACCTCGGTGGCGTAGTTGTATTCAGGTTCGACTGCGGTGTTGAGGTATCGGGTTCGGTCCCCGGGTCGGGCAAAGTGATATTGTTTTTTTTTTTTTCTACATAGTATCAATTATCAGCACCGAATCAGGAACTTGTGTCCAATAAAGCGATAGGCTCGCCCCTTACGGGATGGAATACGCACGGTAAAAAGTGGGTGCACTAGTTGCACTTCTGCCTACCCCTTCGGGGATAGAAGGCTTGAGTGCATGTGAAATTTCTAAGTGAATAAGCCCTGTTGTATCTATATTTCTCTACGTAGTACTTAAATCATAAATAAGCAGGCACGATCGGTTTTGATTCAGAAAAAATGGATGCATAGATACATACATACATACATAGAGTGCTAAACTCATTACCTGTCCTGGCTACGGCGTAGTAGGGTAAAAAACAAACTTGATATAAGTACCTACTTTGCGTTTCCTGTGGTCAGTGAAGAGTTTATAAAATACCACGAACTATTGAAAATATTTTTAGTTGGAAGTTTTACTTTAGACGGTCTTGGTTAAAATAAATTAACATATTTATCTTGTATTACACTTTAAAAAATAGACACACTGCGTGATACATTCGGAGTCGGCAAAGGCAACTATCTAACTACCTTTAAATTTTCCACATTTTAGACACAATGTCAGATTTACTACTAAGCATATTATAAGATGCATTATTCATACTGCATTGAATAAGGAGATTGTCGGGTTCATCTCATACATATTTCGGCGATAAAATTAAATTTGACAAGGCTGTATTGATCGTTATTTACAGAATGCCGCCGATGTGAAAGTTTGTAAATACTGTTGTATATGGTTTTGAGACTTTGTTATGCTTGAGGTTCATTCGAAAGAAAAATGCTTTACTCTCAATGCGTCACTCTTATACAGCAGATGTGTGAAGATTGTTTTTTTTATGGCATTGAATGGCGAGACGAGCATGCCGTTCGACTGATGGTAAGCGATACGACCACCCATAAACAGTAGCAACACCATCCAGCACCTTGAGTTACAAAGTACTGTATGACATTCCACTGCGCTCGTCGTACTGAGACATAAGATGTTAAGTCTCATTATGTCCCGTAGTTACACTGGCTATAATGTCCTTCAAGCCGAAACACAACAGTGCCTGGACACTGCTGCTTGCCGGTAGAAATACATTGCGGTGGTACACAACCAGACGGACTCTTACATATGAGAGACCTACCACCAGTAACGATAGGTGACTAGATTTTTTAAAAATTCTGTGGTATATGGAAAAGCTATCAATATACCTACCGCAGTCACGTTTTTCTACATACATACATATACACTCACGCCTGTTATCCCCGAAGGGGTAGGCAGAGGCGCAACTAGTGCACCCACTTTTCGCCATTATTCCGTCCCATGATGTGTTAGGGGGCGAGCCTATCGCCATATCGGGCACAAATTCCAGACTCCGAGCTGATACTGAATAGAAAAACTCAATACCACTTTGCCCGACCCGGGGATCGAACCCGAGACCTCAGCTTTGCAGTCGTACTGTAATATAACTACGCCACCGAGGCAGTCACGTTTTTCTCTAAAATAATAATAAGGTATTATGATCGTAACATTTATTATAGTCCATTTTTCTTACAAGTTCATTAGTGAGACCTGGGAAGAAGAAAACTATTGACATAAAAACAAAGATTTGGGTTATTACCATCCACGATTTTGTATCTGGATGTTATTTTTGCAGTTGAGTTTAATAGCATATGAAAGTATTTTCAGAGACAGTCTCCATTTGCAGCAGGCGTAGGCCAGCTGTGAAATGGGACGCAATGAGTTCGATTCCCGTTATCCCGATTCCCAATAATCTTTATTAATATTATAAACGTGAAAGTTTGTAAAAATGTATGGATGATGTATATTTGTTAGTCTTTCACGTAGAAACCACTGATCGGATTTCGATGCAATTTGGCACACGGGTAGATCATGTCCTGGATTATCAGATAGGTTAATTTTTATCCCGAGAAAATATAAAGTGGGACTTTTATCCCGGAAAAACTTTTTAACGCGGACGGAGCCGCGGGCAAAAGCTAGTAATATTATGATATTAAAAATCAGTATCAGCCTGGAGTCTGGAATTATAGCCCGATATGGTGATAGTCTCGCCCCCTATTACAATATTATCATGGAACGGAATACGACGGCGAAAAGTGGGTGCACTAGTTGCGCCTCCACCTACCCCTTCGAGGATATTAAGCGTGAGTGTGTTTGTGATATTAAAAATTACAACAATATACAAGCGAAACTGTATTTTCGTTAGGCTATTGTATTTTTTTGCTTCGCATCTGATTTCAATTAGTAATATCATAGAGAAATCTCCGTATCATGAAGCTGCAATATTAAAGTTACAAGTAATAACAACTTTTAACTTTATTTGACTGGTTTTAATTCTAAATGTGCTCGTGACAGCGTATTTAATTTTGTGTAAAATTTCTATTAAATAGCTTTCTAGAAACACAGTAAGGTACAAACCAGTCTGCAATGTTTAATCTGCTGTCTAATCTATTACTTAGGTTTCTATTACGAAGCTATAGTATACACGATAGAAGTTATAGAAGTGTGAGGAAATGCAATATATTGATATATAATTATACTAGACTGCCTCGATGGCGTAGTTGTATTACGGTACGACTGCAATGCTGAGGTCTTGAGTTCGATTCCCTGGTCGGTCAAAGTAATATTGAGTTTTTCTATTCAGCATCAGCCCGGAGTCTGGAATTTGTGCCCGATATGGCGATAGGCTCGCCCCCTATCACATCATGGGACAGAATAACGGCGAAAAGAGGGTGTCCTAGTTGCGCCTCTGCCTACCCCTTCGGAGACAAAACCCGTGTGAGTGTGTGTGTATAATTATACAAGAAAATAAATATAGAGAAGTCTTCATATACATACTTCTTTAGTTATTTTGGTATTAGATACTGTTGATAGACGAGTGATCACCACAAGAAGGATTAACTTGGCGTAATAACAAGAAGACGGGCAAAGTTCGCAGCCAATAGTTTTTTGTTGATGTTGTCGAGCCAAACCCGATTCTGTACACCTTGCAAACTTTGTACAACATTATTAATGTAACACAAAGGAAATATTTTTTGTTTGAGGCCTCATTAAAGATCGTCGCCGGAAATACATCCGTGTTTCCCGTGCAAATACCATATGTACAACAGATGGCGAAATAGTAAACATAGGTAAAGTTGTGCTCGAAAGTTGAAGTGCATAAAAAGTTACGTTCACTCGGTCCGCATTAGTATACGGTTGTTAACGATGTCTGACTGACTTCAAGTCGAATTAAAAACTTAATATGAGTTGCTACCTGAAATTTCATGAGATCCTATACAAGGGCGGATCCAGGGGGGGGGGTCATGGGGGTCATGACCCCCCCCTGGACGGAGTCCAGAACCTAGGTGGACCACTAATTAAAATTATTAAACATTATGTTTTTATATATTGTTTGTCACAATATAGATTTTACTTAAGTACTTTAAATATTTAATTAATCTATTCATATAAATGGCTTAGTCCTGACTGACTGACGGATCAACGCACAGCCTAAACCGCTGATCGTAGAGACCTGAAACTTGGAGGGTGTGTTCCTTGTATGACGTAGGCTTCCCATAAGAAAGGATTTTCCGAAATTCTACCCCTAAGGAGATGAAAAAGGGGGGCAAAGTTTGTATGGGGCAACGCGATTCCTTAGTCCAATCTAATTCAAATTTAGCGTAAACTTTTTTAACACAATTTATGGAAGACATGTTTCGTATTTTATTGAAATTCCTTCCCTGATGGGGTTAAATAGTCTAATCAATAAATTCAAAAACGTGAAAAATAGAGATAAAGGGCCTAAAAATATGAGGGATGGCTCATTCGATTCGTAATCATCTCTAGAAAAATGTTTTTGAAGGATTTTGGTGCAGGTTAAAAATTTTAATTGTTATTAACAAAATAAGATGAAAAAGAAATGATATTTCGTTTTTGTTAATAACTCGAAAAATATTAACATTTAAGCAATTTTGAAAAAAGCTCGTTAAAGAGGAGGAAATTTTCCAATAAAAAAGTCCTAACTCCCGGAATTCTATCTCCATTATTTATAATTTTAATTAGACGTTGAAAATAGGGCTCCGCGCGGCAGTTACGGCATGCGCGCGCGGCCGCTAAAGAGAGTTCAGCAATAAAAATAATTTATTTATAACATAAAATGTGATTTTAAAAATTTGAAAAAATTTTAGTATCTTCTTAACACTTGAAAGAATCGCGCCTTGAAGAAAAAAAAGTTTAATAATAATAATAATTATTATTATTAAACTTTTTTTTCTTTAATTAATTATGATTTTTTATAACTATTGAAAAATTACAGAATTTATAAAATTAAGTAGTTATAAAAAATCATAACTACCAAATTAATAAACTTTAATGAAAATTTACCGCAGGATCTTATAAAGTACATATATCAAAAGGGCTCCACGAAGTTTAATACTTATAGGCCAATTATTTAGACCTTTCATCACATTGTTTATACCAATGGAGATTGGGAAAAAATTGGTTAGTAAACAATTGAATAACTTTTGAAAAATGGTGATTAAACTTTTTTTTCTTCAGGGCTCGATTCTTTCAAGTGTTAAGAAGATACAAGAAATTTTTCAAATTTTTAAAATCACATTTTATGTTATAAATAAATTATTTTTATTGCTGAACTCTCTTTAGCGGCAGCGCGCGCATGCCGTAACTGCCGCGCGGAGCCCTATTTTCAACGTCTATTTAAAATTATAAATAATGGAGATAGAATTCCAGCAGTTAGGACTTTTTTATTGGAAATTTCCTCCTCTTTAACGAGCTGTTTTCAAAATTGCTTAAATGTTAACATTTTTCGAGTTATTAACAAAAAACGAAATATCTTTTTTTTTTCATCGTATTTTGTTAATAACAATTGCAATTTTTAACCTGCACCAAAATCCTTCAAAAACATTTTTCTAGAGGTGATTACGAATCGAATGAGCCATCGCTCATATTTTTAGGCCCTTTATCTCTATTTTTCACGTTTTTGAACTTGTTGATTAGACTAAAAAAGGCATAGAAAGTTATTTTGGCATTGATTTGCTTCGAAGTATCAGTAAGATATCAATACTCCTTATAGGTCGGATAGTGTGTAGGGAAGAGAACAAAAAATCGGTTGCAACAAATAATCGATTTTTGAATGCAATTGATTTTATATTCAAGGATTTTGTTATCGTAGGTATGTAAATAGAGTTAGATTATTATCAAATCTTACACATTACAATCAAGAGGTTTTTTTATTATAATAGTTTTTGTTAGTCGTTCATTTTGATTTATCGATAGAATTTCAAGATTATCCTTTCATAACATTTAAATTGGTTATTGGACATTACAAAGAAATAATGTGTGTACTGAAACTTAAATCACAAATTTAGTGGTACGGTAAATTATTTACTTTGGAGATCTTCATTTTCAGTCTTCTACATCTAAATTTAAATATCTAACTCATTGTTCAAATATGTTTGTAAAACATACTTACAATATCATTTTTAAATATACAGCTGTGTTTTATTTGCATCCAAAGTTTAGATTTTTTAAAGTAATTGTTTACGTTTCGTTACCAAGCGATTTAAAACTTTCGAAACATTAGGCTCATAAACTGAAAAATACAACACTGTAAAAACGTTGATATAGGAGTCAAGATGTTATTCTTTATTTCAGTATATTTATACAATTTTAAATCAAATATGTTAAATAAGTATGATACTATTTCTGATAATGTATAGAAAACATGATAAATATTTGTAATTATGTAGCCGACTTTAGAATTTTTGGTTAGACCTTCTCACAAAGCTTTCGCGTCGCGAAAAATTTGAATTGTCATACCAGCCAGCTAAGATTGTATAGTACTATACTAAGTGTATTTAATAAAGCAGTATAATCAGTGTGTCCGTACATTTAAAGAAATGTGATAAAAACGAAAGGCAGTGACTACAGAAGAGTAATGGAACACAAATCAGTGATTATTGTAATTCTTTTCTGTCTGTCTGTGTGTTTTTCTGTTTTTTTCTTACTGCACATCTCCTAAATTACTGAACGCATTTCAATAAAATTTGGCACGTGGGTAGATCATGTCCTGGATTATAAACATAGGCTATTTTTTATTCCCTGAAAATATAAAGCGGGACTTTTATACCGGAAAATCTTTTTCACGCGGGCGGTGCTGCGACCAAAAGCTAGTTTAATATAATACTTTGATGGCAAACGTATTATTCGGGAACGAACGCATCGAAAAGAATTTTGTCGCGCCACCGCCACGGCCGCTACCATTCATATTACGTATGTCAAATTTCGTGTGACACATGTGCGCGCTTTTTTTCGACTAACGCGTAATGTCTAACTAGAACTAACCTCTAATGGAACGTTTAAAAGAACGAACGCATTCAAACAAAGAGCATTATAATAATACGGAAACATTAACGCGTTTCGGGAGAAGACTTAAAAAAAAAATGTTATTTAAATACCGGGTGGATGGGAAACGCTCTCGGAAACGAATACAGGTGATAGTATTGGTGATTCCTGACGTGATGGCACTAAAAAAATCGCGATCGCATTGTTACAATTTTAGTAGGATTTTCTCAAATTTCTGTACAGCTTCACGTATGAATAGATAAATCAAACTATTATTCTGAAACACATAGTAAAAAAGGTCAATATTTTTTAAATGAATATAGTTTTTCGTTAATGTTATGGTTCTTCTCTCTTACCGTTCCGGTATAGAGAGCGTTTCCCTTCCACCCGGTATAGGTAGGTATTTTTAAGTACCTACAGTAATTACATTTATTAATAGAATACCTACTTTTTACTTTTCAAAATTAAATTATAACTTCTTGTGACTTGACCACGACTATGTGACCCCCCCCTGGCGCCAAAGCTGGATCCGCCCTTGATCCTATAAAACATTATGTATATCTACTATAACTTTAAGGCATAGCGATTTTGAAACTAAAAAGTTCCTAGGTCAATCGCTCTGAATTAATTAGTCTAGCTTCTTATTAGATGTCAATAAGACAATCTAATAAGTAGTAGAAATCCTTGTCTTTACATTCAATGCTATAATTTAATTATTCATATGATTTTCTGATATAAAAGGTAAGTATATCTATATATACTATCTATATTGTGCCAGACTGTCGTTTACACGCAACTGTATCTTTTAAGATTGATTTAAAATTCACAGGCTCATTAAAACATAATCGTGATTTTGTAACTTTCGTGTTTCATTTAAAATTCACTGTAAACCTTTTTCATTCACTCGCGTCGTGAATGTTTAACTAAAATTAATTTACCTTTCCGCAAAATGCCAAATTAATGAGCTCTCAACGACGTAGACTTAATTAAATGGTTTAAAATTCAAGTACTTTTATTTGCAGCAGAGACCTTGCATCGGCGGGGGTAAATATTCCCACACCCCACATGTGGTCTAATCCGTGATTTTAGGGCGCATCCATTTTATTTAGACCTCCCCCAACCTATGAACGGATGTGAAAATCTTTTAGATGTTTGCCGCCATTTTGATTTATAGAGATCTTCGATGATGGTTGCTCTTCATGGGAATTTGCCGCCTACATGTTCACATGGACCCCACACAAGCGTAGGGTGCCGGTCTAGTCCCAAATTAGGTTAACAAACTTTTTAGTCGTATCCTTTGTTAAGGGAATGGGTTTCAGTCGCGAGCGGACCTTTTAAATAATGGATATCTGTGTTTTAAGAGAGGGTTATGTTTATAAATGTAAGACAATGCCACGGAAATATTTAATTCCCTATAAAAAAATTGTAAGAGCTTTTTATATCTTTTGTCTTGAACAAACGGAATATTTTTTGATGTTTAACAACAAAATTTTATATTTTACATTTAATTAACACAATTCATTGTAACCTTTAAATATTTAAAGTTCTGAGAGCATTCCATTTAAGATTTTTTTATTAAATTCTGTTTGCTTTCTCAATCGAAATAGAAGCGTGTATAGACAAAACAAGACAGCCTCCCTTTACGAGATGCGCACTTTGTTCATGAACTCAACTCACTGTAGAATTTAGGTCAATTTTTACATATTTTATGCGACACGGTGTTTTTGTGTGTATAGTCATAAAATTGTTTCATGACATTACAGTTCTGTTAAAATGTGTGGCCGTTACTCAGTTCTCTGCATCAATATTGTTTAGAAGTATACTATAGGTATACTAGGTTAGGATGTGAAACAAAACTAAACCATAAACTGTGGTCATAAAGTCTATTAGAGGATTAATTGTTTATATTGATAAGGCATCTAAATACTCTAGAAACAGTCTCTATGGGTAATAGAGTTTTGATAAGCCACAAACTTGCACATGCAAGTTATTCGAGTATTGAAATATGCTCCAATCATATTACAATGCCAATGGAGTATAGGTACACAGGTCTTAGGTATAATATTAATACGTACTTATTTCTGCGCTGCACGTTAATTTCCAATCTGAAAAGATAAGAACGCTGATATCAATCAAAATGAACTTAATTGTGGTAGAATTATATCACATTTTGCTTTGGTGTTGAGTTCATTCATCGATAAGACGTAGGTGATTTTCGTTGCGACAAACTGAACGTAAGAATAAATAGAAATTTGTTAAAATATGTTTATTAAGAGACTAGTAATAATTAATGATTGATCCTAAGTCAACACAATATAATGTTTTTATATTCATAACTACGCAAAATATTCAAACATCACTCACAAATAAAAAATCACATAAACCACCACAAAAATAAGATCTAAACCATAAATATACTTTAAGAGGCGAAATTATTTTTTAATCTCAGTTTGATTTACTAATACACGCGTTCACTTACAAAAACATACATTCTTCAAACGCCTGGCAGTTCGTTCTTGCAATAAAATATTCCCGACGAGATTGGTTTGTGTACGAGTACGTGTAATTTTATTATTGTTTTCGTGTTCACAGGTCTGGTTTAAATTGGTTTTTAAATGTTTCGGTACGAACGTATCATCAAAAGGTTAATGCGGGAATTCTGCTGATTGATACCAAAATTAAATAAACGTTACGGGTATTTTAAATTTGGAATGAGTTTGGGATATTATGTTGCCTTAATGAATTATAACGACAGCAATATTAATAATATAATGAAAGCTAAAATATTTTTGCGTATTAGTAAAATTAGTCTTACCAATGATTAGTTGTCAATAATGTTTCCAACGACGGAAACCTAAATACTTTTAAAAAGTCATTGTCATTATATACTATGATACCCGCTTATATATATAGATGTATGAGAAAACCCTATGTATATGGACACCGGTGTCAGTCGCGGGCCTTGACAGACTACTAATAGTGAATATATTATAGGATCAAGAAATATATTTTAAATACTGTCTCAGTGGCGTAGTTATATTATGGTACGACTGCAATGCTGTAGTATCGGGTTCGATCCCCGGGTCGCGTCGGGCAAAGTGATATTGGTTTTTTCTTTTCAGTATCAGCCCAGAGTCTGGAATTTGTACCCGATATGGCGATAGGCTCGCCACTTCTCACATCATGCGAGGAAATACGCTCGGCGAAAAGTGGGTGCACTAGTTACGCCTCTGCCTAACCCTTCGGCGATAAAAGGCGTCAGTGTGTGTGTGTGTGTTTGTAAGACACATATGTTTTTTCAACGGTTTAAGAGAGGAATAGAAAACAAAATTGTTGTACATTGAAGTGGATAAGACGTATCACTTAATAAGATTTAAATGCATTCAAACGATAAATTGATTATGACACTTGTTATCATTATACATAATTTAACCAATCAATTCTCTAAGTGATTACGCTATTATACTAATTTGTATAATTACTTTGACTATAAAATAAAGTTTTATCCTGTTCAAGTAGGTATAGGGACGAGTGTGTTTTAAAAATATTTTTAAAACACAGCATGAATTGCTCAGGATTAAATATTACACAGTTTGCATGCTTGGATTTGTATGGAATGCGGAATCATGCAAAAGTGAATAAAGAAAAGAAAACCTTTTTAAGTACTTATTTCCGTTAATACTTGTTCAAAAGTTTGAACATCAAGCATAAGCTACATCAAAAAGTTTATTAAAAATCAATACAAACAAGATGAAACTGAATTCTGTTTGAATGGAGAACACAGAGATCGGGAGCGAGAGAGAAAGAGAGAAAAAAAAATAATTACTTAATGCATTTAGACGGGTATGTCCTAATTAGATTTACGTTTTTAATGAAAACCAAAAACGGAACGCCAAAAAGTGCACATCAACCCTTGACAATCAATTTTACAATTACTGAGCTAACAACAGTACATAAAAAAGTCTCATATTCTGGGGAAATACCATGCCAAAATGTAGTACACAATAGAGTTTGATTTTATGTCGGATTATCTTTTGTCGAGAACGCAATGTTCATAGCGGCTGGTACGTCAGTTCTAAATGTAGAAGCAAATCACAAATATAACATCTAGCGGCTCGTGTATGCACTTATAATCTATTATAACTGAGGACTTTGTACATCTGGCTTCGTACTAAATTAGATAAGTGCTGTCTGCATTTTGTCGAAGCTGCCTCGTCTCTTTTTACGAACATGGAGTTTGCATTTCAAGAAAGTATCTACTTCTGCTTAATCAGTTGGAAATGTGGATCAAAGGTGAGGTATGTTTTGACTGCAGATTTCAACATGTTGTCTTTCGTCGCCCGCGTTCTATGTGTTTCTTTCTTAGAAACATTTATCGTACTGAACAGGTATATTCTATATAATAGGTTCGGGCAAAAGTCTTTTCGCATATAATAGTATGTATGAACTTGAAATAAAATCTCTTTGGTTGTGCTATTCATATCTGGCTGGTTTTGATGACATTAAAAAGTTTAAATTTCAAAAACAGAAAGAAATTAGTAATATGTTGTTTTCAACTATTTTCCATTAATTTTTCTTTCGGTCAAAATGAGTGAATCTAATGAAGAAATTAGATGATTTTTAAATTTTATCATAAAAAAAGAAAAAATGCACAGCAAACCGCGAAAAAACGTTTATGGACCTATTGCAGTGTCAGTAACAGTAGCACAAATTAGGTTTAAATGTTTTCAATCTGGAAATTTTGATTCAAAGATGCACCTCGCTCTGGTCGCCCTCTTACGGATAAAGTGGACGCCATTTTTGAAAAAGTGGACCAAGAACGATGTATCAGTAGTTACGACATAGCTGAAGAACTGAGAATTGACCACAAAACAGTTGAAAAAAGCTAGGTACACAAAAAAACTCGATATTTGGGTGCGACACGAGCTCACTGAAAGAAAGTTAATGAACCGCGTACTCATTTGCGATTCATTATTGAAGAGAGAAACCGAATCGTTTTTGAAGAGATAATAACTCTGATGAAAAGTGGATCACGTACGACAAGAACGTACGAAAAAGTTCGTGGTCAAAGATGGGTCAGGCTTCACAGACTGTGGTAAAACCTGGGTTACCTCGCTATAAGGTGATGGTGTGTGTATGGTCGGATTGGAAGGGCATTGTTCATTATGAGCTTTTACCGTCGGTCAGAACCACCGATTCGGATTGCTACTGCCAACAACTAATGAGCTTAAAGCAAGAAGTTGAGAGAGAGAGAGAGTGGCCGGAATTGATCATTAGAAAGAGTGTGGCATTTCATCATGATAACGCTAGACCACACACATCTTTAGCCACTTAGCAAAAAATGATAGAATTTAGCTGAGAGGTGTTAATGCATCCACCATATAGCCCAGATCTTGCACCTTCAGATTTCCACCTGTTTCGGGCTCTTCAGAATTCTTTAGGCAGTGTCAGGTTATCATCAAGAGAGGAATGCCAAAACTACTTGTTGCGTTTTTTTATCGAAAGTCCTAAAATTTCTACAGCAATGGGGTTATGGCACAAATTTAGAAAAAAGAAGTCTTGAGTTTTCATACAAAATGCGAAAAAACCTTTTCCCCAACCTAATATATTTTATACATAAAAACCTTTTTAACAAAAAAATTAACCATGCCTAATTAAAATTACTAGCTAAGCTAGATAGACACAATAAATCTAGAGAGCGACGATAGCATAGTTGGGAATGGAACGGTCTGCCGAGACATTGTTCGGAGGTTCAAACCCAAGGCACACACCTCTGACTTTACGAAGTTATGTGTGTATTGTTTATCAATTATCGTTCGCTTTAACGGTGAAGGAAAACATCGTGAGGAAACCTACATACCTGAGAATTCTCTCTAAGAATTTCGAGGGTATGTGAAGTCTGCCAACCCGCATTTGGCCAGCGTGGTGGACTAAGGCCTGAACCCTCTCAGCAATGGAGGAGGCTCGTGCTCAGCAGTGGGCAATATTATAATACAGGGCTGATTGCATTGCATAGATAGACACATAAATAAATATGCGAAAACAATGTTTAATTTTAAGTAGGCACTGACTCCAAAATTGGTTACCAATATATAAGAAATGCTATCGTACATTTATTTACGTATTTATCTGGCTCAGCTTGCAATTGAAATTAGTCACAGAATATAGGTAATGTTAAATAATTTTTTGGTTTTTAGTTTCTTTGAAGGCGGTTAAATTTTTATTAAAAAGGATTTTATATTTTGCTTTTTTGTGTTAGTAAGAAATATGGCGTAGTAGTATTGCGCACGCGGTACGACTATCGAGCTGACGTATTACGCCTCTGCCTGCCCCCGCGAACGTAAAAGGCGTGATGTTATTATTTTATATGTTTGTAAGAAATAGGCTGAACAAAATCCATCGCGAAACCCCACTGAAAAAGTCACAGAAAAGCAAAATTCGCAATTTCGTATACTCGGACAATACATTTTTTCTACTTATTTGGCTTTTAAAACCAACCTACTCAACCGATTTTGATAAAAATTCTATGGGAACAATCTGGAAGTACATTCTTTGTAATAAAAGAAGAATTTTCCTAATCGGTCCATAAATGACTGAGACTGAGGTAACAAACATAAAAAAAATATACACGTCGAATTGAGAACCTCCTCCTTTTTTGAAGACGTTTAAAAAGATGATTTTCGTTTACATTGTGTAGTCTTAAAATTACTGTTGTAATGATTCATATTACTAAACAAACAATAAAGTTTTCATAGAACAATCATTTCGATATTCTCGATACCATTTTACCACTCATGTAGAGAATTTTATAAAATAACGGAAACTGCTTTTCGTAATAATTATTACATAAAACCATTCCTATAAGTGCAGTTTTATCTTAATTTACTTCTTACTTCATAAATAAGTAAATATTAAATTGTTCATAAAGATATCAGAGTTTGATGCAATGTTTGTAAACAAAGGCGATAGCTGTAGTCACTATACAATAATTAAATGTTTTTGTTTTAAAATTGTATTAACATTAATGACACGCTTTTAGCAGTAATTAAACTTTGTCAAAAAAACACAACGATAACGTATTTTAACTGAACTGTACCAGCTGATATCAATTAAACAATTTTGTTTGAGTTTTTAAACTACCAAAAGTCGATATAAGGAAGATAATGGCTGGCATATCTTTTACAGAATGTAACATATGATTTGATTTATAACATCCAGAATGTAGTTGATACTTTTATATTTCATTGTATGATATGCATGTTTGCGTGCTTATTTCTTTTGCTTTAGAAACCAAGGTTTTAAGTAATATTATAATTTGCAAGACTCGCCTTTGTCACGGGCCTTCTTTTAAGGGCTCAGAGCTGTTAACAATGGGTTTGAAGGCAATACTATACGACATAATTGAAAGCTCTATCTTAAGGTCATTAAGGTTTTATTTTGGCGTTTTCATATTGCTTGATGTTTCCTAGGACTTCAATCTAGTACATTGATAGTATTATTTCATTGTTATTTGTACCAACAAAAACGTTATTGTTATTTAGGATATAAAATCTGATTTGAATATGATTAGAATACCTATTACCTTATATGGCTCACTCACTTACTTATTACCTAATATGGCCCACTTTCTCTGAGATAAATCAATAACAAGACACTTTATCATATAGATATACACAAATACTACACCACAATTTTCCATCTAAATATAATTCGAAGCCATGTCAGGCTCAGCATGCAAATCGACAAGGGACATCGCTATCCCAGTAAAACCCATAACCCTTTGAGGGATAAGATCCGACGTCTATCCGGCTGTCTAACGAGATCAATCAGTCGCGACTCCACTCAGACGCCAGACATCGTCTAAAATCAGTTAAATTGTGTTTTGTTACTTCAACTCGCCACAGGTATAAGTCGACCAAATGTAAAAGTCACAATCCATGAACCCAAACAAATGGTGATAAAATCAATGATATTTCAATATTATAGGAATAATATCTACATTAGACGTTTAATACGACTAGGGTTGCCAAGTCATTAAACCTCGTAGCCGGACAGACCAGCCAATTTAGCAGGACATTTGGGTAAAAAGGCCGGACACCCTAAATTATTAACGATTTTGTGTTTAGTATTAATACGATTTTTCGAGCCCCATTTACCCAGCGACTTTTTTAGCTCCCTAGTGTATATCCATGGCACGTCTAATTTTACGTACATTGCCGACCATCTAAAAGTCATTGGTCAAATGTAAAAGCCGGACACCGTTTAATTTGGCCGGACACGCATTCAAAAACCTAACTATTATCGGCTTTATCCGGACGCCTGGCAATCCTAAATAGGACAATTGTTAAATAAGATTTACTTGAAAGTTGTGCTATAGGCCTTGGTATCAGTATAGCTACTGCTAGGCTAATATCGCTAAAACTTTCTGCATACTCACATGCATTTCGAGCAATTGTATGTAGGCGGGTAGGCAGAGGAGTAACAGCAACACGTGCATCATCATCCCCAATACCCCTCACATCAAGACAACAAGATGTAAATCAACACTCACAAGAGGTAAAGTTTATAAGTTGGTTTTAGAAAGTCATATATGCGACAGCGTAGTAAGCGGCGATAGCCTAGTTGGGAGTGGAACGGACTGCCAAGACGAATGTCCGCAGGTTCAAAACCCAAAGGTACACACCTCTGACTTTTCTAAAAAAAAACATGTATGTATTCTTTGACAATTGTTGCTCGCTTCAATGGTGAAGGAAAACATCGTGAGAAAACCTGCATACCAGAGAAGTTCTCTGAATTTCGAATGTATGTGAAGTCTGCCAACTCGCATTAGGCCAGCGTGGTGGACTGAGGCCTTAACCCTCTTAGTAGTAGAGAAGGCTTGTGTTCAGCAGTGGGCAGTATTACTACAAGGGCTGGTATGGTATGGTATACATGGAGGATTTGATCTTTATGATATTTTAAAAATACTAGCATATTAAGCAAGTAAGATTTATCGGGGCTCAAGGCTCAGTTATATTGCATTTTGCTATCAAACCCACACATTTGAAATACAGTCGGATGCTACTACTCTTGTTATGTCTATATTACTATTGAAATTCCATAAGGAATTGAATATTAATTTGTATTTACAGCATAATGTGTTCTAGCTGGGATAAAAGGCCAACTCCTAATCGTAACATCCTGTTTTTAATTGTAAACTAATATATACTATATAATATAATAACTAGACTTCTGCTCGCGGCTTCGCCCGCGTGAATGAGTTTTTCCGGGATAAAAGTCCCGCTTTATATTTCCCCGGGATAAATTATACATATAAACCTTCCTCTTGAATCACTCTATTTATTAATAAAAACGCATCGAAATCCATTGCGTAGTTTTAAAGATCTAAGCATACATAGGGACAGACAGCGGGAAGCGACTTTGTTTTATACTATGTACTGATTAGGCATTTGTTTCAATTTAATTTTCATAGCATACATATTTTTTTAAATTATCTTATTTGTTTTTTATGAGAGACTTAAGAGTTTCTTTTTATTATTTTTGCTACATACCTACTTAGAAAGATACATTTTAATGTATACAATGTGACACATACTATGATATTGTTTCCCTCCAAAATAGACACATCTGACGAATCTATTTTTATACATCAATGAACATATGGCACCATATGTTCATTGATGTATTAAAAAACCCACATCAATGCATATGTTACATACAAGAATGTATTGTCATTGTTAACACGCTCGGAGATTATTGTTTACGCGTCCCCGGACCGCTTTATTGCTTCTAATATATTCCTGAAAAGGACGGAGGTAAGAGTGAAAAGGATAAACAAACGGGACGTCTCTTGCGTAACACCATACGATACAATGGGATATGCAGCCTTGTGGGAGTTGTGCCGCAATAAGAAATCAATACTGCCTTTTACAATCATTTGTATGGAATTATAGTTAAAAAATAAATAAATTATGTAGCCCCGACGCAAAAACCTCTAAAAAGTATTAAAAAAAAAGTTCCTTTGTCGTTTAAGTCCCAAGTTAAATTTTGACCCAAGCAGCGTCGCTTCGGGGTTCACGGCTTTGTTTTTATGTATTACTACAAATCCTTGAAGATTCTAAGAATAAACTTTACAATGTTTTAAGCTATTTATGTTTGCCTTATTCAAGCATTTTACTTAAATGAGATTCAGGACATTAAGAAGCTAATCTGCATCTTCATGTCACTTATGTTAGTTGACTGTGTAATTACCATTAACATCTCTAGTATTAGACTCAACGGGGTATGGAAATAGCATTTGCAAGTGCACTTTTAATTTAACTTTTGCAATTTAAATGGATGAAGAAACATCAGATTTTTATGTTAATCCCTAGTGTACTGTATTGTACGGTAAATGACCTACCAATTATATCCTTCAATGGTGGTTTAACAATAGAACGGTGAATGGGAGGCAGCCGGCGGAACATTGACACGGCTACTAACAAAGGAATTGTATTCTATGTATGAAACATTAGTATTGTCTTCGCCTATCCTTGTTACTGCAATTTTATACAATTAATTAATTTAGTTCACATAGGTATTTTATAATTTCTTTCAATAATTGTACATCTGGGCCCATTTTCATTCAATATCAGAAGTTTCTGCGTTTACTTCTGACAAACATGCATACATGTTCACATATTATTTGATTTATAATATTAATAAGAACTCAAAATAGTGACATGTCTTAAGAATATTTTCATGTAAACGTTCATTTTACGGCGTGATTTGGCATATTTTTATAACATGACGTCAATAAAAATTCACGGTTCATTATAGTGGGGCGCGCTGGTCGGGCAGATTGTGTGATGGGCGCACGCGCCGACACTTCCGCTCAGGGGCTTATTGTGCCCGTGTCGTGGACAGGAAGTGACGATACCATCTACCACGGCGAACTTTATGAGCCTATCAAAACTTATTTAAACCACAATGTATATTTACATCAAAAAGTGTTATATTTTGCAAGATTTGCATATCAAGTCATTGTAATTATGCTTTAGGATATGCAATAGTTTCTCTTATAATTACTTTTTAACTTTACAATGTTTGCAATTAAGTATTTATAGAACATGTTTTACTAAATCATCTTACTAAACTAAATCAAAACTAACAAGAATCTCATTAGCATTTAAGAATTGCCTTAAAGGTTGCGAACGCCTTAAGCGTTCACCCAAAAGTCAGGTGTGTTTGTATAAGCCGACTCTCGTCAGGCTAACATACGGATAGCCATGTTAAAAAAAATATAAATAATATTAGCAATACGACATCATTCAGTTACAATAGGCCTTTATTGATTGTACACAGCATTGAGCCATATACGTGGCTTAACTACGATATTCGAATAAAATAGGTCTTCACTTGAATCCAAGCCCATTTAGAAAGAGGTGGCCTGGTTTTTTATTTCCATCGCGTTCACATTTCAATTTTCATTCAATTCAGTGCTGTATAGCGTATGCGATCGAAATATGCGATGTTGAGGCAGTTTTATGTCAAAATTTTTTTTATCCCGAGCCAATGTTTTAGATGCTTTGTTTTAACGATAGCAATTGAGATTTATTTTGTGGTTTTGCATACATGATGTGGAAAAAAAACTTTCTTTTTCAATGGGTCATTTTGAGATAACTAGCATAATGCCTGTGCGATATTTCAAATACTATGTTTCTTTTATCAAGCCCTCTATCTTTTATTTATCACTTTCCGAATGATACATAACATTTCTCTATTTCCTTCATAAATAATTATGCGACTCAACAAACATTCTATGATTGCTACATTTAATCAAGTACTACGTGTGTCAATTGGTAAAATTTACGCTATTTTGTACAGCTGGAGTAAGTCCATGTGGATTTATTCACCGTTCGCGTTAATTGGAGCGTCGTTCCGGCGTACATTGTGTTAACTTTGCTTTGTTATGGTAATACAGTGCGTTTCATTTCCCTCCAAAAATAAATTATGTTTACAAACGTTGCAGTTTTGCAAATCGTAACAGCGGATACTTGTGTTCTGTCGTTCGGATGTTTGTGTAATCTTACGTTTCCTATAGTTATTGATAATAACGCCCTTATATTAAATATTAGTGCCATTTGAGCGCATTCTTTTACACAAGAATGAATAACATCCTTGATTACGATACCGCGGTTTCGTGAAAGCATGTTTCCTTCGAATGTAAAGCACTTTGTGGAAATTATATGTCGTCCAAATACTTCTTTGTAAATGCTATGTTACATAATGTTATTATTCCACTTGCCAATAAGCGTTATTAATCAGTCAAAGGTAATCACTGTTTAATCAACATTCATCAATCAATCATCATCAATCATCATGTTTAATGTCAAAGACAGTAGGGTACGATCATCAAGTAGACTAATCGTTGATAAAATGTATCTGTAAGACCTTTATGTTAAAGATTTATAAATTATAAAATATTATGGACAAAACACTCACTTCTATAGGAAATAATGCAAGCATCACGTGAATTGCCTGAACGTTACCAAAATTGACTTGGCCAGCCTGTGCGTAATTTATATTCAGTACGCAAAAGAAATGGCGGTTCGTCAATAAACAGCTTCTCAGGAGTCGTGTCAATAAACTTATGAAAGTCTAGAGGTGACACAAAGTCGCAGAAAATACTTAATTTATGTTGAAATTAGTAATACTTTATATAGTAACCCGCACGCAATTAAAACGCCTACATTTATGCGTGATATTGAAATCACTTTCTCCACATAAATCTGGATGATTCATTGACCGTCATAGTTGAATTCTTTTGTTTCGTAACATCTTCTAGTCTGGTGTGGGAAAAAGCTTAATTTTATAGCAAAAGTGTGTCAAGAGGTGTCTTGAACACCTTCTGAAATACTACTTTAATAGTATACACGAGTATGATGGCACGTTACGTATTCAAGAGTGCTCAGAAATATCTATTTCCATTGGAAATAAAGAACGTAATTTATTCAATGTTTTGTTATTTATAACAGCCTGCTAGCATAATAGACAAATCGCATTGGGGTAACACTTGTCTGTAATGGTTATATCTATAAATGTCTATGCGTAAATTAATAAAAAATACTGAGTAGACATTTCCTCTTTTTAAGCATTTTGTTCAAAAATGTTCCACACTTAATAAGTATGATGTGCGCTTTATACCGTAAACATAACCTTATAGATCTAGACAAAGTTATTGTCCTGAATTACTCTGCTGTTCTAATTATAAAGCGATCGATGTGATGATAATAATAGAGTCAAATGTGCACGCTATTATTGTGATTTAATAGATTTTTGCAAAAGCTATTTCGTCCGCAGGTTCAAAACCCAAGGCACGCACCTCTGACTTTTCTAAAGTTATACTGTGTGTATTCTTTGTGAATTATCGCTTGCTTTAACGGTGAAGGAAAGCATCCTGAGGAAAACTGTATACCTGAGAAGTTCTCTACAAGAATTTAGATGGTGTATGAAGTCCGCCAATCAGCACTAGGCCAGCGTGGTGGGTAGTAGTAGTAATAATAGTGTGTGTTAATATAATAGGGGTGTATTTTGGGGTAATCCCCAAACCATTGTAAAATGTTGTGTTCGTCCCATAGTCCCCTTCGCATAGGGTACGGGAGTTTTTATTACTCCACATAGAAAATAGACTCGAGTTGTACGTTGCGCAGTCATTGAGTATTAAAATAGTTCAAGTTTAATGTGGGTCGTTATTTTCATAGAGAGGGAAGGAAAATTGACTATGAAGTATTTTTAAAAAAAGGAATGGGTATTTTAAGCACCTGTGTTAGTTACGTTTTTAAAATAATATTTATTAGTTGTTAAATCCTACTAATCCTACGATATAAACGCGAAAGTTTGTGAGTATGTATGGATGTTTGTTACTCTTTCACGCAAAAACTACTGAACGGATTTCGATGAAATTTGGCTCACAGGTAGATCATGTCCTGGATTATCACATAGGCTACACTTTATCCCGGAAAAATTTAAAGCGGGACTTTTATCCCGGATTTTCTTTTTCTCGCGAGTCGTTACAGCTAAACTACTGACCGATTTCGATGAAGTTTTGTAGAGAGATAGTTTAAGACCCTGGAAAGGACCTAGGCTACTTCTTATCCCGGGAAAATATAAACCGGGAGTTTTATCCCGGGAAACTTTTTAACGCGGGCGGTGCCGCGGACAAAAACTAGTTGATAATATGATCCGACAAATCGTATAACGGCGTGATGGTTATGCCTATCAGTGGTGATTTATTTCCACCCTACATAGGATGGTAACCAATAGGTACTGACGTAGAACATTGTTTATTCTTGCATCTAATGACATATTACACAATACTTTAACTATGTAAGTACTTAGATTTTTGCCATAGAAACAAAGAAGCAAACATTGATTTGCATAGAATACAGGTGGCACCAGATTTAACAGTGGTGCATAGTTCAAGTTATACTATGCCTACTTTAAGCACGCAAATGTTTATAATTATTATATAAAACAGTTAAATTTTTTTTTGTAGCATATATTCAACCGTAGATAACTTTCACATAGTTCAATACCGAGCAGTTATTTTAAACGTATAGATGAAGCATAATCTCGGCTGCTCGTAGTCTAGATTCTCAACTAGAGCACTAACAGAATGATTTCTAAGAGCATCACACCTGTCGTAGTAATTACAGATGTTGGCGCGTGCCAACAGTATGTGTAACGTTAGCGATAGAATGAAAAGAATGCATCGCAATCTCACGCCATTATGTGATAGTACGGTAATACATAGCATGCGCTCTAACATTTCCTTATTATCTGAGATGGCGTGGAATTACGACTTGATGAGCCTCTTATGTAATACGGGAATCAGAATAAAGATGCTATGCGCTTACAAAAGTTTCGGTTTTATTGTTCATATCATATTATGTTCCAGTTTATTCGCATTATTCACCCTCTGTTCATTGTCTTTGTTCATTTGAGTCTGATATGTACTGGATTTTTGCTCAAATAATAGTAACTTGTATTGAAATCTTTTTAGGCGACTTTATGTGTTGCACGAATAAATTAAATTATTGACCCGTTGCAACAATTCATAAACATGCTATAATCCGAAAAACAAAATATTATAAACAAAACATTCGTACAATTTAAGTAGGTAATGTAATTGTGACATTCACAGTTATGTTGTAACTTGTAATACGGTGAATATTTTGTTGATTTTGTGATGTTCCGATGATCGTCAAGGCTGTATCACACTATGATTACAATCGTACTTTGTGATGACGAAACGATCATCTCGCGACCGTGGGAACCGATGATTAAACAACACAAATATATTTTGTGTTGAATCACATTCATAAGAATTTGTGTCACAAAGACTATTTATGCACTTTCTGAGAATTAGGATACAAATAACAAAAACACAGTGTTAAATTAACTGTTGTATTGAAATAACTCTGCCTGTATTAAATCAGGGAAATGTCAAACCAACAAATACTTAAAACTCGCACATACTTGCTAGTCGTAAAGCTCCCAAATAGAAAATTCCTTCATCATGACGACGTAAGGCAGACGCTGGATAGTGGGCGTGGAATTATAAATAACTACCCTCAGCCATTCGATTTAGACGAACTCAATGTCACATCCATTCTTCGCGGTATTTTCGTATTCATTACGTAAACTAAAATATAATCATTTTGAGTATTTCAAATGTTTACACCAAATAAACATTGTTTGAACAGTAGACCCAATACTGTCTTTATAGATTGTTTATTCCCAGTATTTGCCCCGAAACGTAACAACATTCGATAAAACAATTTTATAAATACACACACACACACACACACACACATACACACTCAGGCCTTTTACCTCCGAAGGGGTAGGCAGAGGCGCAACTAATGCACCCACTTTTCGCCGTCCACGATGTGATATGGCGAGCCTCTCGCCATATCGGGCACATATTCCAAACTCCGGGCTAATAATAATTGAACAGAAAAATCCAATATTACTTTGCCCGACCCGGAGATCGAAGCCAAGACCTCAGCATTGCAGTCGTACTTTAATACAACTACGCCAACGAGGCAGTCATGGTCATTTCATAAACATCGTTACATAAAAGCTATTTCAGTCAATGTTGTCCTACTAAGTTCGATAAAAATGCTGTATTAATAGATTGAAAGTGATCGCCCATTAGCTAATGTCTGTTGGTATTACAAAGAACGGAAAATATGATCTTGATTATGAAATGGAAGCTATATCAGCTCAAAAATACGGGGCGCGAGCAGCGGTTGTGCTGTTAACTGTACTCGTATAGACTGCGGACGGCCACTTGGGCACGTTCAGCCTGCTTCATCCCGGCGGTGACCGTTTAAGACAATGGACGGGAAAGTCTTTTATTATTTCAGATCAATAACCCCTGGATATCAGCTGATGACACGTGAATGAGAATGGAGTAGTTTTCCGCTCGGGAGCCATTGTTGCGGTGAGATGGGAAACGCTTTAATAAGGAAGAATGATCCGAGTTCATTAAGTGGCAATAATTAGGAACATTGGTGTTACCTCATATCAGAACAGGGTTGGCAGTTTCTCTAAAGGGTTATGCACAAATAAATCTTTTCGTTTTATAGTCTAAGGCGATTGCATGCACGTAAATACAATATGTAGAAATGAAATAACCTAAAATATACCGCAAAATTGTTTAAACACATAATTTCTTACCTATCTATCCTCTCGTTTCAGGTTTATGGTCTTAAGATGGCGGGTTCAAAATGAATTGAGAACTTCAACTGGGTTTTCGAAACAGAAAAGAAATTACCCAAAGTCCTTTGTAGACTAGACGAAATTTGTGAATTCAAATGTACGTTATGACGTAGTTTCACCCACTTGGGAAAGTAACGTTAGCGGCACAAGTCGGAATGTTAATGGTGAAAGCAATTATTTTGTAGGAGTTTCGATCGCTGTACGAAATGGGATAAAGGACAACTGTCTTCGAAAACTAATGGCTTAGTTTTTCATTGGCTTTCACGATAATTTAGAGAGATAGTATACCGTTTACATATTTAAAGGCAACGGATAAAGTTGTTCTCGTATCTTTATTCCTTCGTTAATGACAGAAGAGGCCGGTTGAGATGACCCATTTTTCTAATCTGATCTTATCGCCTGACAGGTGCGAGATGAACTCGTGGCATACGCTAAGACAACGTATTATTCGGTTGCATCACTGTTACGTTATGAGCTACTTATTTAAAAAGCGAAACCATCATTAATTTGAATATAAATGAAGAAATATTTAAGGCTCCCTGAGTATTGTACCCAAGAGAAAAAAATCCTCTCAGATTTATGTGGATAATTAAGGATCTCTTCAGACAAGTAGATCAATGCGGGCATGCGGTCATTGACCTGCAGTACGCACCACGTCAGCGAGGTAGGATATTCTACACAAGGAGCCAATACATTTATTATGTCTATACAATACGGACGCCTCAAATCTCATCTTATTTCACATTTTGCTCAAGACCGTCTGTTCACGCAAGCATATAACAAGTTTTGCGTGAGTAAACGACTGACTTTTTTAAGGTCAGCTATTACTTTTAATCGTTGCTCATGAATGGACATTAATAAAATCGTATCGCGTAATCCACATCCACGCAAACGTGACCGACGGCGTGCTGTACCAACAGAATAACAATAAACTTTTACGATTACTAACGAACATTGCACCTGACCATTTGGGTGATTTGTAAACGCTTGCGCCACAAAATCGTGAACATTAAAACTTAACCTAGGCGAAGCTGTACGTTCACCCTAACCTTAATCTCCGATTTAACCCACGCCTACGCACTTGTTTCGAGTTTGAACCTTTGTGAACAAATATGGGTGTAAGTTTGTTCATTTGTGGCAGATCGGCCGTAGCTCACGTAATGTGTAACAAGCATTTGTAATACTTATTTTAAGGATGATGCCTACACTTCTCAGTATACTGCTATATTATTCGATAACAAAACTTGCGGTACTACATGGAATACTAATTTTATGCCATCATTTGGATGCTCATCGACTATTGTTTCTCTTTTAATAACCGCGTTTCCTATTACTTATTGGGCTTGTAGTAATAAAATTTTAAAAATACAATTCCTTATGAGGTGACTACCATTATAAGCTGTCAATCAGTAGACATGACAAGATTAAAAATACAAACGGAAAAAGCCGTCCATTTGGAATTTCTTCATCAATCTTTTGATTCGTTTGCACTGATCGCATATTATGTAAATCTTTAAAACTTTTAAAGAAGAAATATAAAGATTGTCGATAATGTTAATATTTAATTGAATCGTAACTGGATTGTTTAAGGTTCGTTTTTGTGTGACCAGCGTTTTATGAGTAGCCGGTGACTGAGCAAATAGTAGACAATGATGAATGGGTGGTTGGTGTTTTATTTTGCGTTCCAATAAAGCAATTTTTCTTTACGTCAATAATATTTCACTGATCTTCACCTACTTTAGCAGATTGGTATTTTGTTTGCAATTCGTATGTCCATTATATAAAATAATATCTTATCTTGGAAAAGGTGTGTCTAATATTAAAATAAATGTCCGATACGTTATAAGAAAATGAACTCGCAATAATAATAATAGAAATATTTAACGATGTTATTCTTATAAAATTCGAAACAGACAGAAAAAGTATTTTTAGAAATGGCACTTAGGTCTCTTTTTACTCAATGCCTAATATGTGAGTTGTTGCACGCAGTATTGCGGGTTTTTATGAATATAACATACATACATCTACGGGTTTTATTTTAGACAAACCTTACTGCAGATAATTGTTATGTCGTTTCGAAAGGAGCGGAGATTGAAATATAATGAGATTAACATTTTACTACATTAATTGATTGATCGTGACCTTTTACCGTACGTTGAATAGTTTTCAAAAGGCACGGGATAAGTCGTATGAAACTTATGAATGAACGTTGCACGAGTTAAAATTAGATTTCTCGTCTGATAGAGCGACTTTCCATGGTCTTTTATAATTTTTATTAGATCGTGGTCATTAAGAATAAGCTATGGAACAAAAACTAAACCAGATATTACTTTTAATACAATTGCTCTATCAAAATCGTCAATTTGTCGTAACGATTGTCAATTTTGTTGAAATGAGACCATAAACCGCTAATTCAGATGATTGTATCGTTACATATTCTTGTCGAAGAGAAAGTATTGTTTTTATATAATCATATCAAAGCCGCTGCAGGTTTTTATAACACACCCTGGGGGATTACACACAATGCACGAAGCGTTACACAACAAGTTTGTTGCCAATAACATTTTACGAAAAATCAGGATGTCGCAATATTGTTGATATTAATTTAATTTAGGTTTACGTCCGTAAATGTATTTTTGTGTTCATTTTCGGTGTTAATAGATTTTAATGTAAAATAAAAGTATCGATATTTTCATTTCGTAATAAAAGTAAAGAAAATAGTACATCGAACACAAAAAATACGAGAAATAATTATTGTAGCAGAAATTTGCTGCAATTAATTTCAAGACCTTAATGCGGCGCCTATAGTTCATTGTCCCATGTAAGTACTTTATAAATATTTTTATGACTAAGAAATATTGAAATGTACGTCTTTTACTTTTCTTGCTATTATGAAGAGTACATTGATGAATTTTAATCTGCTCATAGTGCATTCAAACTGTTTTTGTGTATAGATAGCGAAATTGAGAATTATCTGAATGCTATCAAAATCTTAATGTATATTACATTTTCATTTTGCAGAGACCTTTGCAAAGAATACCACAAAATGTATTGGTATTATAGAACACAAGTTAAAGAAAATATTCGTATTAGTAAAAAGTAAATAAGAGCAAATGCTTTAGTTAAATAAAATTAAACAAGATCAAATACAAAAGACAATCTATAATTTACTTCACTCATAGAAAGTAAATGTTAAACAAATACTTTGTAGGCCTACATTAACTGTTCAAAATATTAGCAAAATGTATTAATTAAATAAACATCTAATTATTTTTTCCATTCCTAAAAAATATATTTGAACTTAGGCTACCCGAAAACCTCCAAAGTATTTATTTATGTGCATATAATATGGTTGCTGAGCATTAATGTCATATAATAACAGGTTCTAAAACACAATTTATTATTCGTGAGGTGGCACATGCTTAAAACATATGCGTTTAGTACAAGGCCTAACTTAGCATATTCGACATAGTAACAAAATCGAAAGGACATATAAACGTCAATACTTAAACTTGTTTTACATCTCAGATGAGGTGAGTCATTGTAGAATAAATTACAACTATAATGTTTGTAGTATTATCACTTGGCGACAAATATTTGTATGGCCTACAAACGTTCGCTCCGAGGTCGGGCATTGTGAGAACACGTCCTTTGTAGTGCGAAAACGTTGTTTGATACAGCTTTAGCGTGTATCCTTCTGCGCGAATCTAGATAAACTATTTATAAGGGAATATTGGTTAGAAGTGGTTTCAGTTGCTGAGGGATTCATATTTTATATTCGTGTAGTCAATTCAGTTCAAATTGTCACAATGATAGATGAGTTTAGATAAGATTAGTTTTGACTATTTAAAAATAACAAATCGATAGAAATGATATCGCTTAAGTGAAGTTGGTTTAGCGTCTCAATATTTTTTTTAAATATTTCATCGGTATTATTGGATTAGTTTTGTTGAAATAAATACGTCACTGCAAGGGTTTAATGGATTATCGTATTTACAAGTTCTTCTTCTAACTGCAATAAGAATAAGTTTAATCAGCAAAGACTGACAATCTACAAAGTCTAATGAAGAGCTAGTGACTCGTCTCTATCTCTCTACAGACCTAGAGTACAACTGTCTACATTGAACACATTAAGTGATTCGAGGAATTTTCCTTGTTTGTGTAAAGTTAGCAAAAATACCTATATAAAAACTACATTCACCGCAGAATTTCCTACGCTACAGATAAAATGAGTATAGAAGGAAAAAAGCAATGCTGGACCACGTAGCAAAGGTCGTATAGGGTTTCTGAGTAAGGTGAGGTGCCATGCAAATATTTGGAGGACAAAAGCCAAGAGCCCTTGTAAAGGACCTTTCACCACTTCTAGTGTGCGTGCGTCGTATTGAACGAATGTCTATTGATGCTGGTCATTACGACTGGAAATTTGATCTAGATAAACAAAATGTTGATATTGTTGATAAACAACTGAATTATTGAAAAAGTAAAACTGATTTTATTAAAGGGAATGTAGTACAGTGCTTCATATACTGCGCATTTCGATTCGATTTGGTATTTCATTTTTATCTGTTTAAACGACGGTGTTTCAAACTGGATTTATTAACTCGTAAGTAATCAATTTTAATTCTTCCAATATTCTTAATGACATCAGTTACAAGCTCAATTGCTCTTTATTGATTCGGAGAGCCCTAAATATTGTTTATGCACGATCATTCACATCGTTAGTGTAATTTTGTGTACATGCGTTTTATATTATGAAATTTGGGTCGGTGTCAATTTACAGAACTTCTTTGGTTTTGGCTCTGAAATATAAATTTAAATTGAAATAAATTCAATTTCATCCAGTTTTCTAAAACTCTACGTTTTAAGTAAGTTTTCAACTGGATTAAAACAATCAATGGTTGATTGCTATTCGGAACGTGACCGATAGCATTTGGTTTTAAATTTACAGTTACATGTAATTTTGTTGATTGGCTACTGTCGGGTCATTGTCGGCGAATAATTTCACGGCTTGAGATAATGTGTCGTTTAACACCAATGTTCTAATGTAAGCTGTCCAAAGCGTGGGTCGTTAGCGGCCGCTGCGTGGGAACACCATCCAATTGTACTCGCTCGTTTCAGATCTGATTCAATCTGTTAATATTTCTTACATCTTGGGTTATTGACACTTAACTGCGTGTTATTTATTCGATTTACCGCTTCACAGAAATGAAAGGGAATGTCTTCATGTAATCAGCGTTGAAGATAAATGTTCTGCTTATACTATGCTCTCATTCATATTGATAATACCGTGAATTAAGAACAAAATCTGTCGTGACAAATACCCTTGAATTAAGGTTGAAAGCCGCCGAATTTATTCAGATACTTAGATAAGTTTTGATGAATAATTTAGATTATATACATTTCGTGATCGCATGAATTTATGGATGATCCAGTTTCGTTTTGCTTCTGAACCAAGAAGTTATTAAACAATTATCGGATTACGTGTTATGTTTGGAAATTCGACAAAAATCTATTACAATGATTTATGTTATACATAATGTTGGAGGTAAAGAGTTCAAATACTTCAAAGTGTTCGAACTAACTGTAGATGGGAATAATATGTCATTGACTTCCTTGATGCATACGAGACTAGGACTTCCGTTAACCAAACACACGCTGTACCGTCTACCTCATAAACATGAAGATGTTTTTAGAAGCCCGTTTATTTCGTCTTGCTGTTAACATTCAGTTATTTCGTGACTGACAAAAAAGAGTTTTATTATGAATACAAGGTTCAAAGTCGTCATTAAAATTCCTTTGACTAATACAAAAATTACAAACTAATCAAAAATGTAGAGCAATGCTCCCGCTTGTGTAAAAATGTACTTCAAATTAGCAGCGAAATCGCCGGGACGGAACGCGTTGAAAATATCTTTGCATTCAGGTAAACTTATATCTTTGCAATAACAATAATATATCTGGTCTATAATTGCCTACAGAACTAGCGTATTAATACACACTAGCATTTTAGAAAGAATGGGGAGTAATTGTTTATACTTTAAAAAGTAATGATTATTTATAATTTATATCATTCTAATTATATAGTTGATAGCTGACACTATTTCCTATTACAAATCTATACTAATATTATAAAGCTGAAGAGTTTGTTTGTTTGTATGTTTGTTTGTTTGTTTGTTTGAACGCGCTAATCTCAGGAACTACTGGTTCGAATTGAAAAATTCTTTTTGTGTTGAATAGACCATTTATCGAGAAAGGCTTTAGGCTATATAACATCACGATCCAACTATTAGGAGCGAAGAAATAATGGAAAATGTGAAAAAAACGGGGAAAATTATTCATCCTTGAGGGCTTCCATTGCGTGCGGTGCGAAAACGGTTCAAGATACCAAAAATATATGTATGAAAGAATTATTCCTCTTGAAATGATCTAAAAAAATGTCCGCGACGGTATATGTCATCTTTTAATATTAACTCACTAGAACCGTTTTTATGGTAATGAAATTTGGTCGAAATTAATGCATTATTTGTTAAGAGTTGTAGCAACGTCATAATATTAATCTTTATCCAAATAAATGTGTTGGATAGAGTGATTCAACGGGAAGGTTTTTATGTACTTTTAGCCCGGAAAAACTTATTAAGGCGGGCGAAGCCGTGGGCAAAAGCTAGTACTTAATACACCTGTACCTTTTATATTTTATAGTTAATAATTTATAGGATTTATGGTAGCTTGTTTGTATTTTTTCTGGATTTCGAAGATTTAGCTATTTGTAAAGCCAGGGCTGCGAAAAGCAATTTGTGACACAAATTGTAACGCACTGCAAAATAAGATAGTTAAGGTTCGTAGTCATTCATTCAGTCATCATCCATCATACTGCCGTTAAAATCAGGTACACTCACAAGTCACGACATGTTTTGGAATCTCTTTATACAATCCCAAAATACCGATGGAGTGATTCAGGATGAATTTGAAATGTGAGTGGAAATAAATTTGAATTCTTTTTTTACTGACTGCCAATATGTTTATATTGCGATATGAGTTTTAGTTTATAAATATTATTGTAAAAAGGTTATTGTTAAGACCTCGAGGTTTTTTGGGTCAAATAACAACAGCAAACTGAAATTATAACTAGAAAGTATTTCGCAACATTTCTAAAACTATCATTGTTTCAAAATAGATAATCTTGAAATATGCAATCGATTGGAAACGCAATTTCATTTACTTCTTAATGTAGACCAGGAGATTTAACATGAGACTTTAATGAAACATTTAAATTTCTTAGCAAATACAAAATATTCGTTAAAAACTCGTTATATCTCAGGTACTAATATGACCAGCCAGCTGACGGAGAGTTTCAATTGAAAGTAATGTAATTGCATAACTTCTTGTCAGACGAGTGCACTTCGACCATCAAACATGCAATTTGAATTTGTAAGCGAATGACCTCGGTTGGATTATGGAAATACATCTATACATACTATATTATAAAGCTGAAGAGTTTGTTTGTTTGGTTGAACGCGTTAATATCAGGAACTATGAACCGATTTTGAAATTTTTTTCACTAATAAGAGGCTATTTTGCTCCTGAGTGCTTTAGGCTACATTTTACCCCGGGGAAAATATTTTTATCCCGGAAAACATTTTTACGCGGGTTGAGTCGCGAGCAATACTAGTATTTCATATTGTGAATGGTTCTATAAAAATATAGTGTACCTGTTCAAAATTATTCTGGTAATAAAAGTAATCGGTGATGAAACTTGCGTAGACCCATCTGGTGATCTCTTGCGACTTAAGTATTGGTTTGTATCATCATGTTTATTAATTGGATGACATTTTGTGTTCGACTGGAAAGCGATCATCGTATATACTATGATGAAAAAGCCTCTAGGCCCTACAGTCGCTCGGTCCGCTATGATCGCTATGATACATTGCGTGATTAGCCTGCCAGCATCCAGTAAAATAGGGTCATATAATTCGGCACCATCTGGAACGACGGTCTCTCAGTAATCAAAATTAAATTTAGATTGTATTGGTCCAAGTATCAGATGACATATTCAATGTAGTTTGCTTCACTTTCCTTGGACAGGATAAAAAAAATTAATTAATGTCATTATTAATTCACAGTATCTGATTCCGATGTATGTTAATCAGTTTCGCCAAAACGGATAAGAAATATTTCTGTAACTAAACGATATCGAATAAGATTTAGATGACACAATATGCCAACTTAATTAGCGAAAGGATTTGTTTACTATGACAACGTTAAAACTAGAATCCAAATACAGCAAGTAAGCCGAATTAGCCGATTTCGAATATAACCAATTCTATGTTTGGAGGTGTTGGATCATTTATTTTTACTTTGGTGAATTAAAATCGAAACGTGCCACTAGAGAGTCAAAATCACAAGTCATCCAATACTTTCATAACACGAGGACATTGAATCATTGCGCACTTTATATTCCTTTGTATTGGCGTAGAAAGTGCTTGTCAAGCGCCGAGTCGTAAAAAGACAATAGAAGCATCATGGAAGAGCCGGCAAAGCAATTTCTGAACGAAGAAATTAATCGAATGCCAAGTAAAAGCAATTATAATTGTTACTTTTTTACTGGCAGGTGACTAATTATATTTATGCATTAAATTATAAATGAATACTACATTTTTCGACTGATAATTTAATTATCGCTTTTAATTAATGAATCTGATATAAATGATGTATGAAAGACAGCACTATAAATAATATTTACTATGTACGTAAGACAAATCAAAATTGATTTTAAGCTTGCAGTGTCTGGATTTTAAAGCAAATTTCTCACATGTCCAGTGAATTCTCGCAATTATAAACAGCTCAAGCAAGCTGCGATTTGGCAATGTGTGCGTGCAACGGCCAGGTGACGAAACTGGTTATCTTCCCTCTAGAGCGGTCAGGTGTGCTCGCAATTGCTTGAGACCTTAAATAATGCTGTTGTGAACGGAGAACAGCTGATGTGTGTGTATTCTTCGTTTCTATGCATTGATATTCATAGCTCCCCATCTTTATTGCTTTCTCGGTTTACTCAGTCATTTATTGAATATCAACTGGAAGAATTTTGGGAGCTTAGGTATATTGACGCTGTATATTTTTACTTAATTGTACTATTAGTATTCGTATCTTCATTTTCAACTTGTCAATTAATGCTAACGTATTTCGTGAAACCCATTAGTGGAAGATTGGGAATCCCAAATAAGAACTTGTAATACCGAAGCAAATAAGACTGTAAGAATCCGTGCAGCATATAAACTTGTATTGATATACCTGCAAAGAATTCTTGTTTCCAGTCCCATTGTTAAAGATGTAACTGAAGATCGGGTACGAGGCTGGGCAGGTAGTCTTCCAGTTAAAAGGGTAAAGACAGCAGAATAATATATTGGAGTCTGAGTGTTTTATCTCTCTAATCTCTTTTATTTATTTTCCAAATATTTAAAATATACAAACATAAGGATATATTACAGTTTAGGAAATATTATTTACATCCATTAAATGACTTTAAATAATTTGTTTAAACTATGTTTTATTATATAATCTTTGCTGAGAATTACAAAATATCAGCCTGTGTACGTACAATCTATGTAATATATTTCTACATATGTTAGCCCCTTTACGTCTTACTTTAAAAGCTTCGAAGGCAAAAGCCGATGCATACCTACTTATTTGGATAATATTAGGTATATCCTTCCAGGTAAAGATTGTTGCATGACTAACGTTAAGCCCCTTGTGCAAAACTTTAGCTTGATAAGGAAGGATTCTTCGGATTCCGTCATGCACGATAATTTTCAAGGCGGTATTCTAATTACTTTCAAAGTAAAATTCAAACCCGAGATTGTTTTGAAGTTGAGTTTGATTGGTGTCTGTTTTAACAATGTTACGAGACGAGTCCAATGGAAAGTTTATTGTATTTAGTTTAATTGGATTAGTGTATAGACACCTATAGACACAATGTTTGCACCTTAGATGTATATTTATAATTAATTGCGTACAGATAGCTATTACTTATTTTACTTGTTTTGACTTTTGCGATTGAGTTGGTATGTCTCCAAGTTTCCTATTGTTAACCATATAATATTTCGTAGTACGGATGATTAATTACATTTTCTTAATCTGCTTCATCGCTTCGTGGCGTTCCTAATTACTTTACTGCTTATTTACCGCAGTGCTTGTATTCACTTGATGTAGTAATATATACATACAACAGTTCAGTACGTTAATTAAATTGATCTGTTGCTTCTTGTATTGAATCTGCTGTATCATCTGTAATAAATTAAAGGCAATCACCAATATTTGTTTATCTTGCGGTTGTATCACTCACCGTAGGTAATTGGATTACAATAGCCAGTGATCCCGGTACAGGACCAATCAATATGCAAGCGTATAATCAACCGCACGGCAAGAGCTCCTCGGATGCTCAAAGCTGGGCATTCACTCGAATATCGATTGGCATGCTTCCCTATACAACAAAGATCACCAACACCTAAACAGTCCAATAACAATATATGCAAACAGTGTCGTCCAACGGATGAATGGAACGATAAAGTGTTTCACTTGTCAATAAGCCACCGTCTTGCACTGTCTACCTAGATGTAGCTAAAACACCAGTGTCGCTAGTTTGAACACACTAAATAGTATCGCACGCAACACTATAGGCCGTGTAGTTTCACTTCAATGTCGTATCGATTGTAGACGGATTGAATTAAAACAATGGTGTACATAAAAACAATGCAAACTCGCGAGGCGTGCACCGCACGTGCCGCCCCGCCCGCGGTCGCCTCCGGACTGACGGCCCGACGGGATGTCGGAGTGGTCGGAGTGTTGGACGATGGCGTTGAGTAAAGATCGCGCTCGGCAACATTCGCATGTTGCTCGCTGCGTTGGGACATCTGCTCCGTGCGACTGAGCAAGGTAACTCAATGGGTGGTTTTATTTTGAAACCGCAGCATGTGCCACGGCATCGCTCAGTTGTGTACGTATGTGTACCGATGTTTGTGGATGGGTATTATGTATGTACCGTACCATACGTGCCGTACCATACGTAAATACGTAATTATCTCAAAAAACACGGTTTAACAGCTGAAGTGGAAATTTTCGGTTGAGCGACTCTGTTTCTTATTATGATTTGATATTATGAATATGCCTAAATGACGCATATTTGAAAATAATTTGTTTGAAATATATGAAAATTAGTTACTTGCGATTTGCATTTCATTAGTATGTCACAACATCTACGCAGGGATATTTATGGTCACTGCGCTGCCATTAGAGTCACAACAAAAAGCTCACTTCAACCAAGACATTAACAAGGTTTATGAGTCAGTCCTTAATTTGGAATGCCGTGACGAGCGTCCTTGAATATTTTATCCAGATTATTGACCTTCTGTTTGTTATTTGGGAAAATAAGACAAATTGCCAAAAGTAAAACGCGAGTATTCTTTTTGAGGTAGGTGACAAAATACTAATGAACTCTACTTACTATAATACATCGGTAAAATAACGTAAAAGACTTGCTTTTTGAGTTCCTTTTACTTTTTTGTAATGCTATTAACACCCTACGTTCATAATTTCAACTTCAACTTTTCTTCCTGTTGTACGTGATCAAGCGTGGTGCTTACCACAAGGAGTATCTTCATTGCTTCAGCATTCAATTATAATGAATAATTTGACAAAACATTGTTTCAAGCAAAACTACATCATAAGGAAGTAGAAAATCAAAGAGCATTATAATACTACGGAAATAGAAAATGATTAATTTATAGAACTCTCAGAATGTAGAGACAAGTAGAGACTTTTTTCCATTAAAGGTTGTCAAAAGCGATCAAGCGGAGATTAAACAATATTCATAATGTAAAATTGCCATCATATGTATATTGTAAGTAATTATTAATCCTGTTATCAATATTAGTAGATTTTCCTATATAGAATTATAGGACTACATTTACATAATTTTCCTGTTCTCGGTAAATATGATATTGTAGTTTGATATGCGTTAAAAATATATCGTTTCTTTTGCTTTGTATGTCATATACAAAGTATATGAATATCATATTATATATTACCTTGTATGTATACACAACATTAAGGACCTTAATCAATCCAATTGTCTCTTTAATTACATTGATTAACATACAACAGTTGATTAGCCCGCTGCGGTAGGACAAAAGTGGGACAATAGGTTTGGTTTTGTCCTCTTTGTTAATTAACGTTATTAATCAGCGTATTAATTATGTATGATGTGACTTTCTTGTTTAGGTCAAAAATTTGAAAATTTCATTCTTTTTCTTTTTATTGCATCGAATGACGAGACGAGCATGCCGTTCGTCTGATGGTAAGCGATACGACCACCCATAAACAGTAGCAGCATCATCCAGCACCTTGAGTTACAAAGTACTGTGTGGCATTCCACTGCGCTCGTCATCCTGAGACATAAGATATTAAGTCTTATTATGTCCTGTAGTTAGCATTAGCACTGTATTATTGGCTACAACAACAACAGTGCATGCACACTGCTGCTTGGCTATAAAGATAGACATTGCGATGGTACCCACCCAGACGGACTCTTGCATATGAGAGTCCTACCACCAATAATTTCATATGCAATGAATTTGGAGTCGGTTGAAATTTTTTTGCTTATTTACAAAGCTTATATTAATAGTTTAATTATTAAATATTATTTCTCTGATAAAAAAATATATCTAAAATTTCAAAACAAACTGCCTATTCGTAGCAAACTTACTTTTATGTCAGTATTTATAAGGTTCCTTTTTACCAACTCTATAACACATTGCAATGTTGTAAGCGACATTGTGACGATATCAGCATTTGTTGCGGGGCGGTTGTCAGTAGCAATCTGCGCCACCTCAATTAGGCTTTGCAGTTATGGCAAGAGTAAAGCACTTTTGTTGCGTTAAATGAGATTTACACTTTTTTATTGTCATTAACGTTGTGTTTTACAGCGAATGAAATGTTTTGTTGAATGTGTTGTTCGGTTTTAGTTGAGTTTGGAAGAATTGTTCTTTTATTATATGATTTTAAAAACAGTATTTACATAACGGGTGCCCTCTGGCCAGATGGCGGCACGACTTGCACAAGAGGGCCGGCAGTGACTGGATCTATAAAGCAGCAGACAGGGCTCTGTGGCGTATCTTGGCAAAGACCTATGTCCATGACCTTCAACGGGCTGATGATGATGATTTACTTGTTTTTACTCGCGGCTTGGTACACCTAACATTAAATGTAACACTGCGCACATTTGTAGCGTGAAAAGTGGCTTATATGTTAACCCAGGACTCCATTTATCTGTGTGCCAAAAGACATGACCAAAAACGGGCTCAAAATTCTAACCAAGACAGTTTCTATACTACTTGGAAAGAACTCCTAAAACTAGCCTTTTACAATAAATCGTTTAATTTTAAAGACCCTCGATTTTGAGATTTATGTAACTTTATTTCTCTTAAAAACTACACTTAATATGAACGTTTTTAAAAAGTTGGTAATAAATTGAGGGGTCTAAAAATATTTTTTTAATGGATCCGAGATCTCATATACTTGCCCCTTTAGTATCCATAAAGTTTGAGCCTGGTTAGGTTTTGAGGCCCGGCATAAAAAGCGGACTCTCCTTTACTAAAATAGTTTTAAACGAGATTGCTATCACCAATTCAATTCCAAAGTAAATATTTGCTTGAGAGCTGTTATTACAAATATCGCAATTGTCTATAAATCGTTTGAATTCTCTTAAACAAAGAATTCTATAACATTTATATAAATACCGACATTCTCAAACTAGAAACATTGATTAGAAATCAATCTGTTGTCAGTTTTGACTGACGGAAGACACGTTACAGACATTTTTCAAATGATATCGGTATGTGCGTCAAATCGAACCACTTTTATCAAAATAAATCCCCAACTATTACGTATAAAGAAAAGCATTTTATCTTTATTATCTGCTATTATATCGATATCGTGTAATGGATAAGCACATTGTCAGGTGTGGTTTGAATAATAAAGTAAACGCCTAAGCGAATCGGTCACCTTTTATAAATTTTTAATCACGCTAAAAGATAATTCATTGTAATATTATTATACAGTTATCTGGAAATGTTTGCGTATTTTCAGTAATAACCATTTTGGCCCTGAAGAGAACGATAATAGCTACTTCCTAAAGTAAAAAAATTGCACCAATATTAAAATATAACACTTGTTTAAATTTGAAATTACCCGAGATCATTTGCCGTAAGAATGAACATTTTAGTACATATGATATCTTCAAATCAAATAATAGAATAATCTCATGTATCTACTATTCTAGTCATGTTATTCCCATGTATCCCCAACTCAATGTAATTTATGATCTCTTGACCATTCCAAATAAATCACAATAATCGAAATCAAGAGGCTTTCTTGTGTAGTGGTTGCCGAAATAGGCATAGCTAAAGGGAACCATTCATTCGTTTATCTATGGGCAAGGAACGTGTCCTATTCTGCTGTGACGTTGATTTATTTATACTTCCCTCTAAAGGGTTCAGATCTTATCGAGACGAACAAATTGAATAATTAGATGCCTTTTAAAAAAAAATCTTAGTTTGTAAAGTAAGCTATAACCATCTAAAATTATATCAACTTATGCTAAAGCGTTAAAACATAATATGATGGAAATGGCAAAATACTGAATTAAGTTTACGCGCTTTTTTAAAAGGCAGAGGCATAACTACTACATTCGTATTTAATTGAGTTTACATTCGTCCCATAATGTGATAGAGCAAGCCTAGTCAGATTGCAAAAAACGACGTCATTTACCAACAAAAACACAAAATTTCCACGTATAAAAGGCACAATTTTCGCTGAAAACAGTCCGTTTAAAGTAAAGATGTCGTAGATTCCGATCGCAGCAAAGGAACATCCGTCTTTGTAACAAGCTTGAAAGCGTGGGCTTCGTCGCTTCCAAGAGCTATAACACAACGGACGACAAACGTATTACAGATTTATAGCAAAAGGGAAGGGTATTTTTTTTGCTTGGCATCAGATATATTGTAACTGACTTTACTAACACATTTTACATTGTAAAAACCTGTCATATTGGCTCATTTCGATAGCCTTTATGGGTCAGATTGGTGACATCAAATAAGGGGCCTGCATAATTCTGACGACTGTTGAGGGACGCAGTCCTTCTTTAGGTGACATTATGCGGGTCATATGGAAATGACACGAACGCGCTAGCAACCCCTTATCATCCAGAGTGACAGAGTGACTGCCTCGGTGGCGTAGTGGTATTGCGTACGCATTACGAGTACGATTTGCGCGCTGAGGTCCTGGGTTCGAATCCCGGGTCGAGCCAAAAAAAATTGTGACTGGGTTTTTCCATCTTAAAATTTACTCAGTCGCAGCTCGGAGTCAGGAAGTTGGCGGTGTGATACCCCCGTGCCTCGGAAAGCACGTGAAGCCGTTGGTCCTGCGCCTGATCTCTCTCCGGTCATGTCGGATTGCCGTCTCACCGGACTATGAGAGTGAAGGACCTGTGTATTGCGCACACACTTGTGCACTATAATATCTCCTGCGTACCTGGCTGATCTCCGTTGAGATTGGCCGCCTTGGCCGAAACTGGCTAGGAGGATTTCTTTCTATCATCCAGAGCGAACTCTGATTATGATATTTGTACGTCGTGTGGACGAAATTTTGAAGAAAATATTCAATACAAACATATTTGTAATTAAGGGAACATAAACTCATAATTTTGCTTCAATGACATGAAAATAAATAGCTCTCAAAAAAAGCTTATTCTGGCCACGCTAGGTATCAATAATATTCAGCCAAAGCCCATATTTATCATTTTTGTCTTAATAAAAGAATATACAAATAAATTAGAGGTTTGAAAAGTTCCTTTTTTATCCACATGTGGCTCTTGTGTCGATTTTGTGCTGCCTCCGATAGTTCGTGCACGTTTTCTATAAAGATCCATCATCACACTATTAATATTTATGTCACAAAACTTTACTGCACTAACATGTTCCTGAAAATAATAAATCTTTAACAAGCACTTACAAGAACCGGAAGCTACGCAAGAAAAGTTGCCAACTATATTAACGGGGTAAAACTTAATATTTCCGCGGTATAATTTTCATTTAAAGCCAATAAAGAGGGGAAACTACTGCTGTCATTATCGTATCGCATTAACGAGGGTGCGTACTGGGGTAGTGTATCCCCTTGGTGCTTGTTCCAACCATTTTTATGTGATATATATAGTTGGACACGGGTGGATTCACTTCGGTGTGACGAGGAATAGTATTATTATGATGGTTCTTTGTTAATATAACCGAGATTGGTATAAATAATTATGATGTACGTTTTAGGTGCTATTAAGGTTATTTAATTAGTCTACGTGTGTAATAGGCAAATTGATAATGTATTTAAGTAATAAAAAAAAAAAATTGTTTCTATTTTTGTTTTGCCTGCCTCGGTGGCGTAGTTGTATTATGGCACGACAGCAATACTGAGCTCTCGGGTTCGATCCCCGGGTCGGGCCAAATTATATTGAGCTTTTCTATTCAGTATCAGTTTGGAGTTTGGAATTTGTACCGATATGGCGATCGGCTCGCCCGTATCACATCATGGGACGGAAGAATGGCAAAAATTAGGTACACTAATTGCGCCTCTGCCTACCCCTTCGGGGATAAAAGGCGTGAGTGTATATGTATATAATTATGTTTTTGTTTTAGTTTTTTTAACTTCCCAATATTTCATGTCAGTTTGACAGCTGTCCATTTCAAGTTTCTTATTAGGATCGTATGGGTAGGTGAGTAAAAACGACTTTCGCTTAATTGACAAGTGACGTTTTGTTCCCGCGCGAACACGTTGCCATTAGAGATGGTTTAATGTCATGATTTCTTTTAATTTTTGTTTCGTGTTATAAATTTATATTTCGACGGTTTCGTAGAACAAAGTCGTATATACAAAATGAAGCTTTTCAGTAGAGCGCTTTGAAAGTCTAAGTTAATTGTGAAAATCACAAGTTATAGTGAACAAAACATTATATTCTATAGGGTTCAGTAACAACTTTGAACTTAATGTGTGAAAATAGCACTAATTCGCACATGAATACAAACTAACGATTTCAAAGCGCTCTACTGAAAAGCTAACATTTTGCATATACGACTTTGTTCTACGGAACCGTCGATTTGTTTGTGCCATTATCAATAATATTCTTTTACCAAAGGATATGTCAAATCATGTCAATCTCAAAATCTAAACAGGCTCAAACTTTAGGGACATTAAAGGGATAACATTTGGAACCTAGATCCATTAAAAAAATATTTTTAGACCCTTCCATTCGTAACCAACTTTTTTAATAACTTTCATATTAAGTGTAGTTTTCAAGCCAAACAAAATTACATGCATCTTAAAATCGGAGGCCTATTTATTGCAAAAGGCTTGTTTTTAGGAGTTCTATCCAAATATATGTAAACTGTCTTGTTTAGATTTTCAGGCCCATGTTTGGAAATGTCCTTTGAACAACTCTACCGTGTTCTCTATTGATGTTGCATCATTCCTCAGTATGTCGATAATTATAACTAATAATGACAAATACATCACCACATTATATAAACATTTTGTAGACGTCGCAAAGATATATGATGACATTTGGAGCGAAATTAGCGGGAGCAGATGAAGCGTCATAAATCACTATAATTAAATGTGTGTATGTTTGTCTTGGCGACTCAAGGCGGGTAATTGTAAAATATTGTCCTACATAAGACACGATTCCATCTCGACCGAAAACAGAAATGAGAATCAATTAGATTAACGGGTTATGAGGTCATTTGTAAATAATTTGATAGATTTATTATTGTGTTAAGATTGAAAACTACCTTCTTTTGAAGATCAGTCTCCCAATTTAATTCGAAGGCAGCTATTTATTAATTTTATAAAACACGCATTCGATCTGGTGGTAGGTTACTACTGGTGGTAGGTCTCCCATATGTAAGAGTCTGTCTCGGTGGGTACTACCGTAATGTCTATTTCTACCGCCAAGCAGCAGTGTGCATGCACTGTTGTGTTTCGGTTTGAAGGGCATTGTAGCTAGTGTAACCACAGGACATAACGAGACTTAACATCTTATGTCTCAGAATGACGAGCGTAGTGGAATGCCACACAGTACTTTGTAACTCAAGGTGATGGATGGTGTTGCTACTGTTTATGGGTGGTCGTATCACTTACCATCAGACGAACGGCATGCTCGTCTCGTCATTCAATGCCATAAAAAAAAATCTGGTGGTACAGTGAAGAGTATATCCAAGAAAGATGTTGCATCTCTCGATGGTAGTCAGTGTTTAACAGCCTGTCCTGCCGAATCCGTACCTGTTAACCTGGCAACTCGCCTAAACGCGTTAAAATTATCAGTGTTATTACCATGTATACAATTGTCGCCATTAAGTTGGCTTCAAAATATTCAGGTGTTGTCCTACCAATTATCATTATATCTTATTACTAGTAGTGCTCGCGGCTCCGCCCGCGTGAAAACGTTTCTCCGGGACAAAAATATTTTCCCGGGTTAAATAAATAGCCTATAGCACTCAGGAGTTATGTAGCTTCCTGTTAGTGAAAGAATTTTCAAAATCGGTTCAGTAGTTCCTGAGATTAGCGCGTTCAAACAAACAAACAAACACTTCAGCTTTATAATATTAGTATAGATAATAGGTATCAATATCTAGATTATGCCAATTAATAAAATTACTCCAAAACATTTCATTTTACCGCGCTTAGTTGCTGAATTTTGTCATTGATTAAAATAGTAACGTAGAACCATCTTTAAGTGATCTTGTATCGTAGTTCGTGACATCTTGCTTCTCTGAACGTAATCGATGAGGTGATTCGGTCCGTTGGCTCTATCGAACTTCAATAGCCATAACCAATAAGAACCGCTACTCGTTAATTTAACGTCGTCCTATAGGAAAAACTGTATATTATAAACTTTATGACTTTTGATGTTGGAAACGTTCATGCTTAAGTTTTTATATTATTAATACTTAATGTTTTTATACATTTTATAAAATACAACTGCCTCATCTAAAATACGCATTAGGGTAGACTGATACCGTAAACAATGTTATTTGTTATAATGCATGTTTGATTTTTATACAAATAATAAAACTCGCCATAAAATGAGAATGATTCGCAGTTTATTGGAAAAATTTATTGTGATTTTATCTACCTCTATAATTATTTATAATAGCAATTACATACACACACACGCCTTTTATCCCCGAAGAGGTAGGCAGAGGCGCAACTAGTGCACCCACTTTTCGCTGATATTCCGTCCCATGATATGATAGGGGGCGAGCCTATCGCCATAGCGGGCACAAATTCCAGACTCCAAGTTGATACTGTAGAGAAAAACTCTATATCATTTTGCTCGACCCGGGGATCGAACCCGAGACCTCAGCATCGCAATCGTACCGTAATACAACTACGCCACCGAGGCAGTCGCAATAGCAATTACAGTATAAAATTTTATAAATATCATCCGATTGTTGTCGTAGTAACATGCTTCTATAGTAATAATAACAATAATACACGCGTACTTAGCCAATTCAAAAGCAGTTGCATATATTTACGTATTTTGAGAAAATTTAGAATCAATCTAAATCTTGCGTGTTTACCTGTTTTTCGTTGATAAGTACGCTTTGCTTTTATCCCCACTCTGCAACATCACGTAGATAATAAAATAGAAGCCAATAATGTGGTTTTGTGAATATATCGCAAAAAGGTGTTTATAAATTAATATGGCAAAAAAAGAAAACACACGCAATATCTAATAAATTTCCTAAGGCATTAAATAGCGACGTTTAATTTCTCTAGCTTTTTAAAATTGCACAATCGAAACATTTAACACTTCAACGCGTTAATGTTTTAACAAATTTATCGTGTATTTTTTGTGCTCTAAATTGATGTCGACGACAACAGGTATTCCGAATTAACTGATAATATTGAATGCTTATAATAATGTATTAAATTAATAATATAATACCACTACAGTTGCACATAAAATTAGCACCGAATAATTTCGATGCTTTTTTGATAAGGAGCATAAAATATGGGTATTTAAAAGAGTACTATTTTGAATGTTTAAAATTGAATTTGTTTGAAAATCAGCAAGCGCCTAGAATTTGTACCATTTAGCTATATACAGTTTTTAATTTTGAGACAAATTCCACAAACATATACAAGTCTATATCTACTTACAGCCTAGAAACATCTAGAAAGGCCTTTAGTAGAAGACTCAAAGTCATTCCTCTATTTATTATTCTTATTTCTCTTCTCTGAAATTACGCTCATTCATTATAATATAATCCAAGCTTTTCAAATGAGCGTAATATCCTTAATAGAACATTAGTCTCACGTAATGACCGAGAGCGGTTGGTACCTGGGTGGTCTTCGTCAGTAGTGCGTAATTAAGAATCAGAAATCCCCTGGGCTCAGTTGGTTTTAACCTGTTGTTATTATGCTGGCATTAACAGCAAGATCCAGGTTCTGATTAGGGATTAAACGCGCTAAGATGTTTATAGTATGTTTGGATTATTTTGGAGAGTAATTAGGTACACTAATTTTATTATAATGACTGTTTTAGAAATGACAGTCACAATGAAAAGTTTTTAGATGTGGGAAAAATATTGGTCCACCGAGAATAAGGACTCCACGATTTAAAGCATTTATGTAGGTACGTTCTGCGAGTTTTGATTTATGGCGACTAATGTGATACCTTCTCAAGACAAGTTGCAACCCTCTCATTTTAAAATATGAAACCAAGTAATGCTAACCCACAACATTCTGAAATGTATCATTCAATGAATTAATAGCAGGTACCTACGTAATTCATACCCGTTTTCAAGTCCTCATTAAAACCAAAATAGATTTAGGTAACAATCCAATTTGTTTTATTGTTAATGGGCAACAAAATGTTTAACGTGTTCAATTTCGCGTCGTATTCGTCGGATCGGAATATAAAACATTTTTGTGTTACATTCTTGGCGAGCCATTTCCTTCATATCGTAAGTCGTTACGAGCAAGTATCCTCATACGACATTAGGGACGTTATGGACGGCTATTAATAGTTTGGCCCTTTGACCTTTTTGAGTATAGGATCTTGGTTTAAATAGCTTTTATATGTTTAACATATCTGGGTAAAGGGTATACTTGTACCATGACTTTTTTGTATGAATTTCACTATTATAAAGTATTGACAGTCCGGATTTATTTACGGGAAACTTTGCTGCAAGTTTTTGTTCGACTACCTAAGTACTTTTTTTTATTGCATTTAATGACGAGACGAGCATGCCGTTCGCTTGATTCGACGATACGACCGCCCGTAAACAGTAGCAGCACCATCCAGCACCTTGAGTTACAAAGTACTGTTTGGCATTCCACTGCGCTCGTCATCTTGAGACATAAGATGTTATGTCTCGTTATGTCCAGTAGTTACACTGGCTACAATATCCTTTATATCGAAATACAACAGTGCATGCACACTGCTGCTTGGCGGTAGAAATAGAAATTGCGGTGGTACCCACCCAGACGGACTCTCACATATGAGAGACCTACCATGAATGATTGGTATATCGGTCATCATTAGGTAACTACAACTGAGGGTTTCCAGGGGATAAAAAATACAATATAAATTCAGAACTTTGAGCTATCTTTGTACTAAAAATCAATAAAATTGTTGCGTTTAGCCGTAAAACCCTGACAAATAAACCAAAATCAGTTTTGAATTGATTTAACACGAATCCAACAGCGTACTGATTTTAGTATGACATCAGTAAAATTGTAAAAGCTTCATGACTTCAATTCTATTAATTGACAGTAATTTAAATCAAATCCGTAAAATATTAATTACAAAGACTACATTATGCTTCGTAACAATCAAAATATTGCGATAAATTCATAAAGGCCGTATCGGGCTAGCGTCCACCGAAGCTATGGCCGGGCAATACAAATATTTGTGAAATGTATTTAGCAAGGGTGCCGTATGATCCTTTCAATAATTTAACAGGTGGTTTGTGGGGTGGAAAACGATACCTATTTATAGGTAGGACGCTGTAGATCGATATTCGATAACAACGCTGTTCAGGCACATATGTTATAGCTTTACTAGAGTTATAGCTTTTGAGTTGTGTGAATAGCTCATTCTAGTTGCTTACTAGTTGTTTATTTTTACTCTACGACTGCTTAGTTCTATTCAGATCGTAATAAACTTTGCTATAGCACATAAGTACTAGATTAGGCTTACATAAAGAAGTTGTAAATAAATTGCTTAAAATTCTCACAATTTTGTAAACAAACGCAAAGGAAACCAAATCGTCGCCTTACGATATCGGATTTCGGCGTTCAACATTCTTGTAAGATTTCACGCGGTGGAAATACGATTGAATCATGTTCGAATTCGGAACGTTTATTTTACCTTATAAATCCGTTTGAATTTGGAATACCTGATTTGTTCGGGATTGGAATTTACGCTCGATAGGACGATAGGCTTGTTCTCTATCAGATACACGAAGAAAAGAAGAAGAGCGGAGGTGTGTCAAGCCAAAATCTCTTTAGAACGTAGCGTCGCTAAATGCGGGGGGTCGGGGGATGAAATATAACGATAGCTCCTCCCCCCAATCAAAATCCATCTAGCGGTGAATGGCATTATTACAGCGTAACAGAGCTAACTTGTCAATAATTTAGTTCGTCTTTTCACCCCTATGGCGTAACAAGCAAAAGTGTTTGTTCCAGACGATTCTATGTGCGTTAGTATGGCGGACCACATTATTTATTATTCTACTGGCGCTTAGCCGTTTTTTCAGCATATAGGTACATTACATAGGTGACACATATATGATAAAATAATTATATATGTCTATAATTATTTTATCATACGTACAGGAAAATTAGGGAATAAACAAAATAAAATAAGTTGTTAAAGTTGTTGATAAAAAAATCTTTATTGATTAAAATTAATAATTACGATAATCTTACTAATATCTACTTCAGTATCCTGTGATGATATTATAAATGCGAAAGTTCATAAAAATATTTGGATATTTACATGTGTGTTAGAAGTAAACACAGAAACAACAAAACGGATTTAGATGAAATGGCACGCGAGTAGATCATGTCTTAGATTAACACATAGTCTACTTGTTATCCCGGTAATTTACCCCCATGGAAATAATGCATATTTTTAATCTCTTCGTAGGGACTTTTTTTTAGCGGAAAGGCTTTACACGCGGATGAAGCCGCAAGAAACACCTAGTATTATGATAAAAATGAATGTATTCCTTATTGGCCACTGAACAAACCGCATCATGCACATAAAAATCAAATTCAACCGAAACAACGCAACCTTTACGCCCAGGTTCCCGCCAAAGTCCGTGTTATAGTTGCGATCAGAAATTGTTAGTTGTCAACGTCAAATGTCAAAAACAAATAAAAAAACTAAAGTATTCTTCTAAATTTAATTTATTTCTAAACGATGGGACGAATATTAAACGTTTGACATTCAAAACCAAAACAAGAAGAATAAAACTCCACTTTTAGTAATATTTTAACTTGTAAATTTAATTGATTTCTAAACGACGGGACGAACATCAAATGTTTGACAGGTAGGAATATTTTCTAAAGAAAAGCGAAATTGTTGTTTTTACTATATTTCAAGCATTATTTTATATTTTCGAATATTTTGTTGGTGTCCAGTTGTTGCGTCTATTCATAACACGTATTCATGCATTTCTATTTTCTGTATTTACAGCATCGGTAGTAATAAGTTACTTTCTCCGCAAAAACAAAAAGAAATGGGGAATCTAAAATGATAACAAATAAATCAATAACACGAAAAAAACTTACAAATACAACGAAATTAATAAAAATAATATCGACGCTTGAAAGGCAATCATATCTAAGCGACATTTAGCTAATTTTTTCAGTAGAGCGTTTTAAAGTTTTGATTTTGACAAAAAAAATCATAACTAAACTATTTGCTGCACAAAAATAATTGTAACTGTTTTAGGAACTTCTTAATTTTTGACATTTTTTGACCTAAATCAACAGCCTTGACGATTATAAATTAATAAGTTACCGTCGCTTAGTTAAAAATTACTTTAATTTACAAACAGGTAAAATCATCTAAATGGATAATTTTATGGATACCGTAACAAGTAAATTTAAAGAAATATCAAATATTTAAAAATGCGCAGTTGGTAAGAATCGTATAAGGATAACTAAACATATTAATAAAATCAATTAAAAATATCTACAGCTAAATTATTGGGTCGCACGAAAGTAGAAAAACATAAATACGTGCACAATATTGTAAATATTGTTATTCGCACCAACATTAAACTATTTAATAAACAGCAAACTTTAATGAAAATCAAATTTTATTGTTAGATAAACATACTTACATCCAAAATATAGCATATTGATATAGAATTTGTTAATAGTTAACTAATTTCGTTGGAGGGAGGTTCTCGCCTCAAGCAGAACTAGAAAACAATAATATTATCCTTTGTTCATTGTGTTGGAAACTCGTAATTTTCACTCAAATTTTATTTTTGCTGAAAGCACACACATACAACCTAACGCCCTTATCCCATACGGGTAGTCAGAGACTATGGAGCACCACATTCTACGATTTTGACATACGTCTTCCACAAAGGAATTTATAGTACTTTGCAAACACGAGAAAGAATGTGGGACGATGTAAAAGAGGCCATGGAATATAAGAAAAGTACATGTCTAGATGAGAATAGCCAACGACACTTTCAAAACACTAGGTGATTCGCAAGCGGGTGTATTTTCTTTATTACGAACAGGTGAATATCTCCTAACAATAAGTATAACCACCTGAACATACCCGGTAAAATTAACTATGCGACATCATTGAAGTTAAAGGTTGACAAGTAAAAATATCTAAGCATAAAAAATAGAACTTATATTATTCAGGTAAAACTATCTAAACGATTAATCTCTTTTTATTTTGTTTTATGTAAAGTTGTATATATGTACTATTAACAAAATATTTTATTAAGCTGAAAATATCTAAGCACATCAATATGGTGAGTATGGGTGCAGGCAAATATATATCTACGCCAATGCTATAATTTTGTTGTGTAGGTAATAAACAACTCATTAAATAGTGAGCATTTTTTTTTATTTCAAGTAAACATATATTAATGCAAAACAGTAATATCACGATTTCAAGTGAGACACGATAAGTTCAAAATCAATTTCCTTAAGTGTACCAACTACTATAAATCCGAAAAGTCGTGAATTTCTTGTCGGTAAACGAGAAAAAAGTTGTGAAATTTACCGGAATCATCTAATATCTAACTGCCAAAAAAGTTGTCCTAGAGCTACGAAACCCGGATCAATCGACGCAAAAAAATTTGGCGATGCCAAATATGTATATAACTCATTTTCGGTATATTTGTCGCTTAGATATTATTGCCTTTCAAGCGTCGAATTATATTCGATGTTGGGTGTCGCTCGCATGACGCACATGTTTTTCGCTATCCGTTATTTCTGAATACTTACCCACAGATGTCACTACATGTTTTAATATATTTTTTCACATTTTATGTAACTAAGTAATAAATCTTTGAAATAATTAATATATTAGCAGGCAGAATAAGCTAAATTTACTAATTTCTGCCGAAAATTCGTATGACATGCGTTTATAACGTTAAAATCATGATATCAGTGAGAAATCTAAAGAACCAAACTTTTTGACGACAGATGTCACTTTGTAATAAAACAATAAAATGTGTTTTAAAATGCAAATAATCATAAATTTAAACGACTTACAAATGAAATGTTATGCCATCTTGTTTGATTTGTGATCCTGAGCAATTTCTACACCCAGCAACAACGCACTTCATGGTTAAAAAAAAATTATACCTATTTAAACGTCAGATGAATCCGATCCGAACGCACTGACGACTCACTCGGGACTACAGTTTTAGGCCCCGCCTACTGTGACGTCATGACCTTAGTTGATGGTGACATGACCTAATCGCCTTGCGGCACCTCCGCTCTTCTTCTTTTCTTCATGATCAGATATAACATCCTAGTCCTAAGACAACTATAAAGGGTAAAATCCATCAATGCATCCAGCACATCTTGTATGTCTGTCTAAACCTTGGTGAATAAAGGTGTGAGTTTATTATATTTTAATTTTGTTTTATTCCTACGGTATACTCAGGTTTGTCGTTGTATATAGTTAGAAATGCAGAAGAAACGAAAGGGGACCCTTTTAAATTCCATGCGGTAATGTACATGTCAGGCAGATTTATGTAGGCAGGTAATGTGTTTCCTGCTAAAGCCCTTGTTGTTATGTTCGTTGTCAAGACGACGGAGAATCTAACCCCTTGGAAGACTCGTTTAAGTAATGATTAACATCCTGATATAGTTTGTATTACTCTATTAAAGGTACTTTGATTTCGTGTGCGATTTAAAGTTATTGTTTTAAATAGTAGTTTCTAATAAATTATCAATAAAATATGAATTATTGAATAAATTACAAATTCTGCTAGTTACGAATCTGGTGATAAAATGTAAGTTTCGTTTGTATTACGCAGAATTAATGAATGTGATCAGTGTGGTTGACTAATATTGATCTGAAATTAAAAAAAATAGGCTTTGGACATAACCAAATTTCTGTATACTTACAGATATCTTTTCTATCTATGGTGGCTCGTGATTGGCTCATTGTATTTAGTTCCGATTTTTATTTATTGTATTAGTTAGCTGTGAGCCACCCAAATAAAGTAAAATAAAATAAAATTAAAATTCTGTAATCATGAGGTTATTGTAATGATAAAAGACACGAGACTTGAATTTTTATATTCTACATTTAAAAAGTTATTTTAGAAGTCACATGGACAATAACTAATTTAATTTGCAAATTTGATAAGCCGTGATAATTTAATTAATTTGTTACACTGATATCATATTATTTTTAAAACCTCGTGAAGTGTAGACTAACATAAAAACGTGAAGGATTCTTAAAAGCGATAAGACGTCATTAACATTCATTAACTAGCCGTGAAATTAACAATTCTACATGATAGACTCTATAAAATACACCATTTTAGTGGCAATGTAAAAAAATATATGGTAGTTAGTTATTACGTACTAAATCGACATCTGAACATGTATTTAAGAGAAAACAGAGGTTAGTATTTTCGGTTTCTCGAAGGTGTTTCTATATTTTATGAAAGTAATAGATTTGTGCCCGATATGGCGATAGGCTTGCCCTCTATCACATCATGGGACGGAATAACGGCGAAAAGTGGGTACACTCGTTGCTCCTCTGCCTACCCCTTCGGGGGTAACAGGCGTGAGTGTGTGTGTGTAATAGATTTTAATAACTGCCATTAAGAATCTATACGTTGTACTGAGTCTCCGTCGCTCAATCAAAAAAAGGACGTCTTTGTCCGAACTGATTGGTCACACTAGAACTTAGTGACGTGGGTGGTCTACATAAGTCCTAAGTACGCGTGTGTTTGAAAGTAAAAATTGTCCAATAATAAAATTCCACCCGAGAACAAATGAAGAAACAGCGAGTGTACTGTTTTCTCTAATGGAATACTTACACGCGATGACTGAATCCATGCTGCAAGCTGCAACTACTGGACTATACGTAATACGTAAAGATATTTAAAGTGGTTTTTAAATCGCCTACCACTCTTAGACTATAGCACGCAGCAGTAATGTAGCTTCCTACTAGTGAAAGAATTTTTTAAAAAGGTCCAGTAGTTTTTGAGTTTATCCATTACAAACAAACAAAACTTTCCTCTTTATAATAATAGTATAGATGTGAAATTTTATCTATATTGATTGAGCTGGGCCTGCGTTTACTTTTACCAAACATCCAAATATCTTTACAAACTTTAGCAATTATCATATTAGTACCGAACTTAGTTAGTTGTTAGGCTCTTCTCCCATGAAACTATTAACAAGCGAATCGCGTTTTGTACGCATATCCTACCAGTTTATTGTTATATCCGATGTAAAACGCGTCGTTGACGGGCGCGCCGTGAGCGGAACATAGCGGAACTGTATGGAGGCTACTTACGAGAAACATAATGCAACTATACATACTATACAACTCGTGGGAAAAGGGCCTTAGTCTAATCTTTAGAGAAAAAAAAGAAATGGAATAAAAAGTATAAAAATCCTGCGTAAGTACGTTTCTATACTATATACGTATTAATATGTATGAAGTGTAAATAAATATATGCATTGACGGAAGAAATGTACCTGCATGTCAACAGAATATTAATGTCCAGGGAAACCCTAATTTGTCAGTCAATGACGCCTTATCTATGAAGACAAGCATTGAGCACCAAATATGAGAGAAGTTTGTTTCCTGTAATTATATGGACGTCATTTCTCACCGAATTATATATTTAAATTAACTTCTAGCGTGAAAGACTTCCTTAATCGAACCAAGTTTTAAATATTAATACATATTATAAAGTAGAAAGTAACTCTGTCTATTTGTTAAGTTTTAACGCCTAAAGCGTTGAATTGATTTTGATAAAACTTGGTACAGAGTTAGCTTAAACCCAAGGACTATTTAATCAAGGCGAGGCCGCTAGTAAAAGTTAGTATTATAAGATGGCTTTAAAAATATAGGTATATTTGTATCAGCAAATTGAAAACATAACACTCGGAGTTAAGAAGTATGTGTAGGTAATACGATTTAGTTCTGCTTTTCTAAACATAATTACCTACAGTAATCTATAGGTATAAGATGATGCCATCATAAAACTCTTCGAGGCCCTCCATTATAACTCTATACCAAAATCTTTAGGAGTTATGACAAAATAATTACATCAAAACCCGCAAGCTTCGCACTTCAAAAAACGACCACACACGAAGGTGACACATCTCTGAGTCAGTAGCTATGTCGTATTACAAAAACTTATTTTAAATAATGTAGAGCCAATTTATACAGTTCGCGTTATAGGCACTATGTAGGTAGTTAAATGGAACAGCATTTGTCAACAGTAGCCGAATTTGTCATTAGCTTCCTTGGTGGCGTAGTTGTATTAATGTACGACTGCAGCGCTAAGGTCTCGGGTTCGATACCCAGATTGGGCAAAGTGATATTAGATTTTTCTATTCAGTATCAGCCCGGAGTCTGGAATTTGTACAACATATAGCTACAGGCTCGCCCCTTATCACATAATGGGACGGAGGGCGAACAGTGGGTGAATTACTTGCGCCTCTGTCTACCGCTTTGGCGATAAAAAGTGTGAGTGTGTGTGTATGTGTGTCTGTGAGGTCGAAATTAAAAAGCTCCCACCAATTGTCCACCTTTGGATTCAACCGATTCACGTTTTCTTATAGGTTAATAAGTTATTAATTATTCTGTCATTACGATTACTAATGGAGACTGATTACTCATTATTTAACGTAGTGGCCAAGTTATTTAATATATTTGTACTTGAACCCGCAATTGTCCTAAAATGCCAATTGCTAGAAACAACCAATACAAGGGGTTTTAGTGGCCCCAAAGTGGCATAGAAATAGTATAAAAAGTGCCTAGGACGATTCATTGCGACAAAAACCTCGTATAGAGCCAGAAACGAATGGCATACTCTAATAAAATTTTATACTGTGTAGTAGTTGATTTCTTAGAGATCTGTAAGAGTATTTATTGTTAAATTTTAACTTGTAATAATAAATTTCATTTCATTTCATTTGATTCCACACATTTTTTATGAATGTTATACAAAATCGTACATAGTTCGAAGATCTGACGGCAGATGATGCAAAAAAATTCTCGAGCGGAGACCACGTACTGGCAAGCGCAGCAACAGACGTCCACCTGCACGGTGGACGGACAATTTGAAAATGGTTGCAGGAACATGGTGGATGCAGGTCACTTTTGACAGGTCCGTCTGGAAATATTTAGAGGAGGCCTATGTTTAACAGTGGACGACATGTGGCAGATGATGATACAAAACCGCTGATTTATCTGGCTCAGTGTTGTAGTCATATTGTGAGCGCTGTTCGACTACCGCGCCGAGGTCTCGGAAGCAAATCCCGGGTCGGGCAAAGTGATACCCAATCTATTCATGGGAACACACACAAGGCGAAAAGTGGTTGCGCTAGTTACGTCTTTGTCTACCCCTTTGCGAATAAAAGGCATGAATATTCGTGTGCTGTTTTACCTATACTATGAATAAATAATAGCCTATCGTATTAGAACAAAGATCTTATTAATAGATATTCAGCCCACTTTTGTATCGCAAACAGATTTGCGGTATACACACAGATTAATCCCGACCTTGACTGAGTAATCTTATACCTTTTCAACACCTATACTTTAAGCTAAAAGTAATCTAAAAGGTATAGGAATAGAAGAAAATCTTATGGCCGCTTATACACTTCTTGTAGACTTCGTGTATTAAATTAGATTAAAAATCGTGAGATAAAATGCTCCTTTAATAATTATAACAAACAGAATTAATAAAATTGCAAGTATCAAGACTTATAAAGAACTTGTGTCTGATAACATGCATGTTATAAATGTCTATAAATAACACAAAATTTGTCTTAGGGCAAAGATCCATGGAGGTGTCTTGTTCCACAGCCGGCTCGTTAAATCATTACCTACTGCTTCACAGAGATTATCAAATAATAATATCATGCGTATCATTGACTTTATCTTCTGTCAAGTTCATTTAGGTATGCTAAGACAAAAAGCGGTTCATATCGCTTGCGAGGCAGGTGGCGGTGTCTTCAATTTCTTTTACAGGGGAAAACGTTTTTCCGATGTTAATTACCTCGGCCGACGTCAGTAACCTGGTTTCTTGAGCGTAATTTCGCCGGCAAATAGGTCACGAACAGACTGAACCATAAACTTAACTGCTGTTTCTTGGTATAATGTATCAAGATTTATACCGGGCCTATTCGTGAATTCATTTACCTACAAAATAGACTGAAATTACAGTATTAAACGAGATCAATAATGTATAGTGATAGATTTTAGGGAAGAGACTATATTCGCTTGATGGTAGCTATGGGGTAGAGTCTAAAAATTCGAGCCTTTCTTGTTGGTAAACGCATCACCTGTCTATAAACAATAGCGACTCAGCGTACCGCATACTGCTTCGGTGGCGTAGTTGTATTCCGGTACGACTGCAATGCTGAGGTCTCGGGCTTGATCCCCGGGTCGGATCCCCGGGCATAGTGATATTGGGTTTTCCTATTCAGTATCAGCCCGGACTCTGAAATATGTGCCCGATATGGTGATAGCTTCGCCCTCTATCACATTATGGGACGGAATATGCACGGCGAAAAGTGGGGGTACAATTTGCGCCTCTGCCTACCCTTTCAGGGATAAAAGGCATGAGTGTGTCTGAGTGTGTACATCTGAGAATACTTAGTAGTTAAACTGGCTTCAATATCCTCCAAAGCAAAACACAACAGTGTATGCATTCAGATACATTACATGCATTACATACTATACTGTTGTTATTCGTTTTATTACTATATTGTTTTAGACATTTTCTAATGTCCTTCATAAACCTGTTTTAATTAGAGAATGTTTTGTCTGTTTCCTTCAAACTCAATTCAAAATTCGTTCGAAGAAGACAAAACATTCGATAGCTAAAATATACAAGCTGTTTATGTATAAGGTTGTAAGACTTCTACTATCTCTACTTAAATTTGCTCATGAATACATTTAATGGATGCCTATGTTCACCCTTTTTCTGTATAAATCTAAGTTCTAGTCCCAGATCAAGGGATGCTAGCGGGGTGTTTAACATAATTATGTATTGGTTAAAAATCATGTCAGCTATCCTTTTCTTTCGAGTTCAGAATTCAAAGCAGGATTGGGATTGAGTCCCTTATTTGTTGTTTCGAGTATGTTTATTTCCTGGTTCCTAAAATATTGGGGATAAAGGTGACTCTCGGCTTACAATGCCTTATTTTCTTTCACCCGTTATAAATTAACATAAATATTGCTGCAGTAAACGTTGAAAGTACAAAGCCAGAAAGTCAATAAAAATGATGCATTGCGCTTGGGATTAAGAATATTTTTTTATATTTTGGAGAAAGCTACGTTTAGGACCCCGTAGCCCTTCTCTTCCTCCTATGGGAGACACGCTGCGACGTGGTTTTCGATCACCTTTGCAATCCATACCTTGGGTACTCGCAGATACTGATGCCGACTGTGTGCCGAAGAAGGCCACTGCTGCGATTATGTTTTTATGCAACTGCCTTTGTGTTTCAAAGCTGTAATTCATTCACATGAGAATTTTTATTCTAAAGCAATCAATATTGCGTTTTATTAAAAAAATCTATTAAAAACCTCATTGTTAACAGTAGACTAGACGAAGGACGCCGGGGTGAAAGGTCAAGGGCGCAGACAGACGTCGTTTGTGACCGTTTAAGGCCGTCGAATTTGTGATAACTAGCAAAAGGGTGATGCTTCAACAACCACAGTGATTGACAATTTATCGCAATATTTTAATCCTTTCAGTAGTTTTTGAAGGCGAAATAGAGTATAATATGTACAATGAAAATGTTTCTAATAGAAATAATTTTCATTTGTTTCCATCATATGTATCAGATATTTCATTAGAAATCCTAGTTGAAGAGAAAATTTTATAGGCGCCGACTCTACGTATAGGTACAGTTAAAAGCAGGGAATAATTGATTCCTTTCGATAGTGATGGTTTCTTCTACGTTCCTCTCGCTTGTGGATAGATTCCGATAATTATAGGGCGTTATGAGCCATTAGAGCTAGATATCTCAAACCTCAGAATGATCTCAAGTGAAAATAAGTTACTAGATACCCCATTGGATAGATACAGTCGTCGCACACACACACACACTCACGCCTGTTATCCCCGAAGGGGTAGGCAGAAGCGCACTAGTGCACCCACTTTTCGCCGTTATTCCGTCCCATGATATAGAGGGCGAGCCTATCGCCATATCGGGCACAAATTCCAGACTCCGAGCTGATACTGAATAGAAAAACTCAATATCACTTTGCCCGATCCGGGGATCGAACCCGAGACCTCCGCTTTGCAGTCGTACTGTAATACAACTACGCCACGGAGGCAGTCGTCGGTAATGCAAAATCTGGCCATAGTGGCTCGTTCTGCCGAGTCGCGTACCACGATAACCTGGTGTGCATCCCAGGTAGGTTGGCATAATTCTGGCAACCTTCAATTCCAATTTATTTGCTATCAAGTCAAGCAAGTAACCTTTTGCCCAGATTAAAAACTCTTTTGTTCATTAATTGAATGAATATGCAATTTAGATGTGTAAAGGATTTCTTAAATTACAATCGAGTTTGTTTTTCAAACCACATTTATTCTTGAAACAAAAATATAATATACACTTGTAAAATTTATGTAGTGCCGTACGGTAGTACCATAGTGAAATAAGTGAGGCTTAAATTTTAATAACCTAACGCAAAATTATATAAATGTTCATATTTTAATTCGATTTGCCCACGATGGGAGGAAATGCTTATATTAAACAAAGGATTTTATGTATGTTCATTGTTAATCAGGAAGTGGCAATACAATCTTCTCTTAGCACGAAGACAATGAACTTCATAAAGCTATGTACATCACTACATAGTATAAAACAAAATCGCTCCCCGTCTGTCTGTCCCTATGTATGGTTAGATCTTCAAAACTACGCAACGGATTTTAATGTGTTTTTATAATAGATAGATTGATTCAAGGGGAAGGTTTATATGTATAAAACATGCATAATATAGGAAAAATTAAACCCAATTAAAATCCTATTAGAACCATTTTCGACTTCTACGCGGTCGAAGTCGCGGGCAATAGTTATTTTTAGATACAAAAATAAACTTTACTTTTAATTTATTTTATGTATAGGCGTGAACGACCTTTTGCAGGCTTTAATACACATGATCATCATCATCATCATCAGCCACATGACGTCCACTGCTGAACATAGGCCTCCCCCAAAGATTTCCAGATGGACCGGTCAAAAGCGGCCCGCATCCAGCGCGTTCCTGCGGCCTTTACCAAGTCATCGGTCCACCTTGCAGGTGGACGGCCGACGCTGCGCTTGCCAGTACGGTTTCATACACATATCTGGAATAAAAAACGTATATTATGTTAAAATAATCTAAATTAAATTCACATCTATTAAGATGTGAGACTGTTGTGTTAATTTCTTATAAACTTATAAATATCATCACAAACATTATAATTTTATTAGTATTGACCATATAAATAATTATAAATATTCGATATGGCGATAGGCTCGCCCCCTATCGCATCATGGGACTGAATACGCACGGCGAAAAGTGGGTGCATTAACCGCGCCTCTGCCTACCCCTTCGGGGATAAAAGGCGTGAGTATACCTGTGTGTATAAATATTCAAAGTAATTTATCCTTTTTTGTTATTTATGCTGTCAAATGAAGTGAAAAGGGATGGTTCTGCTCTTATAATTAAATTATGAGATGGTCTTATAAATATTGTACATATTATGGATCGACCGAATTATCACTTATTTGAAATTTAAAGAAATTTATTTATTAATAAGATTTGCCAAGATTAATTAGTGTTGGTCCTATTCCTTATTTTCCCAGTTAATGCTAACTTCTTGGTGTTACGTTATTAACTGCTATAAAGAATATATATCTATGCATTCTATGCGTGTAATTTTATTATCTGTCTACAGGTCTCGAGACCCTCTGTGGACTGGCGAGACAGGCGTTAACAGAAAAAGAAAAAACCTAAATGACGCGTGCTACAAGTTTTCTGTTTCTGTCAGACGCCTAAAGAGAATATACGCCTGCGACCAAATGGAGTGTTCTCGTTTATTCAATAGGTTCGGTGTGGGCGTGAACGTCTTTAAAATCGAATTCAGATTTAAAGACATAACGAATGAATAAAAGAAAATCGATGACCATAGATAGACAGCGTTCGTTAACTTAAAAAATACATTTAATAGTATCAGCTGTCATAAAAGGCAATGTGTATTGAAATTCATAACTTAGCACTTTATAAAAAACTTGCTCCGATGGAGTTACCTTATACGCAAAACTCAATACGACTTGTCTCAAATTACTGGCAGTTGGTCCTTGTTTTTAATAAGGCACCTGTACACAGCAGCTTGCGTACCTCATTTGGGCTCTCATTTCAAAAGTAATAAGATGTGAATAAAAAGTGTCATCAAAATTTTAATATTTTTTCGTTTATTTATTTCCTAAGTAATTGAGGTCCTCTCTTGGCTTAATATCTAATATCTCGTGAACATTAAGAATTGGAATGTTTTTACTAATTCGGATTGTGTTATAATGTTTCTGTTATTAAAATCAGTTTAAAAAGTTTAATTTTGGTTAATAATTATAAAATGCTTACTCTCTTAATTACTTATATGATTCCTGAGAGGGTTATGCACTCGTATAAGATTTTAAAATTTATTACCTTTTTTGCGAGTATATAAATGAACTGCTCTAAACAAAAATAACAAATATATCTATATCATGTTATTTTTTTAATTTTTTTATTATTAATTGTATTTTATACCTTGAACTGATTTTGAAAAGAGCATCACTAGAGTTTCTTGCCCGTTCTTCTTTAGTGAGAACTGCTTTCCGAACTGGTGGAGTTAATATTGACTGAATCTAAATAATGTATAATATTTTATGGGTTCGAATAAATTTATTTCATTTCATTTCATATATGTTTAATTAATAGTTGTAGTAGCAAAACATTAAACAGTACTATCACTTTGTAAATTTTTGTCTAAAAGTCATTACCATCAAATTTCAAATTTTTTTTTATCTACAAACACAATGAACTACATAAGTATACTGTTATCTAGTTCTAATATTTTCCAGTTTTCACCAGCCGAAGATAAAATAAAATTCATTATCGTAGAGATAGAAACCGAGGGATAAAGTGAAAATATTCGCGCAACAGGTGAATGATAGAGAAAACATATCAGCGCTATTAGTTCATCCATTAGATACACAAAACGTAAGTTAACTGCTTAAATTCCAATATTTGTGGTTATGTAGTCTGTCACTTCCATCATTGTATTTTAATTGTTTTATTTACGCACCTACTTCCTGATATCTCTGCACTACCCCGTCAGGTTGACTGGTAGAGAATGCCTAAGGCATTAAATCCGCCTATACACCTTGTATAAAGTGATAAATAAATAAATTTGTGTTTGCAGCAATGTTTGTCTTTAACGATATCCTCTGATTAAACTATAAAATATTTTTGTTTATCAAACTGAAGTGACAGGTGTAAAATAAAATACTTTTGGAGGCACTTTGGCGCTATATATAAATAAAACTAAAATTCGTTTACCTTTTTTTGACTTAGTTTTCTTGTCTTTATTTGATTTATTACTGGAATAGTTATTTTTGTTTCAGCTTCAGATTTATTTATAATAATCTTCTTACCTTTAAAAATAGATTGACTTTTCACAATGGAATTTAGAAGTTATTATTTCAAACAAACCCTAAGCCTAATTTGGGTTTAATTGAAAAACTGATGGGAGTAGGCCGATTCGTAAGATTTGTTATTTGCTTTGAGCATTTAATATTATTAAATTACTCAAAGATTATTTGGTTTAGTGGCAGTCTATATGAGGTGTACACTGGTAAAAATTTCATAGCCTTATACTAGGGCTATGAGATTTTTTCTACCACGATTTGCTCCTGATTGATATCTCTCGAGGGTTGAGAGTTTCGACGTCAGGCAGGCAGCCGGTCATAAAGAAGGCTTTCTGTATGATGCTCGAATGGATGTGATGCATCGAACCCCACATTAGAGAGGGACAATAACAGAAGATCGGCAAGAGAGTCGTTGGTATCACTAAATTCCAGTCATAAGGTTTCACAGCTTCAAATAAACTCGACACACCTAACGCCTAGTGCGTAGACCCAAAAAATTACATTATTGTATCTCGTGCCTCTTTTCTTTAATCTGCTTCTTCAGTAATCAGTTAATACTGAAGTACGAGTGTACTAAAAAAAAATTTAATTGCTTCTCGCGTCTAAGAAATTAATTTAACGCATGTCTTGTTTTTAATATGCATCGCCAGCTCGCATTACTCTACTTGTCGTGCAATTAATATTTTGAGATGTTGCCACAAGGTGTTTATTCTCAAGGGGCTAAAGCTGTTGTCGGATATTAAAAAAGTTTATAGTTTCCGTTCGCAAAAAAGGATCCCTCGATATTCCAATAAATATTATCAGAAACTCTGATTCAACATATTATTTTCCGATAAATATGTGAAAATTATTGTTGTTTTTGCTGTGAATGAATATTAAATGTCCCATTCAACAAATGCGTTGGCGGTTTGTTCCTTTACTTCTCTAGGCAAGTTTATGTCCTTAATGTTTCATCGCTGTCGAGCCCATTTCTGGCATCTGTTGTAATTGATAATTATAATTAAAGACAACCGGTCTGGCACAATAGGACGCGCGTGCGCTCCTCTAAATTGCGAATACTGGAGGTTTTATTGTGGCAGATGGTCGTGTGAAAAACTTAATAATTTATACGTTTATTAATTTTAATTAATAATAATAATAATAAAAATTCTTTATTCGGGTTATTAATTGTAACATATTAATCTTGTCCTTTACACTGAGAGAACGAATGGTTCATCAATGTATTCATTGACAAGTTTACTACTCCTGTGATGCCACCCGCCTCATGCATAACAATGTCAGAAGGTAGATTGAATGTTGACCTTTGCGATTTGCTTGTTTCTAAATAAACTAGTATTTCTCATGTTTGATAAAATAAACGAATTCGTATAATCCTTTCAATACAGTGAATATATTACGGCTTTGATTAAACCAATAAGAATATTATACTTAGTTTAGATACAACAATAACCTAATACTTCCTGGCACTTTGCAACACGCAGTAGATATCGACAAAACCGCTCCGGAGAAAGAACCTGTACAACCAATATTAAACATATTTGCATAGCTATGTAAGTAATTCTCGTTTTATTTGGCAGAGGTCGCCACTCCGACAGGTCCGCTATGTGGGTCACAATTTCTACTTACCTACACATAAAAAACCTACAAAGTTGTTTCATTAGAGCCCGAGTTTGCCGGTTGTACAAAATTAATTATTTTAATCAATGTCAAAGAGTTAGAGATTTAAGCTAGTTCTTTAGTTACAAACTACGGACAAAGTGGCATATTGTTTAATGTTGTTTTGCAGCGTCTCAGGTATGTAAACCACCTCTTTTATATTGAGGATGTTTTAAGACCCTAATGAGAAATTTAAGGTGACCGTATTCAGGAATGCAATAAGGTTTTGATGGTCTTCTTCTATATGTTCCTTACCAATACTATAAAGCTGAAGAGTTTGTTTGGTTGAATGCGCTAACCTCAGGAGCTGCTGAACCGATTTTGAAAATTCTTTCATTAATAGGAAGCTACATTACCCCTGCGTGCTACAGGCTACTGTTTATCCAGGGAGAATATTTTTATCCCGGAAAAACTTATTCACATGGATGGAGCCGCGAAGATCACCTAGTAAAGTATAAACGTGGTAGCATCGTCAAGAAAGGGAGTATCGTCCACAATCGACGTGTGTGTAAACAAACAGATCAACTTAGTAGATAAAATACAAATCGATTAAATAGTTTCGAGATGTTTTACCAACCGTCGTATTTGTCTTGAACTGTAGCCAATTTAGATAAGATTTAGATTTGATTCGATTTCAATGGTGGTAGGTCTCTCATATGTAAGAGTCCGTCTGGGTGGGTACCACCGCAATGTCTATTTCTACCGCCAAGCAGCAAAGTGCATGCGCTGTTTTGTTTCGGTTTGAAGGACATTGTAGCCAGTGTAACTACTGGACATAATGGGACTTAACATCTGATGTCTCACGATAACGAGCGCAGTGGAATGCCACACAGTATCGTGTAACTCAATGTGCTGTATGATGTTACTACTTACTGTTTATGGGCGGTCGTATCGCTTACCATCAGGCGAACGGCATGCTCGTCTCGTCATTGAATGCCACAAAAAAAAAGATTGTGAAAATAATTGAGAGAAAAGAGATCGCCCTAAAGCACCACTCAGAAAATTTAACCACAGCAACGTGGAAACAATATAAGGAAAAAAAATCATATCTTAGACAATTGGCCCAGATTTGATATTGATCACATAATTTTGAGTGCAATAAAATTACAAACCACAGCTATACATCAAATCGATTCGCTAAAATTATTGTACAGTTATCATTGATGTATTAGGAATACATCAATGACAGTTATGCAATTATTTTTTAGTTCGAGTTTTGGTTGAAGTTTTCTGTTTATCATTTATAGCTGCAATATAAAGAAGGTCATCTATTACAATTTTACGATTTTGGCAAGAACAGTTTCCGGACTTTATATGTGAGTTATTTGCGATTCTAGATAATGTCAAGGTTACAATTTATGGGTAATTTTATATTGAAGTTTCAATTTAGTCTAGACATGTGGGATAGTTTCAATTTCAGTGAAGCAAAATTAATACATTACACGTTTCAATGTTAAGATCGGCCACTTAATCTTGATAATTGTTAAATTGACCTGTAATTGTTCCTTTAAAATAAATGACGGTAGTTAAACATGTGACAGACAGCTATTGCATGTTCTGTTATGAATGAGATTTTCGGAGACCCAAATAACACATTTTTTCCTTATAAGACTTACAAAAAACAAAATATTGTGGTACAATTAATATCCAATTCAATGCTAGAATTATCGAACATTCCACACAGCTAGCACGACTGTTGCTCGATCACCGTGACCGGCAGCTCTACGGATTTACCGCAACTTTGAACATCTTACCACCGCTATACAGCTGTATTGAATTCAGAAATTAGCTTAGAAATTGGCCTTTGTTGTTCTTTAAAAGCTTTACTTGCTACCACGGCACCAAAAGTTTCCATAGGGTATTGTGGCACCTAATATTTCAATGGATCTTTTTTTTTTGTAATGGCCCTACTGCCAGTAGCCTGACGCGAGTCGGCTTTTCTGGCCACACCGGTCTTTAGGGTGAACGCAGAAGGCACTCGCAACCCTTTGAATTAAGTGACCATGCTGAGGGCAACCCACTAACGGGTTACGAATCTCGGCTCAGGAAGGCCACTGAGAGAGGATGAGACACCAACGATTAGGGAAAGATTGGTTTTTAGGCCTAGTCCTATTAGATTGTGTTGTCAACGGCACGCGGGCCGGGACTGCTAGGGGGGGTTCAATGGATCGTTTTGGATATCTTGGCTGGAGATATTAATGTGAATGAAATCCTCCTAGCCAGTTTCGGCCACGGTGGCCAATCTCAACGGAGATCAGCCAGATACGCAGGAGATATTATAGTGCACAAGTGTTTGCGCAATACACAGGTGCACTCGCTATTCCTTCACTCTCATAGTCCGGTGAGACGGCAATCCGACATGACCGGAGAGAGATCAGGCGCAGGACCAACGGCTTTACGTGCTTTCCGAGGCACGGGGGTATCACACCGCCAACTTCCTGACTCCGAGCTGCGACTGAGTAAATTTTAAGATGGAAAAACCCAGTCACAATTTTTTTGGCTCGACCCGGGATTCGAACCCAGGACCTCAGCGCGCAAATCGTACTCGTAATGCGTACGCAATACCACTACGCCACCGAGGCAGTCAAATAATAGTTAATGTTCTAATATAATGAATGATGTGAATCTCATTATTTGTTTGCGGTACATCAGCTTATTTCAAGTCGTGAACGGCTTAGACGTTGTAGCTTTGATTTTAACTGTTAATAATTCGTGCCTCATGGATCTCATGAAACTGTTCATAGGTAGTGCAGTGCCATATAGTGCTTTCAATTTATAGTTTTGGTGAATGTAGCTACTGTTTATGGCCAGACGTGAACAACCAAGTCGTGTGAATTCATCTCGTCGTTTTTTTAATAAAAATGTTAAAGATACAATAAAGAGGTTAACGTCAACCTTTGTTTACAAAACAAGCATTGTTCCTGATACGCGATAACAAGAGACTGCCTATTAAATCCTTTCTCTTCAGCTGAAAGAACATCGCGTAACAAAGAGCTCCGGGGTCTGCATACAACGGCGCCTTCTGTAAAAGATTTAAAAAATATGAATATTAAAGGAGTGTTAAATAGGGACTGTTAAAAGTTTATAAACTTTGTACAATACGAAATAAGAGGCGACAATATATTTAGCGACGATAGCCTAGTTGGGAATGGAATGGTCTACCGAGACATTGTCCGGAGGTTCAAACCCAAGGCACACACCTCTGACTTTTCGAAGTTCTGTGTGTATTGTTTATCAATTATCGTTCGCTTTAACGGTGAAGGAAAACATCATGAGGAAACCTACATACCTGAGAATTCTCTATAAGAATTTCGAGGGTATGTGAAGTCTGCCAACCCGCACTAGGCCAGCGTGGTGGACTAAGGCCTGAACCCTCTTAGTAATAGAGGAGGCCCGTGCTCAGAAGTGGGCAATATATAATATATATAATTATATAATCCTACTAATATTATAAAGGCGAAAGTTTGTAAGAATGTATGGATGTATGGATGTTTGTTCCTCTTTCACGCAAAAACTACGGAACGGATTTCGATGAAATTAGGCACACGGGTAGATCGTGTCCTGGATTAACACATAGGCTACTTTATATCCCGGGAAAACATAAAGCGGGACTTTATCCCGGAAAAACTTTTTAACGCAGGCGGAGCCGCCGGCAAAAGCTAGTATATTATAAAGGCGAAAGTTTGTAAGTATGTCTGGATGTATGGATGTCTGGATGTATGGATGTTTGTTACTCTTTCGCGCAAAAACTACTTAAAGGATTTCAATGAAATTTGGCACACGGGTAGATCACGTCCTGGATTAACACATAGGCTACATTTTATCCGGGAAAGTAAAAAGCGGGTCTTTTATCCCGGAAAAACTTATTAACGCGGGCGGAGCCGCGGACAAAATCTAGTATATAATACAGGGCTGATTGCATTGTATTGATTGCAACATGTTTACGATTCTCTGATATTCTTTAATTTTTATAAAACAAATGCTGGGACGCAATCAATTTGGTTACCTGATGTTATGTTAATGACCATTTCTTAATGCTTACAATTCTAAACGAGTGATCAATATGTTACCGACCTTAAATATATAGAATAGGGATGGAAAAGATATTACAACAATTACGTTATACACGTATTTGTACAGGTAAATTCGATGCCCAGAAGTCAACAAAAGACTCTTATGTAAGTTGTAACATCTATGGTATGGACATCCAATCATTTTAATTTGTTGAATTCAATTTTCCAAATGCAACGGTTTCTTCGGCTATGGTCTGACTTTGTGATCATTTTAATATTAATTGTGTAATACTTATTGCATATTTTTGATTTGAAACATTCACAGTTTTATTCATGTTTCCAGAATTAAACGTTTTTACACTGATAAATTGGTCATCTTGATCAAGCAAAATGAAGTCATTTGTCCGAAAATATGTAACTTAATATTATTTCCTACTATTAATAGAACTTACCTCGGGTTGCGGTTTCATGCGATCTCTCAATGACTGTGCCAGAATAAATGAATGTACGTCGTATATTCTAATGTAAATAAGATGGAATATTGTATGTGACATATTATGTTTAGATTATGACATAATATAAACACTTGTGTATAATGAACTAATTTTTGCGCGTGGTTCCGACTGCGTAAAATTCCTACTGTGGATTTTTCAGATAAATGTAGCCTTTCCGCCTCCGTCCTTAATCTCTATGCTAATGACAATTTGTTCTCTTGTTGCGTGAGAGTGTCAAACCAACAAACGCACACTTTTTTTTGCAGAGACGAGCATGGCGGTCGCCTAATGGTAAGTGATACGTCATACGATTGCCCATAAACCATAACAGCAGCATACAAAACCTGTAATTAGAAAATACTGCACCCCTCACCATGAGACAGAAGGTGTTAAGTCTCATAATGCCCAGTAATTAAAGATTAAAAATAAATTGAATTAATGGATTTCAATTTTCTCCTTATAAGTCGACATTTTTACTAAGTTCTCTGCTCCACCTTAATATTTTTGATAGCAGATTACTGTGTTATTTCGAAAACGGCAAACTTGTTAGCAACAAAAATCACACATAAACATCTGCAAAAAATGGAGTACTTTCCTCTTAAGAAACCCCTCTCAAGGGAGCTGGGGTGGACCGGTAACAAAGAACAAAAGTGTACTAAGTTGTAGCTCCTGATTTGATTTCCATGAAAGTTTTTCTCAGAGTATTTTACGAGCTCTATTCAACCCACACGGAGATTGTGATACGTGACTTGAATGCCGAGGTACTTTCAACAAAACTACCAAATCCATCCAAAGACATATTTGCAATCGTATTCATTGTAAACAGTTATCAAGAGCTCGTATTGTGATCGCAGTAAGGATGTTTTTAAATATTTTAAACGGTAAAGCTACGTTGGTAAGAGAATAAAGGCATATTTTCGAGGACGAGCGAATGAATGAACCAAATGAATAGGCCACATCCATGAGCTGTGTCTGCGGGAGAGTGAACGTACTAAAAAACGATGCCCAGAGCATTCTGCACTAATTATTTTTATTGAGGAAGTAAACCTTTTGTCCTCAAAGCGTAAAGTATTCCTGCTACATAATAACTTGGCTATCCATTACCTATACTTCAAATGCAGAATTGCCAGCACTTCGTTTTTTACAGAATGAAAGAGCCAAAATATCATGCAGCTCGTCGTCAGCAAGTTGTGTAATTGGAATTCTTTAATGAAATATATGATCCAAGTATTTATCACTTTATAATACCAAAACCTTGCTTTTTATTTCCGAGATGAATTTATTAAATGTGTAGAACCGTCATTATTGACCGTTTATATTATTACTTTTATTTATATACCTTCTTTGTATAAGATTTTCGGGCATGTGTGATGTAGCTGAATTTTTCAATAATATACGTTGTAGGTACATAAACATGTATGTAGCACACTCACGCCTTTTATCCCCGAAAGGGCAGGCAGAGGCGCAACTAATGCACCCACTTTTCACCTTGCGTATTCCGTCCTATGATGTGATAGGCGGCGAGCCTATCGCCATATCGGGCAAAAATTCCAGACTCCGGGCTGATGCAGAATAGAAAAATCCAATATCACTTTGCCCGACACGGGGATCGAACCAGAGACCTCAACGTTGCAGTCGCATCGTAATCCAACTACGCCACAGAGGCAGTCAATATACATTGTATTTATCTTTATTATTTATTTGAGATCAGAATTATATCAAGTCCTTCTTACGAAGGGCTCTTTTCTCCTGATATTTGCATATGGTACGAGAATCGTGTCTTGTTATTTTTGGGCATTAATGCAAATTAACCCGTCAAACCCCGTTTATATATATAGATGTATAGGGAAACCCTATATACTCGTACGCCAGTGTCCATCGCGGGGCTTGGCGAGTCAATGTTTATAAATGCTCAATAGCATTTACAGCAAATTTCGTAGATACAAGGTGTACTTGATTGATTTAAAATGACTTTGGACACTCTTTCATTAAAATTTTTTTGTGGTATTTTGTCACAGGGATAATAAGTGAAACACCTTATTCAAAACATATGAAACCTAGTTTTATTTATACAATAAATATGAAAGAAAATGTGGCGTCGCTTACCTAGGCTGTTGTGCGATGTTCCATGTTAAAACTATGAAAGCTATTTATTTTGCAAATTGCTGTTCCGCAGTACTGATTGTGAACTTACAAACTACTTAAGTTTATATATATTATTATTGTATATTAGTTTTGCGAATTGAGAGTTTACTCCCTTTGCGGTTATAAAATTATCATATTATTATGATTACTTACATGTTTACATGAATTGAGAGTATCAGAATAGTAAAGCTTGCACCAAAATTCGTTCAGCCGTTTTTATTTGATGCGTGAAGAAATCAATAAGTTCCACGAATAATATAGCTGTATATAACCTATGCTATAATATGTTATCCAAACACGTTGAAATATAATGTTTATTCTCAACTAGCTTTTGCCCGCGGCTTCGCGCGCGTTAATAAATTTTTCCGGGCTAAAAGTACATAATAAAATCCTTCGCGTTGAATCACTCTATCTATTAATAAAAACCGCATCAAAATCCGTTGCGTAGTTTTAAAGATCTAAGCATACATAGGGACAGACAGCGGGAAGCGACTTTGTTTTATACTACGTAGTGATTCCTTGCACGATGTAGTAAGTAATTACGGAATAAAAACTATTGCAGTAGCATTGCGTAACAATAGTAATTAGTTGTTATGGGGACTATTATGTTTTCCATTTCAACACGGCCTCGCTTGTCCATTTGTGTATTTGTGGGAACGAGTACAGTGATACATTTTACGTGCGTCTTTGTGGACAGATATATGTTTGTACTTAAGAGCGGTCAAGGGCGTTGTTAAGCAATTAGAAGTTAACTTTACTGCTAATAAAACGGAGCTAGGTCGTGTCTCTTTATGTCGGTTATACTTACTATGACTCATAGGAGTTTCGTTTAAAAATAGAATAAAATTGGGCGATATTAAAAGTCTAGTTAAGGTGGAAAAGCGTTGTCGATTACATTAGCATGTGACTGATATAGACTGAACAGTTCATTAATCATTTATCACCCTTGGTATAGACGCGATAGACACGCACCCTATGTAATGTCGCGGATGTAAGCTTGGCGTAGTGTGGGCACACTAGTTACGCTTTTGCATAACCTTTTGGGGTAAAGGCGTCAGCTTATGTTTTTTATGTATGTCTTCATTATTATCCTATACAAGATAAAGGTAGTTGCAATCTGAGAGACACAGAGAAGACAAAATAGCTACACAAGAATAATATTCATCAAAGTATAATTAATCAGAGGTCTCGGGTTCGATCCCCAGGTCGGGAAAAGTGATATTGAGTTTTTCTATTCAGTATCAGCCCGGAGTCTGGAATTTGTGCCCGATATGGCGATAGGCTCGCCCCTATCACATCATGGGACGGAATAACGGCGAAAAGTGGGTGCACTAGTTGCGCCTTTGTCTAACCCTTCGGGGATAACAGGCGTGAGTGTGCGTATGTCTGTAGGTATAGTTAATCATGCGGCTATATTTTTATTTTTTATTAAAATTCCATAAGCTCACATAGGACAATTTGAATTCCCTTGGATGGATTGCTGGAAAAAATTACTCGTGCCCAAACGAAGATCAATCTTTTGTTATTGTGAAGCCCCAATCAAGCAATCCTGTTTTTGAGATTTCTTTTGGAATACTCCAAACTACTACAAACCAAGCTTTGCATGCAGTTTTCACAGCATGAAAGGCTGCAATAAAAAAATGGCTGTGCGTTTTGTGGTTTAAAAAGTAGAGAAAATTAAGGCAAACACAGACTTGAGGACAAGAAAACTGGGTATACCATTGCTACGGCCTAATGCCTCATATAGACTATTGGCGAATAATTTGCCGAATAATTTTGCGAATAAATATGACAATGATTGTGAGTAATTAATACAACCGAGGAACTGTTTACACTCACGTACCTATTCGTGACTATACACCTTTACGTGGCAAGCATCTAAATCATCATCATTGGTGTATTTTGTATCTACGGGTATTGGCATTGGATAGACAGGCAGTTTACAGTTTAAGGGTTATTGAAGACAGGGGACTATTACATAGACTGGAGAGATTAAATACGTAGAAATAAAGCATATTTTGTAGTCACTACACAAACAATATTGTTACGTTAATCTTCATTATATTATTATTATATTATAAAAACTAGCTTTTGCCCGCGGCTCCGCCCGCATTTAAAAGTTTTTCCCGGATAAAAGTCCCGGTTTATAGTTCGTCGGGATAAAAAGTAGCCTATGTGTTAATCCAGGACATGATCTACCCGTGTGTCAAATTTCATGGAATTCCGTTCAGTAGTTTTTGCGTGAAAGAGGAACAAACATCCTTACATCCATACATCCAAACATCCAAACATCCATACATTCTTACAAACTTTCGCCTTTATAATATAAGTAGGATAAATACGTATTTATTTACTTAAGATCGTATAATACTGCCATCTGTGCATGAAATAACAGAATCCCATTTTTCACATCGGTATGATGCTGCACTCGCGAGTACCTACTGCCATCTATTATCAAATAAATCAAAGTTACTTTATGTGATAAATTGATAATTTAAACAAAAATGGCTTTAACATTAAATTTATTATTGCGTGGGAAACGATATTAAATATAAACCGTATTATTTGGTTCATCTAATCACACTAATATAATATTATAATATGGAAAATTCGAGCTTAGTATCTTAATATATTTTGAAAGCAGTCTCTTTGGGATGTTCAGCGCCATCTAGCGGATTTTAGCGATTTCGCGTACTGTATAATATACTAGCACGTAATAAGCTTTACTAGTTTTAAGTTTTAGTACAAGTTATACGGGATTTTGTATAGGTGGCGTGCTAAACAATTTTACTGTTTTGGATTCCAATAAAGTTCAATATAATGTGCTTTCCGCAGATGGAAATTCTATTAACATACTTTTTATTATAAAAACAATGTGCAAAAGTTTTTTTTCTTATGCATAATATCTATCACAGAAGTAACAGTATAATCCATCATTGTATATATTTCAATACCATTATATAGGGTAGAGTCCATTAATTGGTAGCGTTTCAAACGAATTTCAGTAAATATAAGTGTTTTCTAATGTTGTATTTATTGTACAGCTTTATTTATCGGAAATGCCGAACAGTCGTTCTTATAAAAAAGCTAATAATTTTTAAAGAGGGGAATTCAGAAACAATTTGTTGTATCTCTTGCATAAGTTACTCATTGTTTATAACTTAAGATTCAATACCACCGATATAATAATGTGGGTTACGGTTAAAGGTACATAATATACGCTATCTAAATAGACCCTCGTTTTCGTAACGTTCATGAAGGCATAACTTTGCCTTATAACGTGTGTTTGATCATTTTTTAAGTAGAGACACAAGGCCAAATAACAGCAAAAATATTTTAAAAATAAAGTGAAAATTTCTAACAATACTTGTTTTACTTTTAACAAAAACAAAGTACGTTTTTAAACTTCATACATATAGTACAATTATATTCATTTTTACTTACATTAGAAATAAGTAGAGTTTGCAAGTATTTTATGAGGTAACAGTGTTTAGTACTATTGATTGCTTTCTTATAACATTCCACTTGCAAAAATATGTATTCTCCTAAAATTTATTAATTACTTTAATCCCGAGCAATAGCTAGTGATTAACAACAATGAAGATTGGTGCTAGAATTCGTCACAGACGCTCCAAGTTATACGAGGTGGAAACGAAATTTCATGTGCATGGTTTGAGATAAAAGCTTTCTTGTGTCATAACTCCGAGAGATACATCAGGATATCGAGTTTGAATAAGTTTGGTACAGTTGCCGCATGCCTTATGCATGTCGGAGTTTCGAATCGCATATATCGTTACAATGAGAGACGAAATACAATGACGGAAAAATAATATTTATTATTATAAATAGGTCACTGTGAATCATTATGTTACGTTTCCAAGGGGACACATTTAAATTATTAGGATTATAATCGTGCTGGTAAGGTACTGGGCGTTTTGCTGGTAGGTTATCTACCTTTTTTACAAAGAATTACACAATACACAGTACAAAATTTGAATTACAAAGTATTACACTGCACTATGCTCATCACCCTGAGATATTCGATGATAAGTCTCATAATGCCCAATAATAAAATAGTAAACAGTGGAAAGCAACTGTTGATGATGAAAATCTTGTCAGACTGGCTGGGTCCGAAGATTCAAGTTATGGCGTCAGCTTGTATAGACCTAGTAACATAAACATAGTTTTAGCGTGAAGACACATGTCTCTCTGGTTGTTATAACATTTGAACTAAACTTATGGGAAGTTTAAGTTAAGTGGCCGTGAAATTGAATCTACAGTATCAGTTTGGAAGTCACTAATCAAATACTAATCACTAATAAGTCAAAATCGACGATTGTGATACAGTGTAGACGTTCATTAGAAACAGTGGAGACCTTAAATAATGTAATCACCTTTTCTTCAACGTCCCTGATTCCTCGTTTTACCTACATCCAGAGATTTTCCCGGGATGTTTGTTTTGTTTTTATGATACAAACATGTTACCACGCGAGAAGATAATCAGTGTTCGAATAAAGAAATTTATGTGGGTTTTTTAATACATCAATGTTGAAAAATGATTATTTTGCGTGAGCACTGAGCTGCAAGCTGTAATAATATTTTATCAAAATATTAAATATTTTATAATCACAGTTATTATCTTTTACAAAATTTTATGATCCAATATTATTACATTTTATTATATAAGTAATTTTAATTTCTATTAAGGTCTCAATAGGCAACTAAAGTAAATCTTGAATTTTGAGGTTCATACGTATGTATATAAATTCCGTCAAAATTTATTAGTAATAAAGTTGCGTAATCATATATTACAAATGCTGGTAATTTGCAATCTGCAGAGGGAAAAATATAGAGATATCCGTAAATAACTTTTATAAAGATTATGAATTACATCCGACCAATTGATTTGTAACCGTAATTTGCCGCAAAATCCGATTTCATAATCCCTCTTCAGTTAATTCGTCAAAAATAAGCCCTCTGGCCATATTGAAATTATCACAGCATGGCAGTTAATGCGATTGCTGGATTTATTTCAATAGGGTATTTCCACGTTAGCGAAGGATTTATTCCGAAAAGGATTACAATCGGCTTTCGAATATGATGACCACACTTACGTACGCTTTTCTGCAGAGTAAACTGTTATAATCCATTATCAACAAATTAACGTAGTAAGGGCGACTTTTTGATATACTTTTCATACAACAAGCGATTTAATTTGTTTGGGAATATTTTAAAACCACTTTGAAGTCTACAAACACACAAAATATTTTTATATACTTGTTTCGGTGTATACTCTTTTTGACTTGAAATATACATATAACGTGTTAGTTCGGAGACGATTAGGTCCAAGTATAATAGCCGGCAAACAAGTTGAGCACACTACCGTGTGGTGTTAGTTATTTTTTGTATGTTAGTATAACTATATTTACGTAAAGGGAAACCTCCATCACACGGTCGTTTGCTCAGGTTATTTTGAGTTTTGCCTAGAACACGAACTATCATTATATTGACGATCACATATTTGCGGTTAGAGAAATTGCCGGAGCAAAAGAATCGTCAAAGTTCTGCTCAGTTCGCAGAAGACAGTGATATGAGCTAGTATATAAGTAATAAGTATATACTAGCTATTTGGAGACCTATTTGATTACGTGTCCCATTAAAAAAAATTGTTTATACAGGATCACAGTAAGCCTTCCGAGCCCGTCTTGTTTCATCGTAAAGTTAATGGACTTATTACACTGGACGAGCGCACGGTACTTTCTCAATGCAATGCAACCAGCCCTGCATTATATACTGCCCACTGCTGAGCACGGGCCTCCTCTACTACTGAAAGGGATCAAGGCCTTAGTCTACCACGCTGGCTTAGTGCGGGTTGGCAGACTCCACACACCCTTGAAGTTCTTATGGAGAATTCTCAGATATAGAGGTTTCCTCACGATGTTTCCCTTCACCGTTAAAGTGAACGATAATTAACAAACAATACAAACGTAAACTCGAAACATCAGAGGGGTGTGCCTTGGGTTTCGAACCTCTGGAAATTGTCTCGGCAGACCGTTCCATTGCCAACTAGGCTATTGTCCACCTCAGTGCCTTCGTCTCGCTTTGAATTCGCCCTCAGTTCGCTAGTCTGATAAGAGCCTTAACTTTACCTGACTAATTACAAAATCATGCTCACCATTTTTAATATTCATTGTATGTTAAAGAATGAAACTGTTGAACAAAATATTTATGTTAAGGTGTGAGGTATACAGAGCATAGTGCTTCAATTATGCAGTAACCATAGTGTTGGATCTGCATTTTACGAGTTTTGTATTCCTATGAGAGCTCTCACAAAAGTGTATGTAAATGTATCGGGCGCAATGTAAATGATCCGATGCCGGCGAACTTGTGGAGTGTAGCCTATTATATTATAAAGTAGTGTTTAATGTTCGAGCAAGTCAACGATCGGGAATTTCGTGGAATTTTCATTGGAAATCGATGGTTCTCTATTATGTACCCACATCTTGTGTCTGGGTGAAGGGTTGCAGTAAGTAGGTATTTAAAGTTAGTTTGGTTTTAAATTTTAGCGGTTACAAGGATACATTAATGTGATAATAAGTAACGTGATTAGCGATTTGTCTGTAAATCTTGCAGAATTGTAAGATGGTAATTGTATCAAATAGAGACTTGTTGTGACTAGACGGATTGCCGAGCCGAATGTACGAACGTTCAAAATAAAAGGGGACGCACCTCTGACTTTTCTAAAGTTATATGAATATTCTTTGTAAATTATCTTTCGCTTTAAAGGTGAAGGAAAACATCGTGGGAAAACCGAGAGAAATCTGAGAAGATCTCTATAATAATTTCGAAGGTGAAGTCTGCCAGCCCGTACTTGGCCAGCGTGGTCGATTAAGGCCTATTCCCTCTCAGTAGTACTGGACGCTCGTGCACAGCAATGGGAAAGTATGTGATACAGGGCTAGTACGTTTCCAGAGATCATTTTTACCTCGAACGTGTTCACTCTGGAACGAGCTTCCTCCCACGGTGTTTCACTATGACTTATCCTTCTTCAAACGAGGTTTAAAAAAACGTTTTTTTATGGTAGGCATCGGCTTAGCTGTGCTCTTGGTCTTGCTGACGTCCATGGGCGACGGTAACCACTTACCATCAGGTGTGCCGTTAGCTCGTCTGCCTTCGAGGCAATAAAAAAATGTATTATTATTTTTATTATAGAGCTAGATTCTAAACATCGCTGCAGGTAAAGAAATTAAAATGTTGTTAACAATAGTAATACTTTCTAACAAAACAATATATTTTATGCATCACATTTGAATAGGGTTACAAAACAGAGGTGTACGGAATTTCGGAGTTTCTAGCAACCAACAAATGTAAAACAAACTCGAAATAAACTCGACAGTATCTCGCTTCAGGCGAGTTTACATTTCACCGAGAAGGTTGTTACTTCCCTTAACTTTTTGGTCGCTAAAGAGTTTGATAAAAATGAGTTGTACGAGTAAAACATTTTCAACCCTACTATTTTTCTGACAGACGGGTTTTCGAATCACGCTAGGAGATACTGGGATAGGTACATTGATGTAAAAAACCAGCTATTAAATATATTTATTGGAAGTATTTCTTTTGTTATCGATATTATTATCGCGATGAGTTTGTGTACCTAAGCTGAAATACTATTTTGCCTCGGTGGCGTAGTTGTATTAAGGTACGACTGCAAAGCCAAGGTATCGGGTTTGATCTCCGGATCAGGCAAAGTGATATTGGTTGTTCTACACATTATCAGCCCGGAGTCTGGAATTTGTGCGCGATATGGCGATAGGCTTATTCCCTATCACTTCTTGGGTCGGAATACGCTTGGCGAAAAGTGGGTGCACTAATTACGCCTCTGCCCATCCCTTCGAGGATAGTAGGCGTGAGTGTATAACAATTGTTCCAACATTGCCTACTGAGGTGTTTAAGTTTGACTAGATTGTGCCGGGTAGGTGCTGAATAGGCGGGATTAAAACCTGTAAGGCCCTTTTGGCCATGCCTCGGATGCGCATGGCTGGGGTGTATGGCTATGGCGGGGACCACCTAGTTAGTCTTTAAGATTGTAGTGTGTATTAGGTAGTATTTATATTGTGTCTTTGAGTTTCTTATTGTGTTTATTTTTTTTTATTCATTTTTTTGTTTTTTTAATTACTCATCTTTTTTTAATTTTGTTCCCCGTAATGTAAGACTTAGCATTCACCGCCATCTGGTCCTGTGATCATGGCTAAATAAAAGGATTTTCTTTTCTTTCTTTTCTTTCTTTTCTTTCTTTTCTTTCTTTTCTTTCTTTTCTTTCTTTTCTTTCTTTTCTTTCTTTTCTTTCTTTTCTTTCTTTCCTTTCTTTTCTTTCTTTTCTTTCTTTTCTTTCTTTTCTTTCTTTTCTTTCTTTTCTTTCTTTTCTTTCTTTTCTTTCTTTTCTTTCTTTTCTTTCTTTTCTTACTTTTCTTTCTTTTCTTTCTTTTCTTTCTTTTCTTTTCTTAAGACATCTGTCCTGACAAAATCCGTGCTGTACCTACTTATGATATGTTGTGTAACTTTGCCACACAAACAAAAAAAAACTGCGATACGGCTTACTCTCAGTTTAAAAGATTAAGATAGATACGTGCCAAAACTTGTTTTCGTTTAATATCTTAAATGTTCTTACAACTCTACTTTCTCATATAGACTAATGGATAAAGTGTAGTAACAAAAAAATATGATGTGCGTCACATTATGCGGGTCGAGGGATGTATTTGAAAGGCCAAACGATCATATTAATGCAGACTTCATCTGCAGATTACGAACAAGTGACCCCAACTATAAATTACTGAATACGACAGATAGTCATAACAAAGATGTTTATTAAATAATTTGAGGGACAAAAATCATGATATAATATATAGGTATATTTTATGTTATTTGATATGTTATTAGGATTGATTGCCAGTAATTGATGTATTAAAAAACCCTTGCCAGTATGGAATTTCATACATTTTCAAAATGGTTTAGCAAAACCATTACATTTTTGTTCTTAAATAAGGTTTATTCATTATCGTTTAATTTCAGAACCATATTATTTTATTATTATTACGTAGAAGATAATAAAAACGCACTATGTTTACCTATCTTATCAAATCTTATCTTTTAGGCTGTGCATAATGACATGGCTATTTTTTCCCTACGCCAACCGGATGTGACTTGTAGAAAATGAATTTTCTTTATACTTGATTGATATTGCGATGCAATCACTAAGTACCGACAAGCAATTTGTCGAGGGTTATCAATCTTGATATCAAGGCGGTGGCACAAGCTTGTGTTACAGGTTTCAACCCGGGGATTTCGGAAAACAGCGAGGAAGGAATAACGTTTGTGTAAAATCACGGTTGCTACGGTAAACAGAGTATAATAATTAGTGGTCTCTGATGTAGAATTCTTGGATGAATGACATTTTCATCTTCTATTATTATTGTTCTGGATTCAATTAATATAAAGTAAAAATTATAAAAAAAATGGCTAATGACATGTACTTTTTTTTTGTAATACAAAGACAAACCATTAATTAGAAATAAATTTATGAATTGTTAAGCATGATTTTTAAACGTAATATGTAGTAAGATAGGTATCCTTTAAAAACAATAATTCCTCGTAAGCACTATACAATACCACTCCTCTACCTATGACGATGGCTTTATCTCTTACAAAGGAAATATGATATTTCTACTATTATATAAAGAAAGAAGAAAGAAAGAAAAAATAATTTATTGTCGCGGTACACGTGATACATAAAAAAAGTAAAAAAAATCAACATCATATTCACCGCGAGAACTAGGCGGCCGTCTCAGCATAAGCTGTGCTATGAAAACCAAAACACAGCACTGATTTTCACAACACAGCACCTAATGTACTGATTATATGGAATAGTTGTGTCCATAAAAACAACAGCGTTTCATATCCGCCATTTGTCGTAGAAGCTTTCCCGTTCGTCGACGTTTTGACGTGTATTAATGTGCCGGGTATAGTACAGAAACGATTATCTTGACCATTACGTTCATTCCAGACACAATAAAGGATGCCCACAGAAGGACTACAACTCTAAGAAGGGATACTGCGTTTTCTGTAGCCTACAGAGCTAATGTGATGTCAGTCAGAGGTTTGCAAATTTCAACGTAGCTAGGACTGAGACTATTTAACCAATGGACATGATATGGCAATAATGCGCAAAAAAATCTGCTAATCCTGCCGGGGGGCGAGGTAGACACGGATAGCACACATTTAACAAAAAAATTCCACACGTGCAAGGCTGAATATAAGGTCGCTTTTTACACAAAACACGAATTTCTGTGGAGCAGCGCTTAATGTTATTATCGTAGAATGTAATGACAGCGATCGCAAGTCACATAGGTTTTAATAAAAGTTTATGACCAGCTGCGCATATATGACCAACGATGGGTTCGCCTGGTCATCCCATCTCCTTTGCATTGCTAGATAATCAAAGAGCCAGGATTATATTTGCCTTATTTACTGGAAGTATATATTGCATGACTTTGATACGTGTCCATTTTTGAGGTGAAAAAGCTGCTTCATGTTTGTGCTAGTTGCTATTTAATTTTATACAAAACTAGGTGTCACTCACGGATTTGCCCGCGTGAAAAGCATTTCCCACTACAAAAGTCCCTAAACACACACTAGGACACCAGCGCCATTTTCTTAAATAATCAGATTAAAAATATACATTATCTGCTGTGGGAGCAAATTACCGAGCTAAAAGTACCGTATGTGTTAATCCAGGATATGGTCTACCCGTGTGCCAAATTTCATCCAAATCAGTTTAGTTGTTTCAGCATTTACTTCTAACAAACATACAAATATCCTATCATTTTCACAAACTTTCGGATTTATAATATTAGTAAGATCCCCCCGAGGCAATTCTTGTGCGTTGGGTCTTCACACCCAATGCTCGCCCATGCATGAGGGAACATTAGTCGCGGGCCGAAGCACACAGTTCAGTGTGTATACCTCTTGGTTGGATAACGCATTGAGGCCTAAAGGCACCGTAAACATTTCCTGGCACCCACTTCTCTTGCCACCCATCCTGGGAACCTTCCTCCTTTCCCCCATTTTCCTTTCCACCTTCCTCTTCTACTTCCTTCCCAGGCCCCTGCAGTCGTCAAGCCGGGGGACTCCAGTATCCCATTCGCAGGTTTCCCCCGGTGTTGACTGCAGGACCGCCTACCTAAAAAAATAATAATAGTAAAATAAAAATAAGATAATTGCGTTAGGGAAAATATTATAGGAAGTACTCTTCTTCCACAATACATCTACCAATATCATTTATTTTCGTCAGCGGATGGAAGACATGTATATTCGCGCACAATTCGGCCAACAAAAGAGTTTGTTGCCGGCGGCGTTTTTCATTTCGGAAGCTTTACACGGAAACCGAACTTGTTTCTGGTTAAAAATATGTGATAATTCACTTGCGTAACTACATTCGTCGCTTCGGGCGTTGTAATTGAATAATGATTTTGAAGCAAGTTGATATTAAAACATAATAATAATACGTTGAAACAGGGACTACATGCTAAACACACACACATACACTCTACTCAGACTTGCCAAAAGCAGCCTGCATCTAGCATGTTCCTGCGACACTTTTAGTTTTTTACACCAAATACACTCGCAACAATATTTAATTCCTTTAAATTTTAGATGAGGCCTACTGCAAACGGCATGAACACTAATTTTACATACAATCCAGTCGACTTCTCCAGTCCTCACATAAAATATTTTGTACATTTAGTGTGCGTGACTGCGGGAAAATTTTGAGAGTGTGAATTTTTACGCCAGTAATTTATTCAGTGCATGACTCATTAATGCAGTGGGTACGGAATAAACTTAGCATGTAATTAATGGGCTTGACAATTTGCCTTTGCTACTTAATTTAGTACATTGTCTTCAGTGCCTCAAAGGACGCCCGGTAAAAAGGTTTGGATGTTTGCAGAGGCTCGTTTATCTTTTTGATATTGTGTGGAGTTCTTTATATCCTTTTGTGTAAAGTTTCGGGATATTGAACGAACTCTGTTACATTAAAAAAAATAATTAAAATTTAAATAACCCGCGACACAAAATTCCTCTAAAAAGTATAATAATAAAAGTGTCTTTGTTATTTAAGTACCTAGTAATATTTTGACCTAAGCGTCCTCGCGTTGTTGGACCGAATTTCCGACCAGATATATGTGAGATATCCATATTATAATCAATACAAACACACATTCACACCTTTTATGCCCTGAAGGGGTAGGCAGAGGCGCAACTAGTGCACCCACTTTTCGCCGTCATTCCGTCCCATGATGTGATAGGGGGCGAGCCTATCGCCATATCGGGCACAAATTCCAGACTCCGGGCTGACACTGAATAGAAAAACTCAATATCACTTTGCCCGACCCGGGGATCGAACCCGAGACTTCAGTTTTGCAGTTGTACTGTAATACAACTACGCCACCGACGCAGTCGCACAAGCTACACAAGACTACTTGCTAAAATTTGATATATACTATATTGTACGAAATGAAATGTTGGATTAACATGTGTATTACAATATCTTATGCAGACAAATACTCGGTGAGACTTGTATTCAGAGAAAAATTTGTCACGCAGGTAGGGTCGCCAGCAAATCTATACTTTTTAATATTATAAAGCTGAAGAGTTTGTTTGTTTGTGGGTGCCATAAGCTTCATTACCCCCGAGGCTACTTTTTATCTCAGGTGAAGATTTTTATACCGGATAAACTTTTTCACGTAGGCGGGGCCGCGAGCAATACTAGTGTTAGTCTAAAACAAAAAGTGGTAGAAATCAAATCTAAGACGTATCACAGCCGTGTTATAACTTTAATTGTTCTGAGTATATCCAAATAGGAACACATACGTTTTTGGTTTTATATGTTTGGAACAATTCACAATCAGATACATCAGAATGAATCGAAAATTACTTTCGTGCGTAGGTGGTAAAGGTAAATGTGGTTATAATTACAAGTTCCTTCAACATGTAATTATAATACAACTAGCTTTTGCCCGCGGCTCCGCCCGCATTAAAAAGTTTTTCCGGGATAAAAGGCCCGGTTTATATTTTCCCGGGATAAAAAGTAGCCTATGTGTTAATCCAGGACATAATCTACCCGTGCGCCAAATTTCATCGAAATCCGTTCAGTAGTTTTTGCGTGAAAGAGGAACAAACATCCTTACATCCAAACATCCATACATTCTTACAAACTTTCGCCTTTATAATATTAGTAGGAAGTAGGATAATCACACAAAATATGTAAAAGATCAATAACAAACAAATATGGAAGACTGCCTCGGTGGCGTAGTTGTATTACGGTACGACTGCAATGCTGAGATCTTGGGTTCGATCCCCGTGTCGGGCAAAGTGATATTGGATTTTTCTATTCAGTATCTAAAAAAGACTGCAGGCAGATGTTGGATGCGGCAAGCTGAAGACAGGGCGCTATGGTGCTCATTAGGGGGGACCTATGTCCAGCAGTGGACTGATAAAGGCTGATGATGATGATGATGAAGGCGATAGGCGCGCCCCCTATCACAAGGGATGGAATACGCACGGCGAAAAGTGGGTGCACTAGTCGTGCCTCTGCCTACCCCTTCGGGGATAAAAAGCGTGAATATGCGTGTATTAGCGTAGAATATAAGATTATAAATTATAAAAAGTGATTATTCTTCATAACACGTGATTATTTGTGAAAATAATTGTAGACAAACTCACTTAGGTAGCTATAATATTAAATATTCATCTAAAAAGTCAATAGTACTAAAGTGTTTTTGACGTTTGGAATGTTATAAATACCCGTCGTTCGATGGAGGACGGCACATTCGTAATTTATTTTATTTGATCCTTAGTTTACTAAACCATTTGAAATACCGGGTGGAAGGGAAACGCTCTCTATACCGGAACGGTAAGAGAGAAGAACCATAACATTAACGAAAAACTATATTCATTTGCAAAGCTAAGCTATAATACTTACGATTTTAGTATTTCCGTAATTCATGCGCGCGCAATGTAAAGCGTACAAAGAACGGGGCGGCCGTCGCGCTGCGCCGGGACCGGACCGCGGTCGTTAACCCCTCAGCTGATGTACGTGTTTCATTACGATTTTTTGGAAATATTGACCTTTTTTACTATGTTTTTCAGAATAATAGTTTGATTTATCTATCCATACGTGAAGCTATATAGAAATTTGAGAAAATCCTACTAAAATTGTAACAAAGCGATCGCGATTTTTTTAGTGCCATCACGTCAGGAATCACCAATACTATCACCTGTATTCGTTTCCGAGAGCGTTTCCCTTCCACCCGGTATTAAGTATTTGTATAAATAAACATTTAATTTAGGATCATGTGATTTAGAAGTGGTACCTATGATAAGGTACATAATTGTTATATACACATTGGTGTGAAATTGATGATAGAGCTATGCTTATTGGATTATAATATCTAATAAATATATTATGTAAAGAATATAGTGGTTCTTGTATCTTAGAAAACTCATCCGCCCTTCCACCCTTAAAACATACTATTTGCTAGTATCCTGATGGTATAATAGCGATTCGATGTATTAATACATAATGATATTCTTTTAAATGTAATTTGCTTATATAAGCGATTGCTGTATAACATATATTAATATATATATGTTCTAAAATCTAACACGTGCAACAATAATGTAAAAAGGTAGGTTTCAGAATAAAAAAATCGCGAATAGCACATTAGTTTGAAAGTCAAACTATAAGTAAAAAGTACCACAATTCACGTAATTTTAAAATGTCTATCCAATGATACTATATGGATGTGAGGGGCGGAAGCTTTCGAGACATGTCCGGCATTTCAGTATTGAGTTGGCCCCTCGTCCATTCGCACCCCACTATGGCTTTTTATTTAGACCCCAGGCTTCTCCGGATGTTCCTAGTTTACGCCCGAGTGCGGGTTACTTAAGACATTCACGCTGACTTATCGCATCCATTTAGCAACTGGGGACATGACCTGACTGTTGGAATTAATTTATAGCTATACATATTTAAGAATAAGCCTCTGTCTCAGGATTCAGGAAGTACGTGGAGGAAAACTAATGCAGCTGTATAATACTTTGTGAAACTTATAGCCGTCTCACGATGTAACAAACAGCAATCCTATCGCTAAATTTAACTTAAATATAACATTAAATATAACATCAAGTAGTCTGCGGGATACCCAACTCCTTAGCAACTTATAGCAGATATAGCGTGTTTGGGCAAGGATGGTCTCAACGAGTAGGTGTTGTTAGATAGTTGGTTCTCAAGGCCCTATGATAGAAAATAAATTATTTTAAAAATTTTGAACTAAAAGCAAAATTTTAATTCAAATAACCCCCGACACAAAATCTCTAAAAAGTAAAATAATAAAAGTGTCTTTGTCGTTTAAGTACCTACTAATATTTTGACCCAAGCGTCCTCACGTCGCGGGACCGAACTCCGGACCAGGGAGATGAAGTTGAAGATGATGAGTTCCGTTTCCGCTGCAAAATGATTCACAAATACATAATATTGTTATTTGTTTGAGTTTGGATGTAATCAGATCGTGGTGTTCGTATTAGAAACACATCACACGATAATTGTACCTATTTAATATGTGGTCAATACTTTATTTGTTAATTATGACAAATATATTATAGCGTGTGCTATTTAGTTGGTAATTTGAAAAACGCTAACAATAATTCTTAGCATACGGTATACATTTTCAAAAATGTACACAATAATAAATAAAGCAAAACAACTCGCGTAATTCCATTCCGCGTTGATCATTAGGTGACAATTATGAATTGAAATGAACATAATAACATTTTATGAAAATGTAGGAACAAATGGGCGAAAATTAACGGCCCGAGAGAGGGCTTGTGAAAATTAAATTGTCGGTCAATGAAACATGCAAATGAGCGTTGCAATCACGCTCGCTTTTGTACCCTGGACGTGGCTGTTGTTTTGTGTTCATCTCGGTGGGCCTAATTAACATTCTGTTATTGCACTTGAAATGGTTTTCTTAAGTGTTTACCGTAATTAATTCGTCAGTTTACTTAATTAACATTTAAAAGAGACCTATTAGTTATTATTTTCAGCGAAAGATTTTTATTCTAGGCTAGTGTTGCTCGTGGCTTTACCCGCGTGAAAACCTTTCCCGTTACAAAAATCCCAAAAAGACAGTACGACGAAAAATATCTATTATTTCCCATAGGAGCAAATTACCGGAATAAAAAGTAGCCTATGTGTTAATCCAGGTTATGATCTACCCGTGTGACAAATTTAATCTAAATCCGTTTAGTTGTTTCTACGTTTACTTCCAACAAACATCTAAAAAATTTCACAAACTATTGCATTTATAATATTAGTAAGAGGAAGATGAGAAGTGAGATTACTCATTTGTACATATGATTTCCCAAATCCCTATCCGGTACCGCGAGTGTGACAGCTGACATTTGTTTTTTTTATACTAAAACCTTATTGCGTAGGTAGGAACGACGATTTTTGCTTTTATGACAGGAGCTGTCATGGCCCAAATGGGCCAAGCGGGCCTGAAGCGTTTATATATGTATGGGGAAACCCTATATATTCGGACGCCGGCGTCCGTAGCGGGGCTTGACGAGTCAAGTAGGAAAATCTGCTATACATTATCTTTATAAATATCCTTATATTTTTTCCACTTTTCCGTTTAGTACCATACGTAAAGAAACATTCGCAAGACATTTCAAAGGAAGCACTTGATGCTAAACTTTTTGGCAACGTTGCACAACGGTACGAGACGTCGCCAGATGATATGCATAACGTGACTACGTTTTTATGGAAGGGGGAGCGAGGGGGTCTTGTGGCGGGAAGAGAGGCTGTGTTGTATACGAGCTTGTAGGTATCCGACAATTTATGGCAGATTCATTAATTTTAACTGCCTCGCTGGCGTAGTTGTATTACAGTGCGACTGCAAAGCTGAGGTCTCGGGTTCGATCCCCGGGTCGGGAAAAGTGATATTGAGTTTTTCTATTCAATATCAGCCCGGAGTCAGGAATTTGTGCCCGATATGGCGATAGGCTCGCCCCCTATCACATCATGGGACGGAATAACGGCGAAAAGTGGGTGCACTAGTTGCACCTCTGCTTACCCCTTCGGGGATAACAGGCGTGAGTGTGTGTGTGTGTCATTCATTTTAAATGTAATTTTATTAGAGAATACGAAATAAAGGATGGAAGATAAATACATCAGCGGAGTATTATTAAGGGCTATTCATTAAAAATTATATGGCTGATGTCGACAGAGCTTAGCTGCCTGTTCAATCGTCTGGAAAGATTTATACCCTTCCGATAAGTATTAAGGTATATCCGGGTATTGAAATTAAAACTTTGTCAAGCAGAAAATAAAGTCAAGTATTACGTTGTTTTGAAGGTGTGTATATTTTTATACAGTGATGATGAGCAAGTCGTATATACTATAATATCTCCTGCGTACCTGGCTGATCTCCGTTGAGGTTGGCCGCCGTGGCCGAAACTGGCTAGAAGGATTTCATTCATTTCATTTCACGCGCATCACCTTGAGATATTAACTTGTTACATCTCATAATGCTTCAACATTCTTGAAGACGTAACACAACAGTGCTTGCACATTGCTGCTTGACGACAGTGAAATCCGATGCGGTTGTGCGCTTTTATGTTTAATTTTTTTTTCTTTACTAAAATTAAATAAAAGACATTTACTTTACTTCACACAAAGAAAAACAGAAACAATTAAATTAACACGTAGCGTATAGGCGACTTGAAATCGTATAACCTAACTATACAGACGGATACAAAACGTCATTTACACAAGAAGAGTTTCTCGAATGCGAGCGGCGAAAAATCGTAAGCGATTATCGAATGCGAGAACCCTCCATGCGATTCTCTCTTGTGGTTGTTTACATTAGGATAAAAACTCAAAGCAGTAAAGCGATACTCGGATTCGAGTCTTAAGGGCGAGACTCGCTCCTCTTAAATTGTTTACATTACAGGCAAATATTAGTAAGGAGATATTCGCATACGCGTCTCGCCTAGTGTAAACACTACTTGGCCGAGATTTGAACATGATGATGCGACCCTCGAATAAATCATTCTGTATTGATTTTGTACGAGACTTTTTTTTTGTTTACGCGGAGAAAGTGAATTATTACTACCGCCCAGTGTTCAAGGGGAACGACTTGGCGGTTATGTTGGGTTCACCGTGCCTTACGACCCGACGTTGAGCCGCCCGGAGAGATGGAAAACGTCGGGCGACCGCCGGGCCGAGTCCCTAACCTATGTACACCGCACGGCATACCAACCAAAACTCCGCGGTGGCCATCTTCAGCGCATTAGGGACGGCTGCGGGCTTCCTCCGACTCACGTCTAAGTTGTCGTCCGCAACCGCCCCTGCGCGTACCGCTATTGCAGTCCGTCTCCTGTTGTTGGGGGAGCTCAGAAGCCCTCGCACACCGAAGGACGCCCTCGGCGTCAAAGGCAGCGTAAGGCCTAACCGCCACGCTGCCGTCCATCACGGGGGTCACAAAAGTTGGCTAGACTGCCATTCGAAATTTGAAATTTATTAAAATTTATTTACACACGCGGTGACCAAGGAGAGTTTATGGGGCGATACTTCCTTTCGAGAGACGACGTTCGCACCGTTTGTTTACACTGGTGGTAGGTCTCTCATATGTAAGAGTCCATCTGGGTAGATACCACTGCAATGTCTATTTCTACCGCCAAGCAACAGTGTGCACGCACTGTTGTGTTTCGGCTTGAAGGACGTTGTAGCCAGTGTACTGGATATAATGAGACTTAACATCTTATGTCTCAAGGTGACGAGCGAAGTGGAATGCTACACAGTATTTAGTAAGTCAAGATGCTGGATGGTGTTGCTACTGTATTTCGTTGGTCGTATCGCTTACCATCAGGTGAACGGCATGTTCATCTCGTCATTCGATGCAATAATAAAAGGCGATAGATTATCGCAAAGCACAGAACTGTCGCTCCTATACGATAAACTCTCCTAGTGTAACTTCGGCTTTATCACCTACACTTTTTTATTTCTTTACCTCTCATTTAAAACATAATCTGGCGACGGCAGATAAAACGTCGAGCGTCACGGTCTGTCAAAACAGAATAATCTCGGCGGGATATAATTCCAGTTTATATTACCCCGTCCTTATACCGCCCATTCAGCTAGGTCCAGAAGGACCCTTTTAGCTTGTTTTTGGGTCTTAGGTAAATCCAGTAAAATTTTGTTGGAGTATTCAGTTCATAGTATTTTTAATTACTAGTTCGGATATTAAGTGGACGATAGCCTAGTTGGGAATGGAACGGTCTGCCGAAACAATGTCCGGAGGTTCGAAACCCAAGGCACACACCTCTGACTGTTCAAAGTTACGTGTGTATTGTTTATCAATTATTGTTCGCTTTAACGGTGAAGGAAAACATCGTGAAGAAACCTACATACCTGAGAATTCTTAATAAGAATTTCGAGGGTGTGTGAAGTCTGCCAACCCGCACTAGGCCAGCGTGGTGGACTAAAACCCTCTCAGTAGCAGAGGAGGCTCGTGCTCTGCAGTGAGCAGTATATAATACAGGGCTGGTATTATTATTATTATAAGTTTGGATATTTATGTGAAAAAATTTTTTTTTCAACGTGTTCCTGACTTAGAGCAGTGGTTTAATGCTCTAAAGTTAAATGCTCTTGAACATATTTTCACAAACTCTATAAAGCATGAACTGCTAATTTAGTGGTTGGTAAAATGTTTTTGCTCAAATATTTCAAAATCTTACAACCATATACTATAAATGTGAATATTTGTCCAGATGTTTGTAAGAATACACATACACTCACGCCTGTTATCCCCGAAGGGGTAGGCAGAGGCGCAACTAGTGCACCCACTTTTCGCTGTCTTTCCGTCCCATGATGTGATAGGGGGCGGGCCTATCGCCATATCGGATACAAATTCCAGACTCCGGGCTGATACTGAATAGAAAACTCAATATCACTTTGCCCGACCCGGGGATCGAACCCGAGACCTCAGCTTTGCATTCGTACTGTAATACAACTACGCCACCGAGGCAGATGTTTGTAAGAAGTTAATGTAGAAACCGCTGAACAAGTTTGGATGGGATTAAACACATAGATAAACCTTGTCTTGGATTAAAGTATATAGTACTTTGAATTCTGGAAAATACTCCGAGATTTTCATATTGGCTTTACACGCAGGCGAAGGCGTCAGCAACACCTCGTTTTCAATAATCTTTAAAATGTACCTACTGCTTATTTTGAAAGTAAGAAATTAATCAGTCGGATGAATACTTTTAAAACAAAGATAGTAAAATTGCTTTTACATTTTTATTAACGCCAAGTGTTCATAAACAAGTAAATTAACATTTGCCAATTGAATTTGCAGAATGATATTGACAGTATTAATTAAGGAGAAGAGAAACGCAAAAACTGTTAACTGATTTATAACTCAATTGTAGAACAAGCAAAGAACTTACAGCTTACAACTTGCAACTCTGAGAGTTTTTTATTGTTAAATACTGTTGTTAAATCTTAAAGTGTTTTGCAGGTTTTCAATTTCTACTTTTATTTAGTTGAATAAAATTCTTTGCTTCTTACAAACTTTTATTTAACTTGCAATGTATCTTCGGGTGGAATTTTGCAAGTCAATTTTGAAGCAGTCACCCTCAAACGATTGTGTTGAAATTTTGCATACAAGTTCAGTTTGCGTCGCGAGATTTACTTGTGTAGATAATAATGATATACTAATCCTACTAATATTATAAACGAGAAAGATTGTAAGAATGTATGGATGTTTGTAACTCTTTCACACAAAAACTACTGAACGGATTTCGATGAAATTTGGCACACGGGTGGATCATGTCCTGGATTAACACATAGGCTACTTTTTATCCCAGGAAAATATAAAGCGGGACTTTTATTCCAGAAAAACTTTTTAATGCGGGTGGAGCCGCGGGAAACCGCTAGTAATGCAATAATTGTCACTTGATCACGACAAAAGTAAATCTTGCGACAATCTTTTATCTCTACATAGTATTAAACAAAGTTTGATACAATTTAAACATTATTTTTTTTTAGAGCATTTAAATAGCTTGTTTTTAAAGTTCTTCTTTTTCACAGTTTTAATTTTCAAAGTGTTTTTTTGCTATTAATTTATTAAATAACAAATAATATAACAGTCATGCTACAGTTAGTAAGTGTGTCGCATTCCGAAATTAGCTTGTGTAATGTGTATACATGGCGTATTCAGTTACAAACAGGCCGGCATAATTGTGTTGACAGGCGAGGAATAATCGTCGCTCGTCAAACGTACTGTACCTGGAAGACCCTCAACTTACTATCAGGTGCAGTGGACACAATCTGCCGTACCCATGTATATAAAAAAAAACAATACATACATGTACATATATATACATATTACATATACACTCACGCCTTTTATCCCCGAAGGGGTAGGCAGAAGCGCAACTAGTGCACCCACTTTTCGCCATTATTCCGTCCCATGATGTGATAGGGGGCGAGCCTATCGCCATATCAGGCACAAATTCCAGACTCCGAGCTATCAGTATCAACTGAATAGAAAAACTCAATATCACTTTGCCCGACTCGGGGATCGAACCCGAGACCTCAGCACTGCAGTCGTACCATAATACAACTACGCCACCGAGGCATTCACAATAAAAAAAAATACGAAGTCTACATCAACAGTAATATTATAAAGAGGAAACGTTTGTATGTTTGTAATGAATAATTCAAAAACTACTGGACCGATTTTAAAAATACTTTTACCAATATAAAACTACATTATGAGCGAGTAACATAAAGTACCTTTTATCCCGGGAAAATACAAAGCGGGACTTTTATTCCCGCAAAACTTTTTCAAGTCAGCGTAGTCACGAGCGCAATTCTAGTAGTTAATTAAAATTACTGCATATTTCATAATACTAAGATCATAAAACACTTTTTAGCTAGAAAAAAAAAGATAATTGTGACATTAGTCTTAGTAATTTTATAAGTAAGAAAGTTTCTGAAAATGTTTGGATGTTTGTTATTAAACTCAGAAGCAGTTGAACGGATTTGGATGAAATTTGGCACACGCTCAATACCATGTCATAATTTTTGTCCCCGGAACTTGCTTCCGTAGAAAATAATTTAATTTTTTAAACGGATAACGTTGTGGATCTGTACAGTAATTCAAGGCCTTTGTAACAGGAAAGATTTTCAACGCGGGCGAAATGCGTGCAACACTTAGTTACAATATAAACTTAAATTCAGTAAGTAAGATGTAAGAAGGGTTAAACGCAAACTCATCATATTTGCTTTAATACACCATCATGCCTCGCTCGTAAACGTTTACTGCTGGAAACGTAATTGTAAACGTTACGTTTTACGCGAATAATAAAACGACTGAAGTACCTCTCGGGAAGAAGTCTAGATGCGGTCATGCAGACCTGAAGACATGCTATGTCCCTCAACGGGGACGTTTTCGAATGCCGCTGAAATTGGATTGGGACTTGATAACGTTGCTTAAACTACTTCACTAGCGTTTTCTTGGCTAGGTGAAGGCAACTTTATTTTGTATTTGCTTAAACAGTGGTCGATTTGAATTCTTTTGTCAATATCCACATTTATTCGTGAGCAAAATAGTAATTCTTTTGTGTTTAAAAAGTAAACAGATGATGCATGTTTTTTTGTTTGCTATTATTACGTAAGTATTTTGGTTTTCAGTATGCTACTTAGATATAAATAAGCTTACTCATTTGCTTCGTATAATCGATAACCTACTAATGTTATAAACACGAAAGTCTATAAGAATGTATGTATATTTGTTACTCTTTCACGCAAAAACTACTGAAGAGATTTCGATGAAATTTGGCACACAGGTAGATCATGTCCTAGATTAACACATGGGGTAATTTACATCCCGGGATAATATAAAGCAGGACTTTTATCTTGGAAAAACTTTAACGCGGGTGGAGCTGCGGGCAAAAGCTAATCCTATTAATCCTACTAATATTATAGACGCGAAAGTCTGTAAGAATGTATGGATGTGTGGATGTATGGATGTTTGTTACTCTTTCACGCAAAAACTGTTGAATAGATTTCGATGAAATTTGGCATACGGGTAGATCATATCCTGGATTATCACATAGGCTAATTTGTATCCCGAGAAAATATAAAACGGGACTTTTATCCCGGAATAACTTTAACGCGGGCGGACCTGCGGGCAAAAGCTAATAAGAAATAGTTATATTTTATGAAATATTTCCTTATGAAACGTAGACTATTTCAGCATTATTTTAGGTATCCATTTAACATATGTATTTTATCGACATTATTGATATAATTCAATTTGAATAGCGAAGACCTTTGCGTGAATACAATGTACTACGTAACACAATACTTGGGAATGGTACCTCTATTTCAAATAGAGAATTTAATATCGTTCTTTGAAGGACCATTCAGTGTATCGATGTTCAGTTACTCTATTACAATAATTTAATAACGTATTAATGATATTAGTTTTAGTCAATTGCCAGATGACGTTTTGCATGTTAGTAGCTAAATTTAGATCGAGCATTGAGTATCTCTTTTTTTGGTTTACTTTTTAAATTATTAATATTCCAAAGATTAGTTTTAAAATGTTACAAATCTAGACAGATAAATTTACGAAGGCTAAAGATTAAAGAGTTTGAATAAGTGGTGTGGTTTAACTGGTGGTAGGACTCTCATATGTAAAAGTCCGTCTGGGTGGGTACCACCGCAATGTTTATTTCTACCGCCAAGCAGCAGTGAGCACGCACTGTTGTGTTTCGGTTTGAAGGGCATTGTAGCCAGTGTAACTACAGGACATAATGAGACTTAACATCTTATGTCTCAGGATGACGAGCGCAGTGGAATGCCACACAGTACTTTGTAAATCAAGGTTCTGGATGGTGTTTCTACTGTTTATGGGTGGTCGTATCGCTTACCATCCGGCGAACGGCATGCTCGTCTCGTCATTCAATGCTATAAAAAAAATAGAAAAAATATAACGTTGGTAATTATGTTTTAACTTCTTCATAATTAAATTCTATGTGTGTTAATGTTAATATGAAATATGAAGAAACACGGGTAGACTAAATGGCGCATCATGCATAGAGACATAAATTATAATACAGTCGTTACCAATTATTGATTCTTGGAAAATGTTTTATTCAGTGACATTTTTTGAGCAAATCTAATTTCATTATTACTGAAATTGACACTGCAAAGGATGCATAAGCTTAAGCGACGTGAAAGCATTATAGCAGTAAAGTGGGCCCTGCGATTAGGAATAATGTCAGGCAAGACTATCCCGCCCTCACACCCACCACTGCAACTCCTGTAAGCCAGGATCGGCAGTGGCACAATAATGTCAGACAGTAAAAAAAAAGCGGCGATAGCCTAGTTGGGAGTGGAACGGACTGGCGAGATGAATGTCCGCTGGTTCAAAACCCAAGGGCGCACACCTCTGACTTTTCTAAAAAGTTATGTGTGTACTCTTTGTGTATTATCGCTCGCTTTAACGGCGCAGGAAAACATCGTGAGAAAACCTGCATACCTGAGAAGTTCTCTGAATTTCGAAGGTATGTGAAGTCTGCCAGCCCGAGGCCTTAACCCTCTTAGTTGTAGCGGAGGCCCGGGCTCAGCAGTGGGCAGTATATAATACAGGGTTGGTATGGTATGGTATGGCAGAAAAAAACAACAAAAAAGGTGGCAATCTTCCGCTAAGGAAGTATATATCGCTATACCAATACCAAAACAACATCTTACATAATTCTAACGACACCTTTTATCAAACCCTATTCACCTGTGTGGCAACAGAAGACAAAAACTAGTCTTAAAAATACACACAAATACAAAAAACAACTTCTCTTTTCACTCAGTACGGTTAACATAAAAATGTTTTGTAAGTATGCTCAAAACAGACCACAGTCCACAATGTATTATTCTTCTCTAAGTACAAAGAGGAGCACGGTCATTCCATACCCGAAACATTGCAAAGAGCAGACAATTATTTCTCCTTGCATATTATTATTGCATGTTTCGCGCACAAGGGTCATTGTTACAATGAGTGTACCAACGTCTCTCCAAGCGGTTTGCACGCAAGACTGATGCGGCACAATGTAAAATACTACACTTGAGATGCAACAGAAAATTGGAAAAGTTTTCATTGTTCGGAAGCACTGTCGCTTCGAGATGTCGTTCCGATAATGCTGAAAGGATGTATACAGTTTTTGACTATCAAATGTGTTGTGAAATCGTATAATTTGTATCTACATTTTGGATCAAAAAGGTTCTGATTGTGATTTATTGTTAACACTTGATATTTATTTTGAATTTGATTCTGCACTCAAATTGTCTCGGTGGTGTAATTGTATTACGGTACGACTGCAATGCTGAGGTCTCGGGTTCGATCCCCGCGTCGGGCAAACTGATATTGGATTTTTCTACAGTATCAGCCTGGAGTCTGGAATTTGTGCCCGATATAAAGATAGGTTCACCCCCTATCACATCATGGGACGAATTACGAAAAGTGAGTGCATCCATTGCCTACCCCTTCGGGGATAAAAGGCGTGAGTATGTGTGTGTGCGTGTGTTGATTCTGCAGGATATTTGACTCATATTATAAATGCGAAAGTTTATGAAAATGTTTGGATGTTTGATAGAATTAAATGCAGACACTTCTGACTGGATATAGGCAATTTTCCCAGTAATTGTCTCCTATGGGAAATATTGGCAGTTTGAACGTGCGACACCTAGTCAATTATAAAATTATCTGTTGAATATAGTCGATGATATTTGTATTGTACCTGTAGGTAACTAAATATTTATTTTTATTTATTTTTACTCGTATCTTATAACTTACAATACACAAAAACACTTCGCAGTGACCGCTTGAAACTAAAATATGAGCTTCAAGTTATATTAAAGTGCGCATCAAAAAGGTTCAATTTAAAAGCAAAGTTTCGACTTTCATACTTTCTGGACACAAATGGTATGCAAGGCGCATGTTACGCTGACATTCAAATAAAATTAGTAAAATTATAGTAGGTAAAGTTTGAAGATAATGTATGAATTAATAAGTTCGTGCTTGAAATTGTTAAGTGAAACGCATTACCTATAAAGAAGTTTAATTTACTAAGAAATGTAATTTTCTCGGCATTGATTTGTATACGATAGCTTCTGTTCGCGACTTCACCCGCTGGTGGTTCAAAGGTCGTGTCTAGAATAAAAATTAAAAATATGTTTTAGTACAATTAAGAGGTCACAAAAGATTTTTGGGCTTATGTTGTTCACGATGTTAATAAATATTTTGGTATATGGAATGAGTATTTTTTTTTGTTTTACAAGTACGTCGAGTGTTATCCAATATCATTAATGCGATGATTTTTAAATATAACTCTAAAATTGGAAATACTTATCGTTAATTATAAAATTACAAGATTATAATTAGTGAAGCAATTTAAAGACGATCGACGATATCCTATGATATAGAAAAAATCTAGCTAAATGAATAATTATTAATTCGGACGCTAAGAGTAAATTAGTAGGTATACTAATCAAATTGCACACCATAAAACATATATACGGACAATATAGCTGTAAATATTCGAAAACGACCAAAATGTAATAAATAGTAGCCAAAATAAGTTTATCTGACAAATCTTTATTCCACGGTATTTATTGTGAATGATATAGTATAATTGAGCCAAAAGATTTATTAGTCTGATGATAAAATGAGGATTAATGAGTTTTTCATTGATTTTCTATTATCTACCCTCGAATACTTTTTCTCGATAGCCCGCACAAAGTTCCAGTGCAGGCCAGGCCGATAACCCTCATGTGCTCAGGCGTTCATCGTAAATAATTTGTCTGAGAATTGAGAAAAAATGACGCAGTGCTAATCTTTTAGTTAATACATTGGATGGATTGGAATTGGACTTGTTAATTATAATTATTTTCCTTCTACATTTATCGCATTTGATTACATGATAGTGGCCATCTTTAAAAAATATAAATAAAAATAATATTTTTTTTTATTTGCGTGCTCCAATTACAAAACACAAAAATGGAAAATGGATGTTCTAGTGGAATGTGGCCAGCCCGGCCAGATGACGCGATAAGTCGATTTGATTGATGATAGTGATGTACTGAGCCTGTGGCGTAAGCTTTGACAGTAAAATACTATTCCATTCCATCCATTTATATTATTAACCCAGTGAATCGCTCGCGATCCGTAACATCAAATAAAATTTGTGCCTCATCCAATAATATCTGTAATTTTATTCTATTTGTTACTAAAGTTATCGCGCACTACGAAGGCGGTAAGGTTTGAACATTACTTTATGTGACAGTAAAACAGGCTCATAAGAAAATCGAAATCATAAGACGTAAGATGTATTCATGAGCCTTATTTGAAAAATAAATAGGTAAATAAAACCTTCTATGTTTCCAAATTATTCCTTATAAGGACCAGTTATTTGTGCCCTTGTTATTTCTAAGCATATTTAATATAAACAATATATTTTAATTGTATTTAACTAAAGTTACCTTACGTTCTCACCAACCAAATATCATGATCATGGTCATCACCATCATCAGCCATAACATGATGTTCACTGCTGAACATAGGACTCCCCTAAAGATTTCCAATCAGACTTGCCAAAAGCAGCCTGCATCTAGCATGTTCCTGCGACACTTTTAGTTTTTTACACCAAATACACTCGCAACAATATTTAATTCGTTTAAATTTTAGATAAGGCCTACTGCAAACAGCATGAACACTAATTTTAGACACAATCCAGTCGACTTCTCCAGTCCTCACATAAAATATTTTGTACATTTAGTGTGCGTGACTGCGAGAAAATTTTGAGAGTGTGAATTTTTACGCCAGTAATTTATTCAGTGCATGACTCATTAATGCAGTGGGTACGGAATAAACTTAGCATGTAATTAATGGGCTTGACAATTTGCCTTTGCTACTTAATTTAGTACATTGTCTTCAGTGCCTCAAAGGACGCCCGGTAAAAAGGTTTGGATGTTTGCAGAGGCTCGTTTATCTTTTTGATATTGTGTGGAGCTCTTTATATCCTTTTGTGTAAAATTTCGGGATATTGAACGAACTTTTTTATATTAAAATTTAAATAATCCCCGACACAAAAATCCTCTAAAAAGTATAATAATAAAAGTGTCTTTGTTATTTAAGTATCTAGTAATATTTTGACCTAAGCGTCCTCGCGTTGTGGGACCGAATTTCCGACCAGATATATGTCACATATCCATACTATAATGATATTGTATGGATAGGACATTTAAAATTGGATTTTACCTCTTTTAAACCGTTACTCAGGGACTTTAGCCGATCCTTATATTTGTTTCTATTTACTTCAAATAAAGTCATTTTTTGGAACTGTGTATTCAGTTAATTGTGTGATAAGTTAAACTTGAAATTTACTTCGCAAATATTTGTTCAATTATCACGAGAAATCAGAACAAGTTGTTTTGAGCCTTCGCGAGTCCCTCGACGCCGAACCTGGCCTTTCACACGGTTTTGATTCATTGCTATCGACATTTATTTTTTTAAACAATTTGTTAATGAATCTTCAATACCTGCTAGCGGTGATACTTGTCTAATAGAAAACCAAAGTGCGGGTGGGTGGACATGTGATCCTATAGATGGAACCCTTGGAAGTTTCCTTTAACTATTCTCAAGACACACGCTTTGCTACTTTCAGAACCTCTGGGAATGGTTTTTCGCAAAGTCGGTTTTTAATAAAGTCTTTTATTTTTCCGCTAAAGAAGTATTTTCATCTCACTAGTCCGGAGTTCGGTCCCCCGACGCGACAACGTACAGACACCTACCTCAGACTGCCTAGTACAGACACCAGTCTCACACAATGGAGTACCTGTAATATGTATTTTACTCATGTATATTCTTTAATAATGTACTGTATTGTGCTGAGAAATAAACTGATTTATTGTATTGTATTGTAACGCTTGTGTCTAAATATTACTAGGTACTTAAACGACAAAGATACTATTATTATTTTACTTTTTAGAGATTTATTGTGTCGGGGTTTATTTAAATGTTAATTTAATTTTTATTTCAAACATTTTAAATTACTTTATTCTCCATCATGGGGTTTTGATAATCAACTATCTATCACCTACTCGTTGAGCCCATCCTTATGAGCCCAAACACACTATATCTGCTATAAGTTGCTGAGGAGTTAGGTGTCCTGTAGACTACTTGATGCCACAGCATCAGCTCATATTTAAAAATATTTCCAAAGTCACAGTACAGCAAATTTAAAATCATTTGGACTTTTTAAGTCGGAAAAGAGCTCATAATCTTCAAACACCTGAACTGATCTTCATAAATTATAGCTAACAACCATCACAGTCACATCAGCTTTCAAACAAAAAAAAACCGCGTCCAAATCATTCCATTCGTTTGAGCGCTACGATGCCACAGACAGACATACAGATACACACCCTAAACTTATAACTCCCCTCTTTTTTGTCGGGGGTTAAAAAATGGTAGGATTTAAGCGAGCAGAACTATTGTACTACATTCCGTGTGTGGGTTTTAATGCAGGAAAACGACACGCTTCCTCAAGGAAATTCCATTTAAAAGTAATCAAGTCTAGCAGATTTTACCACAATAAAAGATATGGACTATTAACAATGTAACGAAGACAGATATGGTTTTAATTTTTGAAAGCGTATGTTCCTGAACGTAAAGCAAAAGGAAGGTTTTTTTGTATACGGGTACAGCAAAGTGACCCCATTGCACCAGATGGTAAGAAGGGTCTAGACAGTTTCGAGTGACGAGAGATTACCCCTTGCCAACCGACACAATACGCTAGTTAATACTATTTTTTAAAACATTTATCAAAAATGTATGTCATCCAAAGTATAATGGAAAAATAATTTTCAAAGTTAGCGCAATAATAGGTTATAAAGCTTTGAAAATTGGTAGAAGGGGTTATTGTCAAATAACAGTAATAGACTGTGACGTCACCGGGTGTCACCGGTCATAACGATGCGTGCGTGCGAAAGAGATAGCGCGATATTTCCCCACTTTTACTCATGACAAGATTTCAAATGTGAATAACTGCTTGATTTTTCAACCAATTCTGATGCTGATTTCACAGAAGAATTTCTTTGTATTATTTTCTGTTACATATAAAATAATGTACCAAACAGGACATAGGAAACTACCCTATTATGCCGGCTTGTTTGAATCGGTCAGGGTGATCACACAACGCCACACACTTACGTGAGCCACTATGGCTGGTTTTAATACCATGTGTACCGTAGTCACTACCCGGGCGGAAATAAAATATAATATCCTAGCAAATACTAAATAAGTATTGTAGTAAAGAGAAATGTCAAATGTTATTTCCCACCTTGACTATGGTGGCGTAGTTGTACTACGGTACGACTGCAAAACTGAGCTCTCGGGTTCGATCCCCGGGTCGGGTAAAGTGATATTGTTGTTTTTTTTATTCAGTATCTAACAAGAGTCTGAAATTTGTGCCCGATATGGCGATAGGCTCGCCCCTATCACTTCATGGGACGGAATATCCACGGCGAAAAGTGGGTGCACAAGTTGCGCCTCTGCCTATATAAAGGGAGTGAGTGTGTGTGTGTTTCCCACCATGTCACATTGTGTGACTTACGAGGCTCTATGTCAGACTTCATAATCTTTGGCTTGCACTGCGCTGTGCTATATCATCTGCGCGTCAACGTTACCTACTTTTTTTATTTCTGTGTCGCAGTAATTCAACCGATAGTGGACGTTTTCTAATTGAACCTCGAGATAATTTTAAATGTCTCGAACGTTTTGTAAAATTAATTAAGTAATTTTCGTTTGTGTTCGTTTTATTTCAATGGCAAAGAAATGTTTTATGGATTATTAAAAACAGATACACAATTTTGAAAATTGAATATTCCAGAATTAAAACTGTAACGTCTTTTTGTAAGATTAGATTTAAATGTCAGCTTAATTAACATTCAGATGGAATGAATAACTCCGTTTTCAATTAGCACACTTATTTAATTATTTTCTACCAGCAAAGCGTTAACCCTTTCGGTGACCAGTCAAATAGTAGCTAACTTTAATTATATTTTAGTATGAAGCACGTTTAAAATTTAAAGCGGCGGTTAGGAATATAGAAAGCTTTGTGTAAATTTGTGTTTGAGTTTAAAGCAGGCGCGGCGGCGTATTTACTCTTTGTTGCAAACAATTGCTCCTAAATTAGATTATGCCATGAAAAGACACCTTTGATTGAAGTATTTTAGTGCACAAAGAGTTAGCTATTTTGAACTTGGGATATTTGGAATTTATACAACAGAGTAAATTATATTATTGCTGTTTGTGATGTATGTAATTTTATATAAACAAGATTTATTTACATTCAGATTAAAGCGTTGCTCGTATTTACATCATAGCGAATATTTCACTAAGTTGAGATAATTTAAATTTGGTCAGATCGTGCAAAAGTTAAAGTGTGATTATTCAAGCAAAAGTCTCATTAATTATGCTTTTAAAAATAAGCATGATTTGCAATGATTAATCAGTCAATCCCAAAAAGATAACTTTAAAGTCATTACAAAGGAATACGTAATTCTCATTAATAAGACTTATGATTGTAATGTTATAGTAGCCACATTATGCATTGAATACTCGTAAATACCTAAGATATTAATCCATATAAACCGCTGCCACTAGTACTTTAAAACACGCAAAGTTCTGTGGACCCTTCCTTGTTCAACGAACCTCTTTGCCAGTAGGTACTACATAGTGGGGGATCGGCGGGGATTTTAGGTCGGATTGTGATCATTATCCTCAGATTCGATGGAGGCACCCCACTTTTATAAATCCCTGTAAGGGCCCAGACACAAATACTTGCTCAACATGCGGCGTTTGAGATGGTGTAGCGATATCGGCGGATTTTGCTCTCTGCCATTTGCATGTTTAGTGTGTACTACGTCTGACAGCTTCTGAGGGAAAATCGTTTTCAACGTGCGTGCTCCGCAAGATTTTCGTATTGAATATCAATAAATTGTTTCGCTTTTACGTTGATAATAAAATTATTTACATATTGTTATTAGACATAATTTTAGGTTACCTTAATTTAAGGTCAACCCCCAAATTAGTGTATATTACGCTGATAGAAAGAGGGTTAATGTTACTTACTTTTTAACACGCTTTTATTAGCTTCAGACTTCCACTTCAAAACGTCAGATTAAATCGTAAAATAAAATAAAATACTTTATTCATCACGTAGGCGAACATAGTTGCACTTATGATATGTCAAGATACATTCAATTAAAAATTATTATTACAAATAGTCACTTATATAACTAAAGACATATTTAAAGGGAGCAAAATCAATGTAAACTAAATATAAAGAAGCCAAGCTCGGGCTGGCAGGAAAGAGATAAAAAAAGAATATTTTTTATTAAAATTAATGGGAGGCACGCGTCGCGATCCTCACCGGTGAGGACACTACAGGCCCTAGCCTAGCTAACCTACCAGCCTTTCACTAGCTACCTAAGCGATGACTACCCGAAGAAGAAAGGCAGAAAGAAACTCCGGGCTTAATTTTTGGTCTTCAATTGTCCATTGAATCTTTATATAATATTTTTTTTTCTTTTTTTTTTCCAAGTCTTTTGCATACAAAGTCAGATTAGTTATATAAGCTAATGCACACACATTACCGTTAAATAAGGATAAAATACAATTGAAGGAAATTTACAAACACAAAACACTATACCTTCATAACAAAATGAGAGACTACAAATAAATAAATATAATTAAACGGTGTACAACGTGCATACGCCTACATTTACAAACATAATTTTTGTTGATTTATTATCCGAATTTAAACATCAATACGCACAATTAAAATAATTTATAAGTTTAATAACAGGCAAGCGCAACACAATGATCGGTCCGTCGTCATTAACAAAATGATAATATGTCAACGCGAGAATAATAATATAATGATTATAAAATGTCAAATAATAATTTAATATTAATTATAATGTCAATATTGTAGATGGATACACCTAACATATTTAATGCAATCAACTTCTAATATGTGTTAACATGGTTCGATATTGTGTGCAGGACTAATTTTCCAAACTGTCTGATCATCAAGATAATCCGATACATTATAATACCCCTTAGACATTAACTGGCGCTTAACGTAACATTTGAATTTGTGTCCGGGTAGACTGGTTATTTCGGAGGGAAGTTTATTATAAAATTTAATTCCATTTGCTAAATATGATTTACTCGTTTTACAGAGCCTAAAATTTGGAACAACTAGTTTATTCTTATTTATAGTGTTCAGACAGTGCAAGTCACTGTTTTTCATGAAAGTACAAAGGTTTTTGCGGACATACATAATATTATGAAAAATGTATTCGGCCGGCAAAGTCAGTATATTGATCTCCTTAAACAGTTCTCTAAGAGAATCGCGAGAGCAAAGATTATAAATGGCACGAATAGCTCGCTTCTGTAAGATAAAAATGGTCTGCAGATCTGCAGCAGAACCCCACAGAAGAATGCAATATGACATAATACTGTGGAAGTAAGCAAAATATACCAATCTTGCCGTAGCCACGTCAGTTAAATGTCTAATTTTCCTAATAGCAAAGACGACAGAACTCAGTTTGCTTGCAATTTTTTGAATATGGGGTCCCCATTGCAATTTATTATCGACTGAGACCCCGAGGAAGACCGTTGAGGGAACTAAATCTAGTTTATTCCCGTCTAAATCAATATTTACTTCATTTTCATTGTTCGACGGTACGTGTTTTTCAGTGAACTAAAAAATGAAAAATAAATTATAGTTTATAAAAACTCCAACTAAAAAATAAATAATAAAAATAAAATGAGTAGAAGGATAATTATCATTCTGATGATGATTCTGATGATTTCTTAAAAAGCACCCCGCGCTTTTTTTTACAATAAAATACATGTTTTCTTATTTACACTATTCTCAATTCAAGTTTATTAAAAAACATTTTCTATTTTTAAGTTGGGTTTTCTATAAAGCGTGTTTTTTATTGATTCATACACTTGGTCTTTATCAGCTTATGCATTAGAGGCTGACTGGACCTTTCTTTACACGTGTGCAGTTTTACATAAGGATAGTCCTACATCCGCCATATGGCATGTTGTTATTAGCGCCATCTATTATTAATGGACAGCAGAATTCTTCCGTGACGTACTTTGTCCCCCGACTTGATGCATGATGTCTCAGAAGTAATAAAAGTCGGTTTAAGAAATATCAGCTCTGTTAATGAGATATTTTCTTAAAAACTACGTAAATAATTGTGTATCATAAATATTTTACTATCGTTGAAACTTTATTTAACTCACTTTCTATTTAATACCTATGTATTTATTATCAGATTGATATTTTTCATTGTGTTTGCACTATCAAAGGTTTTTTATTTTTAAACTAGGTGATGCTCGCGGCTCAGCCTTCGTGAAATTTTTTTGCAGGATAAACATATTTTCCCGGAATAAAAAGTAGCCTATAGCGCTCAGGAGTAATGTAGCTTCCTATTAGTGAAAGAATTTTCAAAATCGGTTCAGTAGTTCCTGAGATTAGCGCGTTCAACCAAACAAACAAACTCTACAGCTTGAAAATATTAGTATAGATTATGTCTAAGGAGTTCGTGTGTTTTACAATGAATGATGCATTGATACATGAATTGAATTGAATCGTGCTCAATCAGGTTCAATCTTTATGAAAAAGATAATATTAAAATAAATGTAATAACAGAACAATGTTAACGCAAAAATACACACATATTCGGAGGAAATCAATTATTTTTACGATTCGCATTTGCTCGTCGACCCTTGTTTCCGACAAGCCATTCCTAGAATATTAGCATCTTCCGAGTCCGTATAAGAACCGTTGACTCCTCTATAACTTACTACGTCTGTTCGATTTTGAGCCCGGGTCGCGCCGATAAATTTTATTGAAAGGGTAATTTACAAAAAAATCGATATGGTCCGATGTCGTATCTACAATTTATATCTCAATGCGGAAAAATATAACAGAATACAAAATATGTTCTTCAAGGCACCGCATGCATGCTGCAATTGTTTTGTTATGGATTTGAAAATCTATAAAATAATAATATAATAATACCAGCCCTGTATTATTATACTGCCCACTGCTGAGCACAGGCCTCCTCTACTGAGGGGGTTTAGGCCTTAGTCCACCACGCTCGCCTAGTGCGGGTTGGTAGACTTCACATATCTTCGAAATTCTTATAAGGAACTTCTTAGGTATGCAGGTTTCCTCACGATGTTTTGCTTCACCGTTAAAGCGAACGATAATTGATAAACAATACACACGTAACTTCGAAAAGTCAGAGGTGTATGCCTTGAGTTTCGAACCTTTGGACATTGTCTCGGCAGACCGTTCCATTCCCAACTAGGCTATCGTCCAATAAAATCTCTAAAAAACGAGTAAAATATTTCAAGTTTCAATACGTATGCATATGTATACCGGGTGGAAGGGAAACGCTCTCTATACCGGAACGGTAAGAGAGAAGAACCATAACATTAACGAAAAATTATATTCATTTGCAAAGCTAAGCGATAATACTTACGATTTTAGTATTTCCGTAATTCATACGCGCGCAATGTAAAGCGTACAAAGAACTGGGCGGCCGCCGCGCTGCGCCAGCACCGGCCCGCGGTCGTTAACCCGTCAGCTGATGTACGTGTTTCATTACGAGTTTTTTGAAATATTGACCTTTTTTACTATGTTTTTCAGAATAATGGTTTGATTTATCTATCCATACGTGAAGCTGTACAGAAATTTGAGAAAATCCTACTAAAATTGTAACAATGCGATCGCGATTTTTTTAGTGCCATCACGTCAGGAATCACCGATACTGTCACCTGTATTCGTTTCCGAGAGCGTTTCCCTTCCACCCGGTATTAGAATGTGTCTACACTAGGTTATTTTACATCAAGGTTGAATGAACTTCACTCAGAGTAAAACAGCTTAAAATGTGTACAGAATGTGAACTTAACTCAGAGTAAAACAGCTAAAAATGTGTGCGGAATATTTATGGTGCTTTCACACTGCAGGTATGTTATGTTCTACAATATTTGTTACTTCATATTTTATAACAAAATATAAGAATAAATTATCACCAATGTTGTGCTATAATAGCGCTTAAATATGGTTTTTATCTGCTGTGTGGGGGAATTAATTTTAAATATAAATAATAGTACTTAGTACTTTAACATATTGTCTTATCCTCTCTCTTAATACGGTTACAAAAAGGAACTACTATATATACACAAAGTATAATAGTGTCTCGCTATCTTTTCCGAAATAAAGGTTTCATACATCTAAGTCATTGCATTTCTTGCGATAAAAAGGACCTCCATATTATTCAGAATACTAGCTTTTGCCCGCGGCTCCGCCCGCGTTAAAAAGTTTTTCCGGGATAAAAGTCCCGCTTTATGTTTTCCCGGGATAAAAGTTGCCTATATGTTAATCCAGGACATGATGTACCCGTGTGCCAAATTTCATCGAAATCCGTTCAGTAGTTTTTGCGTGAAAGAGGAACAAACATCCATACATCCATACATCCAAACATCCAAACATCCATACATCCAAACATCCAAACATCCATACATTCTTACAAACTTTCGCCTTTATAATATTAATAGGAAATAATAGGATTAATAGGATATTCAATCTTTGCAACTCTTTAAAATCCATTCAGTGTTTTCCAGTGGGATTGGCTCACAGACATGTGGGAATATTTTACTCTTAGTGTAGTATTACAGATGAAACTGATTTCACTGCGCTTGTGTAGCATAAGGCTTTCAAACAAAACGACGCACCTATCTTGTACGTACAACGTATATCCCACTTTAAAGTGGTTAGTAGGTAGTTAGCCCAGTTGCCTCAATGCGCATAGTGTAAATTGTTGGACAAGTTGTCTAGTCTGGCGCTGGAATTATTCTAGGTTTCCAGTATGATTTAACCTGTTTCTTGTTCTGCATCTTGTAATATTTTCTGCGTAATCTCAATCGAGTTTAATTTTGTTTTCATGGCATTGAATGACGAGACAAGCATGCTGTTCGCGTGATGGTAAGCGAAACGACCGCCCATAAACAGTAGCAACACCATACAGCACCTTCAGTTACAAAATACCTACTGTGTGGCATTCCACTGCACTCGTCATTCTGAAACATAAGATGTTAAGTCTCATTACGTCCCGTAGTTACACTGGCTACGATGTCCTTCAAACCGAAACACAACAGTGCATGCACACTGCTGCTTGGCGGTAGAAATAGACGTTGCGGTAGTACCCACCCAGACGGACTTTTACATATAAGAAACCTACCACTAGTTATATTATAGACGCGATGCCTATATAGTTTATATTGGGCTTTATGGAGCTTAATAAAATGATATTTTATGATAAACTTTTAATCATTGTTTTGTCTCTACTCCTTCATTTACGTAAGAAAGCAATAGTAAAATAGTGATTATAGCGATAAAGCCTACTACAATGCTTTAATATTTCTTTCGTATTCCTGTAGTATCTATACTAATATTATAAAGCTAAAGAGTTTGTTTGTTTGTTTGAACGCGCTAATCTTAGGAACTACAGAACCGATTTTGAAAATTCTTTCACTAATAGGAAGCTACATAACTTCTGAGTGCTATAGGCTTCTTTTTATCCCGGGAAAATATTTTTGTCCCGGAAAAACTTATTCACGCGGGCGGAGCCGCGAGCACTTCTAGTACATAATATAGGCAGAACTGGAAATCTTTAGGGGAAGCCTATGTTCAACAGTGAACGTCATGTGGTTGATGAAGATGACGTTGATGATTGTCAGAACAACATCGGACAGACATCTCATTCGTCTCTCCATAGAGCTACTTTTATTGACCACGCATTATGTCAATCGTGCGGAAATCCGATACTGGATAGCAGTGCCTAATAGATCCAATTTATTAAACGATAAGATCAGACCCCACGCGACCTCCATATATAGACTACGAAAAGATGAATGTGTGTCAAATGTGACCACGACCCAAAATGATAAGAAATTGCTAGCCTACTTTGGCTTGTTGTTTATTTTTCCTACGCGTGGCTGTTTCGTAAAAGACCCCTTTTATGAGGGTATGGAAATTGAATAATTTGAGATGTTGTGTAAATAAAACGTGAACTTCGCATTTGGATACATGTTTTATAGCCGGCTGACCCGAACTTTTGCAAATGTTTTCTTGTATTTTAAGGTCGAAACTGTCTCATTGGTACAGTTACCAATGAGACAGTTTCGAATGCGAAGTTCACGTTTTATTTACACAACATCTCAAATTATTATTTGCTAATTAGATTATTTGCTAATTCCAAAAAGCGACAGCACGCCGCGCCGTGCCCCCAGATATATTTTGCAGTCAATTCGTTTAGTCATCTGTTAATTTAATATTCCTTTTATCAATCCTGATTTTAAAATATCCAAAGTTAATAATTCCCTTTCGTTCTGCCAACAACCAGATTGTTATTAAAAATTCCACTTGAGAATTACAAAAAAGCTTTGGGACATCAAACAAACAGTAAATTATCCTAATTCAATAACGACCTAGCTGTAGGAAACAGGAGCGCAAAGGGTGGCATCGGCCTAACTCGATAATAAAAGGTTCGTAATGTTTTGTTATTATTCTCATGGATATAAAATAAATATCTTATTTTTGCTTATGTTATAATAATGTAATTATTTGGATGAATATTGAGTAAAGAATATTATACATGAAGCCTAAACGCAAATACAGTCTGTCCCAAATGACTACGTTGATAGAAGTCGTTCCATATTAATTTTATTTGATGGCAAACAACTAAATTTGCAAAGCATAAGTGATTTAACATCTCAGCACTTTTCTTTCTGAACTTTATTGGGGATTCAAGCTTGCAAATATTTGTTTACGACATGCAAGTTTACAAGATAAATGAGTGTATCAGACGATAAATTTAACATAAGTTACATTGTTAGCTAGAGCGCCGTGTTGGAATATATTTTGTATTTCCTTCATATTTTGCATTCTGCATTTCCGTTTTCAGTATTGCGTGAATGCATTGCGTTGGATTTCTATTTCGGTATGTAATGACATTGTTTCTTATGATTAATGAATTCAGTTTATTGTGCATTTTAAAAGCTTCATTTAATTACAATATTAAAATTATGAAAAAATATAAACGCAGCCATTGTAATTTTTTTATGATAATTATGATCAATAACATTACTTGAAAAATAAAAGACGACCGAAACGTAATACAGAAAGAATATTATCCGCTAAATATAAAATAATTTAGAATCAAAAATGAGGAGATCCGTAGAAGAACATAAGTCACTGACATAGCTCAACGGATTAGCTGAAGTGGCAGTGGTTAGGGCACATAGTTTGAAGAACTGACGGCAGATGGTGCAAAAAGTTCTCGAATGGAGACCACGTACTAGCAAGCGCAGCGTCAGACGTTCACCTGCAAGGTGGACAGACGACTTGATAAAGGTCGCAGGAACGCGCTGGATGCAGGCCGCTTTTGACAGGTCCGTCTGGAAATCTTTGGGGAGGTCTATGTTCAGCAGTGGACGTCGTGTGGCTGATGATGATGATGGAATAATGGACAGTAGTTTTATAATATTGTTCTCTCTAAAGTAGGTATTTATGAAAACATGCATCGTTCTTATTAAAATTATAATCAAAGACATATAACAAAAAGTGCAATTCGTACAGACCTACGCTATACTGAACACTTTGCGATTAAATAATTCAAACAGAAAGCAATCCAAAACCAACGTACGTTACAATGAAAAAAAAACTATGAAAAGCATACTAATTCTGCGTATTGTAAATGAAATAAAGCTTTGCGCGTCCATTTTTCAGTGCCTACCTTTGACATTTATGGCTTTCGCATAACGTTGATAGTTGCTCAGCTAATGGGTTAAAGCAATTTGGATGAGCACTGGCGACAATGTCCAGTCCGACAAAGCCTTAAATTCTCGTATACGCTTGGAATTGTTACATTGTGAAATGTATACGCCTGTATGAGGGAGGTGCAGTCAGTCCATCGTCTCCCTCCTTGTGATGTCATTGGAAAAGTATTTGTTGATCGAAGCGTAAAATGTTAAATGCGGAGACTCGTGCTTGTTGTATGAATTCTGTATCATAAAGGTAACGGTTTGTTATAATGATCACTAATTATAAGTAGCTGAATTTTGATAGCTGATCTGAATAGCTTATAATGTACTGGTACTGAGCTATTTTCAATTGGGCGGCACACACTCACACACACATCGCTGTCTCAGGCAAAAATATCAGACTCCGGGCTAGTCGTATAACTCAATAACGCTTCGTCCGACTCGAAATTCGAATCTACAACTGCATAGTATAACTAGTACGCCACTGATGCAGTCGTAATAATTAACTTGTATAGAATAGTTATAACGTTTGAATTTTGGATTAAGTGTAAGTAAATTATAAATAATAAAAACGAAAGAGAGATAAACGATTTTAAGGCGGTATGTACACATGTCGTCATACAACCTTAAAATCGTAGCCAAGAAGGCACTAGAACTAGGCATAATAAAGCTAAAAAACGTGTGGCTTTTAATTAACGACGTGTATTGATGCCCCCACTGTAACTTTAAAAATGAGGCGCCATTAGTTTTTTCCTTAATTTACTAAGTTTTCACCCACATTTGAGTATTCGCCTTGCGGAATGTAAACTGAACGAACTCCCAAGTTGGAAACTTTGACAATAATCAACCGTGAAGGAAATCGGCGCAGAGTTGGACTGGTAAACTACGCAGGACACCGTAGACTGACTGATTGCTGAATACGTTCATTTAACACTACAGACAGAGAGAGAGAGAGAGAGAAGGAGAGAGAGAAGGAGAGAGAGAATCTTTAGAGATTTACGTAGATTATACAATCTTGTTTGGGCTCGTTGTCAATTGAATACAAAATTAAATTGACAACGAGCCGTGAAACTTCTGAAAACTAGTATAAAGTATTTGAATTTCTGTTATTTTATCTGGAACTAAATTCTACAGTTCATAAAATTAGATGCGTTTTTAACGTAAGTGTTTATTTTCATCTGTTTTTTAAATTATATCTAGTTTTTTTATTTGTATCTTCTTTGTTATTACATAAAACTTGTTAGATATTTTATATTATTTCTTTTTTTTTTCCTACCTAAATATAATGTATTCCTTTTTTTTTGTACCTAAATATAATGTATTGAACTATTAACACATTATGTCTACTTGAGATATAACTCAATCTTGAGATCGATTTATTAATACCGCCCTAAGACATGGCGAGATTGTATCTAGGTGTTACTGCAGGTACATTCTGTGGATGAAAGTCGATGGCATCACACTTAATATTGACGTGAAGATCTTTTTAGGTTAAATGTTCACCGCTAATGACTCCCAAAACCGATAAAAATCGATACATTTAAATATTCTGGACAAATCGTCCAACATCCGATAACAATAAATAGAAATGCCTAATAGTGGCAATTAAAACGGTTTCGTGCACATAGGTAATTAAAAATTGACGCGTCACTGGCGAGTCTCAATGGACTTTGGCGTCGACTGAAATATTTAGGTGAAGTTATTTAAACCTTTCGCTAATTAAGCCCGTAGGCTTATTACGTATTGTTTATACGTAATAAGCCAGTGAAATTCAAGCACAGAATCTTCTAACATGTCTAGTTTCGTTTCAAAAAGGCCTGTAATCTAAATATAGTTGACGGTTGCAGTCTTTTCTTGGTACCATAATATTAACGCGTTATATTATAACTCCTGAGTAAATGCTACTCGTCAGATAAATGTGTACGCCTACCAAACACAAAAGTCATATTCTAATATATGCTCACAAATAAATTGTAATAAAATTAGTACTATCTACAGGGTCATTTTAACATTTCGTTAATAAATGAAGCCACTATTTATCTCCTTGAAAATAAGACTTTCCATTAAGTTATTTTAACCACATATGTAAAATAAAAAAGTGTTAGTTTCGAACAAAATAAATATTATAATAATGTAACTTTTAAGTTTATTCGCCCTAATGCCACTATGACTGCTCTAAGAGAATCCGCTGCAGCAGCAACTTTCATTCAGAAATACACTTACGCACACATCATATTCGCACTAAACAACAAAATGATACAAAAATTGGAATACTACAACCGGAATTTTTGGCGAAAGTATTCGTTATTAATTGATAATTTTTAGCACGATGTTAGCAGAGGTATAGACGAATATGTGGTTACATTTAGTAACAGTTTAGCTGTTTAATACGAGAACATACAAAAAAAAAACTTAAAACCTGTGAAACAAGCCGAATATACTGTACTTGTGTAAATACTGGCCGTTATTCTTTCGTCTTATCATTACTTCTTTTTTAATTTAAAAAACCAGACACTATAGGTATCTACATGGATGTTCTTAAGTGGAGCCGACTTTCGACCTTATAGTGACTTGCTTCGTACATAGCGCTTAAAAATCGCAAGCATTTTGTGTTCGTCTGAAATATAATTAGCCTGTTAGTTGAATACGCTATGCTAGCTCTGTAGAGGGTTAACGTTTGGTAACCTATCGGTTTCCCTCATGCGTACAGAAATCGAAATGGAATATACGTACGCTTTAGTTTAGCCTACCTGTCGTTTTGGAATGTTTTTCGATTCAAATTGACGAATCGTATTTGAAACTCGTGTAACTTTTTTTTTGTTTCGACGTATATGGTTTATCATATCAGATTTTTAACGCACTCTTTGACGTGAAAAAAACAAAAAATTTAACGCATTGGACACAAACTGACACAATTTATATTTTTGTTTTTTTTTTAATTAGAATTTGATCACTGACATAATGTTAACAATTTAATTAACTGTTAAATATTTGCATGCATATTCATGAATTTGGATGTAGATATTGAAATAATTCATGTGAAATATTCTTGTAGTATTGAATTGCTAAGCATATTTTTTCAAGATTTGAATAGGTATTGTCCCTACAGGTTTTATTTCATGTACAGTCAGCCACGAAAGTTGCTGAACAAATTCAAAACTTCAAATCACCTCTACATATTGAGTTTAATTGAAATATTTTTTTCTTCGTGTAAAATACTTATATTTTAATTTTGTGAAGAATTTTTTGTAAGGGCACAAAAGTGTTTTGAATTTGTCAGCAAATTATGTGGTGCAGCAGTGACAGTTCACGAACTATTCTCAGTTCTTTTTTTGCAGAAGGTTGAAGGCCATATTCAAACCATCTAAACTCCAGTTCTAAACAAAAATATTTAAAAAAAAATATAAAAAATACTATTATACTATTATACTATTTCAAAAATTGGTCTACACACCATACAAGCATATCGATTAGTATATAACATAATATATTCAACTGCAATAACAATTAAGCGACTCGCAGTTGTTCACAGTGATTTGGATGCAGTGCTCTGGAAAATGTGCGCCGCAATTATTCCCACCATTGTTCCGGAGGTCGGTGCTGATGTACTTAAGAGTGGGACAACGCTATACGGTAATATGGATGTCCCACTCATATTTGGAAACTGTAAGAAGGGGTAACGTGGTCCACGATGAGCAATTGCAAGCGGAAGTGATTACTGAACCGCGCCGAATGCAGTTTGTGTCAAAATACTTGTTTCATTATTTGATGTTGGAACATAGTGAACTGAAATGTATTGTTATCTTGATTTTGTTATTTTGAGTTAAGCGTAGTACACGATATTACGGATCTATGATGTACAAGTCACTTTTTAGTCATTTGATTTTTTTATGTTTAAAATGATTGTTGACATATAGAGAAACATGGAGCATATTATGAATTATAAAATTTATTGTTTATATCATATCAATCTACAAGTTTTTGTGTAGGTATCAAAATGTTTGTCTATATGTATATCCTATACTAATAGTAGTAAGTACGATGTAATCTCGACCAATGATAGATGTCCTGTAGAATTTTCATTGCGTTGTCTGCCTTCGGAACGTGACTCAAAGTAACCAGTTGCTAGCAAAATTTACACCATGTGGTTGGGAGTCTAGTCAGACTAGTCACTTCAGCAGAGTGAAAAATATATTGGATATTTTAAATAAATAATAATAAGGAGAAAATAATTAGGAGAGGCTGAAAACCAGCGCTGCTCGGAACTACTGTCCCGGTCAGCACAAGCTGAGCCGCCTCCTTTTGCCTTTATTATAGTTTAAGTATAAGAATACCTATGTCATTTTTAGTGTAATAAGGCAATAAACTGATTTATTATTATTTTCTCACCACCAACATTGTGAAAACCTTACCAGAAAAAACGGCTTTATATTATACTTAAAGCATCTGACTGTAGGTTCGCTGTTACTAAAACACACACTCACACACACACACACACACTCACGCCTATTATCCCCGAAGGGGTAGGCAGAGGCGCAACTGGTGCACCCACTTTTCGTCGCGCATATTGCGTCCCATGATGTGATAGGGGGCGAGCCTGTCGCCATATCGGGTACAAATTCCAGACTTCGGGCTGATACTGAATTTAAAACCCAGTATCACTTTGCCCGACCCGGCGATTGAACCCGAGACCTCAGCATTGCAGTGGTACCGTATCACAACTACGCCACCGAGCCAGTACTAAAAATAAGTCATACAATTCTGAAGACGGAATAAAAAAGGAAGTATAAGTAGTTGAAACAGCCTTACACGATTGTTTCAGCGCATCAGAAGGTTGTTACAAGTGTCGGGAACTTTAATTGCTCTTATAGAACTGTGGTAGTACTTCACTACAGTTACGTAATTTGCAATTCCAGATTCTGCCGCCATTTTCATAGTTGACATCACAAAATTATGCTTTTTGGGAAACTGTAGGCTTTTGAGTGTTGTATCACTAGCTATCTAGTGGATAACTCTACCTAGGGACTGCAAATGTAACTTCAAACTGATAGAGGAATATTAGGGCCTATTTTACAGGTTTCATGTTTTTGTCAGTTATCCTATTAAACAACTAATGTTGGGAGCATGAACTAGACTCTAATTCATGCTCCCAAAAACTCTTTACTCTAGTTACTAGAGTACTAATTTTACTCTAGTTACTAGAGTATGACTTTGTTATTTGCTCGGCTTATAAATTTCTGTGACGAGTAGCATTTATGAGCAATGAGCGGTAAAATACTCCCTTAGTCTAATAAAGTTATTCTATGAACCCCTGGCATGACCTGAATTTGATATTCTTATTTTGGCGCTGCTCTTTTTAACCCCCGACAAAAAAGACGGGAGTTATAAGTTTAGGGTGTGTATCTGTATGTCTGTCTGTGGCATCGTAGCTCTCAAACGAATGGACTGATTTGGACGCGGCTTTTTTTGTTTGAAAGCTGATGTGAGTGCGATGGTTCTTAGCTATAATTTATGAAGATCTGTTCAGGCGATTGAAGATTATCAGTTCATCTCCAACTTAAAAAGTCCGAATGATTTTAAATTTGATGTACTGTGACTTTGGAAATATTTTTAAACATGAGCTGATGCTGCGGTATCAAGTAGTCTCCGGGATACCCAACTCCTTAGCAACTTATGGCAGATATAGTGTTTTTGGGCTCATAAGGATGGGCTCAACGAGTGATAGATAGTTGATTATCTAAGCCCCATGATGGAGAGTAAAGGAATTTAAAAAGTTTGAAATAAAAATTAAATTAAAATTTAAATAACCCCCGACACAAGAAATCTCTGTCGGGGGTTATTTAAATTTTAATTTATTTTTTATGATAGGGAGTCTTGTCTTCTTAGTTAACCACAGTGACATTTAAATAAAAAGGTTAGACACGGCACCTATACTGCACTAGATTGACAAAAACGGCGCATTATCGCACACATAGTTTACTTAATTTTATAACAACAAAACTATAATATGACACGTGAAAGAATTATAGCCTTAGAGCATTTATTACGGCATATCATAATTCTCATTAGTATAATACTAGCTTTTGAATGCGGCTCCGCCCGCGTTAGAAAGCTTTTCCGGTATAAAAGTCCCAGTTTATATTTTCCCGGGATAAAATGGAGCCTATGTGTTAATCCAGGACATGATCTACCTCTGTACCAAATTTCATCGAAATCCGATCAGCAGTTTTTGCGTGAAAGAGGAACAAACATCCATAAATCCAGACATTCTTACAAACTTTCGCGTTTATAATATTAGTAGGACTAGTAGGATTGAACATTTTATCGAAAATTTTTTCGACACGCTTTTTTGATTGTGACACGAAACTAAGGCCGTTTGTGTTAATTAGCTCAACCTTAGCGTGCCACTAGCAGACTGTTTATGACGCATCTACACCTTTTTCTTCAACATCATTGGATAACCAGATCTTCAAATTTTACCTATGCAAACCAACCAGTTCGATATATCCACATATCAGGGCTTATAATATTAAACCAAGCCGTTACAGAAAAAACCAATACGCTTTCTTGAATTAGGAAGTAAATTGAAATTGCGTCGCTGCATAGATATTGATGTTTCTGAACCCCTCCGAGATTAAAAGCATGAAGGCCCTCATGAAATTATAATTTAATTTTTTCCGTGGGAATTCATTTTCTTTAGGAACACATTGTGAATGTACGATGCGGTTTTCATAGATTAAATAACGTTGATATAAAATTAAAACTTCGTGGAAGCCACGTGTATTGTGTCTTGTTAGGATACTTTATTTTTTATAGTCTGTATAAACTTTATAAATTGTAATTTTATCTTTATAAAACTTCTTGTTAGATGTGTATTTTTTTCAGTTATTGTTAAACTATGGTTTATTTTCAAAGGGATTCGTTACATAACTTCTATTTAATCCATATAATTAATTTGACAGAGTAACAAGTATCATATTTTGGTATTAAATTTGGATTTGGTGGCAATAAGAATTAAACACACCTAAGTTTATGTTTTTTTGACATTTAGAGCAATCGTTTTGATTTCTTTTAAGCTTCATGCGTACAACAATAACGACCTTACCATCTCATGTTTTTTTCTTTTAATCATATAAAAGGATACCAATATCCGTCAGTAAAAAATAACATTGTTGATTTAAGATCATAAACTTAAAGGACTAACTTTTTATAAGATTTATTCAATATAAGAGATTATTAAACGCATTTATTCACTTTATAGCAATTTTACTAAAAGGCTAAAAATAACATGCTAGGTATTGCTATACTTTTAATAGTTTTGATAGCTTGTAATTGATAAAAACATTAATTCGTGGAACGCCATGTGATAGTTTAGATTAGGTGTTATTTGCGCTTCGACACGCATGAAAAATAATCCATTTCCCGGTTTCTCCTTTACTCTACCAGCAATAACGTATACACACATTCGCATTTATAATATTTATAGTGTTGCATACATGATATAGTAACTCTCAATTCTCTCTTATATTTAAAACTATTTTATACTTCAATTACCTTGCGTCCACTGTAATGTTTTGAATGACTACAGAATGAAGTGGAATTCAAATGTAATCTGCTTAAAATACGGTTGGAGGGTTCCAGCGGTCGCAGGTGCTTCCAGATTTACTGCAAGCCTCAGAATAATGTACACAGACGCATCTCGCAGCTCAAGTTTATTGTAAGATTTGTTTGAAGATAAAACTACAAAAGGTATTGTGGAAAAGCCTGTGTCTCGTGCTAATGGTGTAACTTATTCTGCATAGGTTTGTTTCGTTATAGGTCGCTTGGGATTTTGTTGGGGTTATTGTATTACTTGTTTTGGATCGTGGTTTCTCTCTATATTACTTTCTACAAAGTATTCTATCGACCGGGATGGACCATAAGAATTAATTTCATTTCATACATTTTGAAGATTAATTTGGACACTAAAACAATGGAATAAAGTAATTAAAAAACGCGTGTTTATGTGTGGATAATGTGTGAATGACCTTTTGAGTTTTAGAAATAGACTATATTTTTAAATAACCGCTTTTCATAAAGATTTCTGATTTAGGGCATGTGAAAAACATTCTATTTTAATTCCCATAAGTGGAGCTTTTGTGGTTCTCTTTGGATGAGTGCTTCCATTATTGATGTATTTAACATTTGACCCTAAAAATCGGCTAGTGATTTCATTGTTATCTCATATACGGCCGATAAAAATGCAAGATAATTTTGGGAATAAGAAAATGTCTTTGGAAAAAGCGAAGATTGAAGTGGTTACAGCTCAACATTTCTTCTAAACTATCTTAAGTAATCTGTTTTCAATGCGTAGTCACAAAATATCCGAATTCTTATATAAAATTTTGCTTCATAATATAATTTCCAAGTATCTTATTTTTAGTAGATTTCACAACACAATAAATTTTAATTTACTTTGAAAAGTAATGAACTATCCAATTATTTTAAAAACGTGTTTACAAAAAACTGAGCTGTTTGACTATCAGACTATTACGTCGTCTAAGATCTTTACAAAGGTCCTATTGAAACGACTGAGCCTTTGTTTCGTCAAACGTATTTTCTCACTAGTTATGCGGCATTTTAGTGAGTCTGGATCGTTAGCGACGTCTAGTATTTGTTCAGACATGTTTTTATAGCATAAGACAGTAAACCAACAAATGGGTGTTACCGATCTTAAGCACGTAAAGTATAATTGTGGATGCATTACTGGCTGTTAAGGAAAAGAAAGATTAATAAGAGAGGATGTCATATCTCACTTATAACATGAATTGCAGCATCAAGCTGTTAGGTACTTCATGTTGATTTTCTATGAGACAACTACTCCCTTCGACACCTCCATCAAGTTGACCGATTCGTGTTGTAGACGAATTATTTTACAGATTTTAATGTGGTGTAGCTCAACTACTTATTTTGTTTAGTTGATTCACTTTATTACAATAGCGTAAGACGATGCCCTTACTGACATGACACGGGGATAATTTCTTGACCGTGATCATTTTGTTAAATATAATTATTTTTTAGATACTTAATATACGACTATGCGAATCGTAAATGTTGAATTCCTAATAATTTTTATGAACAAACGTTACTTAGCTAAGATTTCTTTTTGTATTGCATTGAATGACGAGACAAGCATGACTCTTACGTATGAGAGACCTACTACCAGTAAAATAAGTACGGGCAATCCTGTGATAATAAGTCTATTTCTCAGTGCTGTCGACGTGACAGGCTTCGCGTTGCGTAGGTTTGCTGTGATTGGGTCACATTAGATACAAATTTATTTTAGTTCTGTCAGATAAAAAAAGCTGAACCAAACCAAATCAAAGAAAACTATGAAAGCCGCCACTATGCGTTCGTGCCATTGAGGGTTTTTTAATACATCAATGGTTCGTGCACACTGTGGGTCCTCATAGAATTACTTGTGAATACGAGTGTTATTCTACTACTAGTATGTGAAGCTGCATTACGTTTAAAGTATGTGGTCGGCGCAATCAGTGGCGCTTGTGTCATAAACTGTGCCTTTTCGCAGATAGCGTAACTCGCACTAAATGAATTGGTACTGTAGGAGAGAATGATAGATGGAAAGGCACTAGGACCTGACGGAATACCAGTTGAAGTATGGAAGTTATTGCGAATGGATGGATGGACATGGTTAGCTTTATTCTTCAATAAGTTGTTGCGGGAAGAAGCCATACCTGACGAATGGTGTAATAGTTTACTAATACCCATTTACAAAAATAAAGGTGATGTGCTGGAGTGCAACAACTATAGGGGGATAAAGCTAATGTCACATAGTATGAAGATATGGGAGAGAATTATTGAACGGAGATTGAGAGATGAGTGTGAAATCTCACCAAATCAATTCGGTTTTATGCCTGGTCGGGGAACAATGGATGCCATTTTCGCGTTGCGACAGCTGTGCGAAAAGTACCGAGCTGCACATAGAAACTTGCATATGGTGTTCATTGACCTCGAAAAGGCATATGACCGGGTTCCTCGTGAGATTTTATGGTGGGCCCTGAAGGAGAAAGGTATACCTGGGAAGTATGTGAGGTTGATCCGAGTGATGTACAGCAGGTGCAGTACCCAAGTCCGGTCTACAGCTGGTACTACCAACAGCTTCAGTGTGGCAGTGGGCCTGCACCAAGGATCGGCTCTTAGCCCTTACCTCTTCCTGATGATAATGGATGCTCTTACATCGGACATTCAGGAAGAGGCCCCTTGGTGTATGTTGTTCGCTGACGACATTGTGCTGGTTGCCGAGACTGGCCCAGAGGTCCAGAGCAGACTGGAGACATGGAGGCAAAGACTGGAGAATGTTGGCCTAAAGTTAAGTCGAAGTAAAACAGAATATCTGTTTTGCGACTTTGGCGGTCTCTCTAGTCCAGTAGCCATTAACCTTGCAGGAATATCTTTACCGGCCTGCTCCGACTTCCGGTACCTTGGGTCACTCGTCCAGGGGAACGGTGAAATAGACCGCGACGTTGGGCACCGGATCAACGCGGGTTGGATGAAGTGGCGGCAGGTCACAGGCACAATTTGCGATCCACGGATGCCTCTAAAGCTTAAAGGCAAAATATACAAATCCGTGATAAGACCTGTCGTCTTGTATGGATCAGAATGCTGGGCCCTAAAGAAGACGGATGAAAGAAGATTACACGCAGCAGAGATGAGAATGTTGAGATGGATGTGTGGAGTGACGAAAATGGATAAAGTGAGGAATGAGTATATTAGAGGGAGTTTGAAAGTGGCACCAGTGATAGAAAAGTTGAAAGGAAATCGTCTGTCTTGGTATGGACATGTGAGGAGAAGGGATGAAAGACATGTAACCCAACGAGTGATGAATTTGAGTGTTGATGGATGGCGAGGACGAGGACGACCAAGGAAGAGGTGGACGGATTGTGTAAGAGATGATATGAAAGAAAAGGGCGTGAATGACTTGATGACGAAAGACAGAAGAGAATGGAAGAGAAAAACATGTTGCGCCGACCCCAAGTAATTTGGGACCAGGGCAGGAAGATGATGATGATGAGAGAATGATAGATTTTCTACAAAATATCCCTATTTACATGTAGAAAATTAACATTTTAAATATAATGAATTACATCTAAGTCGGCTTAAGGATACGTACAGAATAGTAGGTACCTATGCAGAGATGTAAGGCATTTTTATTGACGAGTTAAGTTTAATGGTAAGTAATGATTATGATAAATTAGGATACATAAAAAACAAGGATTTTGTAGTTGAAATCCAATCACACATTAAAAGGAAAACAAATACAATATAATTCATCCGAAAATATCACCATCCAGATTATTCTATCCCTGCTATTTGTAAAGCTGACCTCTTTTTGGCAAAACCAGTTGTACAACTAACTTCAAAGGGAACTATTGATACAAATGTAACTTTCAAATGTGTACATCCCCTCACATTTCTCGCAGAGGCAAAATACTGACCTTAATTTTATTCAATTTGTAACTCGCGAACCCAAAACTTTCGTGATGCATGATTCGAACAGTAATTTGACTTTTATTGCTTTTACTCACCCGGATATTTCGTAAAAGGTTCCTTTCTGTGGGGAAATCAAAAAAGGCAAGAATAATTTTCTATAGATTGCTTTCTAAGTGGATTTGGATAAGAGTCACTACTCGATGAAATATGGCGATGTATGTAATCTTGTTTTAAGTTCTCTTACGGTGTTTATGTTTCGCTCTATGAATTTTGAATCAGTTTTGTTGTGTGAACGAAACGATCTGTTGATCGTTCAACAAATGAATAGTCGCTGTGTCCTAATTTAACATTGCTTAACAAAGTACAAATAAAAAGTTAATCTCAGAATGTATAGCACATAGTCTTAGACAATATTAAATTCAAATATGTTTTATTTCTACAAACACACCACTAATTTTTTAAATTGTCTATTAAATAGTGTAACAAAGAATATTGTAAAGTAAGCATGCTGTATTGTAAGTTAAACAACAAAGAACTATAAATAGAAAAATCAAATAATACTAGTTTTCTAAACGAAGAACAACAAAATGTCGAGTTAAGTCTTCTTATTGTTCCACGGTTTACAACTAGCCACGCTATCGCTATTATTAGACGAGTATAAGAACACTTTTCCTCATCATTTTCTTTCTCTCGTCTATGTGATTGTTGTGATTTGGCTCAATTTACCCGTTGATGTTACACATACCGTTTTGAGCGGAAAATATTGTGTCAATAAAAATATCAAAGCTGTGATGTTAAAGAAAAGGCATTACGATATTTGATCCTTTGTTTTGTTTGGAAACTTACGTATCGTTAATACTGAAAATTCTATATATCGGTATAAACTTTGTAGTTTAAGTTAAATAAAGGAGTACTAAATTATTTTGTTCCGTGTGTGATGTATTCCTAATTAATTATACATATTATACGCTTTGCAAAATATGACCTTATAGATCATTGTCAATAAGAAAGGTTGAATGTTCGGTTGAAATGACGTGAATTCATACCCCTTTATAAACCAGTTCCAAAAAAGGAAGAGGTTCTCAATTCGTGTTTGTATTTTTTTGTGTATGTAAACTGATTCCTCTGAAAATTGTGAGCCTAATTCCTTCTTTGTTTAGTAAATATGGGTCTCGAAATGGTCCCATTTCAATATATCTTGGTTTAAGGTTTATTATTTTATGGAACAAACTGAATAGACCTGAATCATACGAGTAATTTCATTCGACGACTTAGAGGTGTCCTTAAGAAAGTCGATTAGCAATTCAAAAATTGGAGCTAATTTTTATTGAATAAAAGATAATATATGCACGGTAACCCTATACATATAAAAATAGCAGGAACTTCCACTAGAGGGTAAGGGATAAATAGGTATATGAAACCATTTATTTATAAAAAAAGTCATAAATCGTGGTAAGGTAGATTTGTTATATTGCTATAACATAAAAACTTTTTAACAAAAAATTAAACCACCTTCAAAAACGACTAAAAAAACTTAAAACCACAAAATAATGTAATACGATAGCATTACTTATATACTGGTAACCAATTTTGGAGTCTGTGCCTATTTATTTGTTGCTTTTTTGTGTTCTAGTAAGAAATATACCGCCTCGATGGCGTAGTTGTATTGCACACGCGGTACGACTATCGCGCTGGCGTGTTACGCCTCTGCCTACCCCTGAAAACGTAAAAGGCGTGATGCTATTTACGCGAAAACACGTAAGAATAAATTACTTCATAAGATTTGCAAAAAAACGATGTGTGAGCCTATAAAATTTTATGGTTGCCCTCGATTTCACCAGGATTCAATGATCAGATCCTGACTTGGTGACTATGGGACCACTTTAGAAGTATCTCCTTTCGAACAAAAAAATAATTTTGAAAATCGGTCCACAATTGGCGGAGTAATCGCGCAACATACACAAAAATAAAACATACCGTCGAATTGATAACCTCCTCCTTTTTTGAAGTCGGTTAAAAATGATCAGACGTTTTGACAGATTCGATAGAATAATTATTCATTGTACATTAATATGATCACACGAATGGCAGTGTATATAATATTGGTATCTATTATTAAAAATTTCTTATAACCCCATAAGCAAAGCACACGTTATTTTTTTTCCTTATAGTGGTTTTTAAAGAAATAGAAATGTTTTATTCACAGATTGATAATAATTACTGCTTATTAAACTTTAAAATAAAAATATCTAATGCTTTAATGTCAAAAGACAATATATACGTTAAGTTCGATGTCAAGATATAATTTAAAATGGTTCCCAAGAGTTCGAAGTCAGCAGTCTTTATCGGCCATACTGTCATGAAACAGCGACGGTTGGCCCCTCACCAAGCGCTGGCTTCCTCTGCCCTCTATAATTCAAAACAACATGGCACCGCTCCAAAATTAATAACAACTTTTTTTCTGATAGTGCATCTAAATTTACGAGCATGACTTTAGACTTTGCTTCTATTTATTGATCACCTAAGTTCCTGATAGGAATTGCCGCCGCGTGCAGATAAATACTACTAGTCTCATAAATGTAGGCCATAATATAAGTCAACCTAATACTAAAATCACACTTTAATGACTATACTCTCAGATAAATGGTATTAAAATGTGTACTAGCTACATTAGCTATTTAATACAAGAACTGTCAAAGAAAATTTACTTGAAACCTGTTTTACAGGCTCTAAATCTCGTTAGGGGATGGATTTTTAAGCTCTTTTTTAAGCTGTACGGTGTCTGTCAGTCATCCAGTGCGAAGAATTTTATTTAGTAGAAGATGAGATCATGTATGTAGAACTTTCTACAGTTTTAGAATGATATTATATAATTGTAGAAGACCCGCGGTAATCCCACAAACGTTTTGCAAGACCATGTCGGATTGTCTGCCACCAACCCCCCGTTCAGATTTTTTTATAAAGCAGGCTTGTTGTCCGATAAAGTACGTACTTATAAAAAGTAATATTATACCTAAGGTGCATTGACCAAAATGTCTGTCATAGGCTTGTCGGATTATAAGGGGTACCGTATTAGCCAGAGGCCACATTAACGCGGCTTTACTGTCTTTGTGATTAGCTTTTTGCTCCGCCGGCATGATCAAGTAAAATATTTAATTAAAAAGATATAAAGCAATTGCAAATAAATTATTCCAGAAACTCTTTTTAATGTTATCGTATAGACTATAGAGCATCTTAGTTTCGGAGTGAGAAAGGCAGAACATCCAAAGTGAATAGACGGTGGTGACAAACATTGTCGATTATCATTGTGAACTGATGCGTGTGAACATGATACAAAAAGCGATGGTTTACATGCAACGTTGCAAAACATACTCTGTTTTAGCGATTCATCATCATCATCATCAGCCATATGACGTCCACTGCTGAACATAGCCCCCCCCCCCAAAGATTTCCAGATGGACCTGTCAAAAGCGGCCTGCATCCAGCGCGTTTTAGCGATTGCAAAATACATATTTGATTAACGTTTTTAAAATAATGTTATGATGTCATATAGAGAATCCGCCTTCACAAGTTATATTTATATTTTTTAGATTATTTAGATATACAGTAGTATAAATAAGCAATACCTACGCAAATATACAATTAATACCATATATTAATTCCCAAAAATAAACGCTAAAATACTAAATCCAAATCAACGAAAGGCTATAAATTCCCGCCAACGCAAACGCATCGGGCGACCAAATTGATGTTTATTCGTCGTTAATAGATTTATAAGCAAACTAAAGCCGTAGATAACCTTTGCGAGGAGCGCACGCTGTCACCGAAGGAACCGGTGCACTGTCTTCTACAGTCACATCAATTCCACTTCAATAGTTATAAACTGCTTCTTTTTAGAGAACTATTCCAGCCACAGCTGCAATTCTCATTTATATTGAATGTTTAACGTTGCGGCTTGCGGGTACGTTCTGAAGTTTAGCTCAACAAAGCTGAATTTAATTTCTTTTGTGACGTTTCGACTACGATTCAGAATGTGTTTGAATTAATCTTTGTGTGTGCATGTGGAAATATGAACGAAAGTGGATTGTATTGTTTGTTATTCAATGCTACCGTTGCGTCCTCGTTTATAATAAGAAACATAATCTTGCTGCTTATCTCACTGTCTTATTTTACCTTATCTTACTAATATTTTAAATGCCTAAGTGCGTGAAAACGTTTGGATGTTTGTTACAAGTGCGCAGATACATCTGAACGGATTTGGATGAAATTTGGCACACAGATAGACTGTGTCCTGGATTGACACATAGCCTACTTTTAACCCGACAATTTGCTCCAATGGGAAATAATGGGATGTTTGAAATAGATGACGCTGTCGTCGTTCAGTTGGTACTATACATCGCTATAGTATTTTGGGGACTTTTGGTAGAGGGAAAGGATTTCTTTTATGAGCCGGATAAAAGAAATCCTTAAGTTATCATCGCATCGCATGTTAAGGGAAGTATCGATGGTAATTCAAAATTCCTGTCATAGACGTTATGTTTGTAGGTAGTCGTGGGCCGTGGCGTTTACCTTTATTCGAGTACCTAGTCCGTGAAAAAAAAGTTAAAAGCCGCAGTTATTTTCATAAATGGTTGAATAAATCTCGGAGCGAAATTTTTGTGTTTTTCAATTCTAAATCAGTCGAACATTCAAACTGGCTTTGATTTTTTATCTGTGTGTTAGGTAAACATGAAGTTGGTGGATAGTGCGTCAATTTTTCTGTTCGGGGTTTTCAATGATGAAAGCCTTAAAAAGGATTTTTAAAAGTTTTATTTTTCGTGTGGTTATGAATGAAGAGATCTTTAATATATTTAAAATTCTTTAGTGTTGGTGCTGAATGTATGTAGCAGCATTTTAAGCAACATAATATACAAAATTTAAGTCGGTATTTAAAGTCGTATTTTACGTCGTCCGTGTAAGGTGCATCATATTTTTATATATTTCTGCCACCAAGCAGCAACGAGGAAGTATGTTTTTTATTATGAAGTCTTTACATTATAGTACCTAATTGTAATTACGATTATGAAAGGCAACTACTTTAAATGTAGCGATAGTGTAGTCGGAAAGCGGCGATAGCCAAGTTGGGAGTGGAACGGACTGCCGAGACGAATGTCTGCAGGTTCAAAACCCAAGGGCACACACCTCTGACTTTTCAAAATATTTATGTGTGTATTCTTTGTGAATTATCGCTCGCTTTAACGGTGAAGGAAAACCATTGTGAGGAAACCTGCATACCTGAGAAGTTCTCTGAATTTCGAAGGTATGTGAAGTCTGCCAACGCGCACTAGGCCAGCGTGGTGGACTAAGGCCTTAATCCTCTCAGTTGTAGAGGAGGCCCGTGCTCAGCAGTGGGCAGTATTTAATACGGGGCTGGTATGCTATGGCATGGTATAAATGTATATTCCAAATTTATTGAATTACGATAATTATGATGCTTACAGATAGTAAATCCACATATAAGATTTTAACTTCATAACAAGAATTTTCAACTGTTTTAAGTAAACGCAAAGTTCGGTGCTCGTCTCACTTGCGAGTTAACGCGTGCTAAACAACTCTTCCTGTAATACAACGAAAACTTTTGCACAGGTGTGTATTCAGAATTCACTTGATACTTTAGGCTTTCCTGGTATTAAAACTGAGTTGATAGTCTAATCAAATTGAGGCAGTTTGAATACGGTAGTGCCACACTAAAATAGTCTTTGTTTGCTACAGCACAGCGTACGGAGGCTATATCAGTGTAATGCCACTTCTGCACCCAAAACTAATTATGTAAACGCCAACGTCAAAATGAAAGAAAAAAAAGATAATCTTTCTTTAAAGTGTATTGTGTTCGGATTTCAAATTCATAGTCTAAATATGTTTCCCCAGCCCGTCAGGTGGTAGTGGATGGCCAAATGCGTACAGTTTCATTACACGTAACAAAGGAAACTTCATACAAACGGGAAGTTCTTTCATTTGAAACCTGTGGTGTTGACTCAACTCAGTTACATACATGATTGTCTCAGTTCTTTTGTCTTTGTGTTTTTATTTATTAACTACGCGTTTCAATGTCGCATGATTTACATTTTTAAAATAAAAAAAATGGACATTTATTAACGCACCTCGTATGCAGTATTCACAATTTTGCGATTATATAAAAATACTTTTTATTAACTCGTCGTAATATAAAAAAAACATTTCACGTATCTCTTTGAAGCGTGTCACACGTGAAAATTACTTTTTCGCCGTAGTATCTCTTAATAATTTGTAGTAAAAATTTTGTTGTAACTTAATTTGGAGTGGTTGTGACGAGAGTGGCTGTAGCGACAACGTCGCACATAATTTAACGTAGATACTTATATCTAAGTATCTACGTTATGAACTAAGTCATGTCAAGTACGTAACGTACCAGATTAGTATATAAGCACCATTAGTACATAGAATAAATCAGACCAAAAAACATCTCTTGTCTCATTACATCCCATGCCATCATAGGTATAATTGGCATATGGCCATTTTAATCTGCAGATATAGTTTCAATAACTATGCAAACGTGTATTTATATGACAGTACTTGAAATATGTTTTTATATGTGTCGAAAAATAAACCGAAATTTTGTAAAAATGGATATTGCACACAAAAATTCCAGGCATGCCAAAGTTACTACACCGCTATTCCATTAATTGATCGGCACACCTGAATACAAACGCAAATTCGTCCTTTAACATCCGCCCATTGATCTGCCGACTTTTATATCCTCTCTTTTTGCACGCAAAATATCCCAGCAAGAGCCACGTTTTTAGGAAGAGTAAACATCGTTGACGCGTCATGGGCAAGCGTTAAAAATGCCTGAGCACGCTTATACGGGTCGCTTTTAATGGGTCCTCGCTTCATTCTAGCCTATGGATTTGCGAACAAGCTATTTTAATGAAAAAGTAGGCAAACTATCTTGTGGGTTGACAGTCATTTTCCTATCAGTTCATAAAATGGCAGACGTGGATGTGATTTAAAAGAAATGGGTTAGTTTTAAAAGTGGTAGTAGAGTCATGATGTAGATAATGGACATTTGACCACATAATAAATGAACCGGATTTTTTATAGGTTTTCAAACATCTAAGTTATTATGGATGTAATTAAAAATAATTTTCAAGTTTTATTTCACGATTGGTAAACGAAAGATATGTCTTGATTCGTTTTTGAAATAAAATAAGTCTTTATTATTTAATTCATATATTTTTTTAAATAAGTTATTACTTCTTAAATTATTATTGTTCAATATTATAGATATTCATTAAATTGTTCCACGACATTTTAGCTATAATTAACATGACTTATTTTCCTAACAAATATACAATAAACATTTTGATAGACTCTTTAATGCATAAACACTGTAAATCAAGCTAATGTGTTTGGCTATTAAAAGATTAAATACCTAAAGATATGAATTATGGATGAAGTACACAAAATGTTGAATAAAGCTTTATGAAATTGTTTGAATATTATGTTCGTGGACGATGTATTACACCTGGGTATTATATATGAAACTTCTCGCTTCGGAAAATAGGTTGGTATGAATTTGATGCATTTATCATAGTTATTTGCTATTACCTTTGTTGGTAATCTACTAATGATTGATACTAGACTATTTTCTATTGAAGATAGGTGTTTTACGAGTGAATTTTGGGACTAAGACCGGGTTTTTTGAACTGTAGTTATCTTTTTGTCAGGGTTTTATTATGCTGGACGCGCTCGCAGAGCTTCGAGTGCTCCAGGCAAGCGCGTCCAGTTTAATAAGACCCTGACAGAAATATAATTACTACAGTTGAAAAAACGGGGCCTTAGAGATTTTAACTAAAGATATCTTACACGTACCGTCGTAAAAATCAATTCTGTGAGATTTTGATTAGCATAAAGTATTTCTTTTACGAAACGCGTTTGTATCACGAGTAACTACGTATTTTTCGTACTATCTATGCATATTTTATTATAATAAAGCAGGAGAACCGGCGTGTCTGTACTTTTAAAGAAATGTAATAAAAAGAAAAGGGGCGACTAAAGAGAAACAATGGAACAGAAATCAGCGATTTTTGTAATTCTTTTCTGTCTGTCTGTCCGTTTGTTTTTCTGTTTGTTTGTTTGTTACACATCTTCGAAACTACTGAACGGATTTCGATGAAATTTGGTACACCGATAGATCATGTCCTGGATTAGCACATAGGTTACTTTTTATCCCGGGAAAATATAAAGCGGGACTTTTATCCCGGAATATAGGAATAGTTGCGAATTAGAGTAGGATATGGGCCTCAGACAAAATCACTTGCCGAAATAGTCCAGGAAAATGGTTAATTTACAGCGGTTTCTATAAAACTGTGGGATCCAATCGATCTATCATTATAGCTTAGCTCTACACAGAAAAATCCGATCGATTGGTACATTATCAAAGTTTTGTTTGCGTCTTGCACAAGCCTTATTTATTCTACCGGGTCACGTAGTAGTGATCGGTAAACTTTACACCAGGCTCCAATACGTAGAACTTTAACCACGGCACGCTGTGGAAACAGCGCATCAGTACCGTTTGTATGTGACCGGTATAGTATTCGGCTGGAAATATATCACGAAGTATAGAAAGAGAAGCAAGTTTTTTTATTACATTGAATGACGAGACGAGCATGCCGTTCGCCTGATGCGATACGACCACCCATAAACAGTAGCAACACCATCCAGCACCCTGAGTTACAAAGTACTGTGTGGCATTCTACTGCGCTCGTCATCCTGAAATGTAACATGCTAAGTCTTATTATATCCAGTAGTTACACTGGCTACAATGTCCTTCAAACGGAAACAACAGTGCATGCACACTACTGCTTGGCGGTAGAAATAGACACTGCGGTGGTACCCACCCCGACAGACTCTTACATATGAGAGACAGCAGTAAAATATAAACAGTCAGCTATAAACCGTCATAGATGTGAATGACAGAGACGACACTCCACGAAGTCTAAGATTATCTACTTATTTTTTTTTATGGCTGCGCGTGACGAGACGAGCATGCCGTTCACCTGATGGTAAGCCATACGACCACCCATAAACAGTAGAAACACCATCCAGCACCTTGAGCTACAAAGCACCGTATGACACTCCACTGCGCTCGTCATCCTGAGACGTAAGATGTTAAGTCTCATTATGTCCTGTAGTTACACTGGCTGTGATGGACGGCAGCGTGTCTCACGCTGCCTCGGACGCCAGGGGCGTCCCTCGGTGTGCGGGGGCTTCTGAGCCCCCGCAATAACAGGAGAAGGACCGCAACAGCGGTATGCGCAGGGGCGGTTGCGGACGACAACTTAGACGTGAGTCGGAGGAATCCCGCAGCCGTCCCTAATGCGCCGAAGATGGCCATATAAAAAAAAAAAGTTACACTGGCTACAATGTCCTTCAAACCTAAACACAACCGTGCATGCACACTGCTGCTTGGCGGTAGAAATAAACATTGCGGTGGTACCCACCCAGACGGACTCTTACATATGAGAGTCCTACCACCAGTAAAGCTAATGTATTAACAGGCGTGTGTTGTATCATTATACTGCATTGGGTTCTATCGAATAAACTTTGCATTTCTTTAGTTTCCTTGTACGTCTTACAAATTACAGAGAAGTTTGCGTGTTCGATGTTTCACCCACAGCGCATGTTTTGATGAATATGCTGTTAATAACATTGAATCAATGTTTTTTTATAGAAATATAAATACCGATGATAAGTAATCTAACCGCCCATATTTATATATGGGGGAAATTGTGCGATATTGACCTTTAAAGAGAGGGAAGAAAAAGAAGGGTTTGTCGAACTATAATTTCAAATATCGAACAGAATTGTCGGGACAGTTTGTCTGGTATTTGTTGCATTGTAATAGTTCCATTAGTGCCTTTATAATAATATTTAATTTAATTAAATAACATTAATTGAGATTGTTTACGAAAAAAGGACTAAAACGCATTTAAAAGTGAATAATTTAAAACAAACCGTTATGATAAAGTAAGTAACACGAAAATATCAGACTTTTTAAGAACAAAATTTTTTTGCAAACGGCAACCCTTTGAAATAAAACAGAATTTTGTGAGTGAAAATGGGAAAAATCTTTGAACTCGAGGGTTGTGTAAATAAATTTTAAATGCGATATCGCTGTATCCTTTCTCGTACCTAATAAATTAACAAATGTATGAAAATCTAAGTGACATCTCACCCCTATTTCTATTACATCTGATGTTTTGTGTTGATCTGACGGTGCCTTTTTTGAAAAACTTCCCTTTGTACCGACGAATTTGCATAATTATTATTCTCAGTCATAACGCTCGGTGAAGGAATGGTAGGAATCAGGCGTGTTATCTAGTTTTCTTTTAGAGCTGAGATGATTATGCACGTTGTGCTGAGATGTGACACTTTAATCTGACGAGTTGAATAATGTATGACGTGACATGAGCACTTTATATACATATCATTCCTGCTTTTATTAATGGATATATACGAGTAAAATGCCGGATTCCTGAATGGTGTGGTAGGATATCAGGGCTTTGTGTGGTTTTTTATAGACTAAGCCTGAAAACGCCCGACAGTAGGAATTTCACCAATATTTAGCCAATTTTCTTCGTGCTTGTTATTTTTACGCAAATTACTAACTATGAAAAATACGAATTTTCGACGTGAGGATATATTTTTATTCGAATATTGATGTACAGATGGAAATTTACAATTTCATTATGCACTACTAGTTTAAAAAAAATAAAAACGACTCTAATCGTTACATCCCTATTGATTAGTCGTTATAATATGGAAATGAGTAATTGGATATGATAGTTTTTTCTATTTGAAATATTAGGTCACAAAAAATATATTATTTATTCAAAAATCAAAGCTTTGAATGCGGGCCTGGCAGCAAGTCTTGAATTTGTGAGTTGACTTGTGGGTATTTAAGTATTTTTTTATTGTTACCGAAGATATTGATATAGCAGTGAACCGTTTTACCCACAATATTAAATTGTAAATTATTCTGTACGATACTAGCATAATTATTTCTAAAAGTGTATATCTCAGGCAGTGAAATGTAAATTTTTTGAGAATAAAGTTTCTTTAACCTAATATTGTACATAAGTAGTAAGACATTGAAATCAGATTTTCATTAAATATCGAAATAAAACCAACAAATGAAGTAAACTCTATCCCATCAAAAACATAAATGTGAAATGTGGAAGCCAAGTCTAATATTAAGAATATGCGTGCTGGTCGACTTCACGGAAAAAAGAACTGAAATCTTAATGGTTGCCAAGCCTTGTAGATAATCCTGAAAATTATTTATAAGAACACAATCCATTCTAAAATAAATTTAAACTAATATTTCTTTGTTTTTCTGCTACGACAATGTATGATATTTCAAAATATAATTTCTGAAATTTGAATAGTCGAATTATTTACACAAAGCAGATAACTTAGTATAAATTTAAGCTCAAGATTTGACTTGGCTAGTCTTCACATACAATTTTTCTTATATTTGGCTAATAAACTTATCTTTATGTTACTGTTTTCATATTGTAAAGTCAACATATCCTACTCTTCGAAAAAAAATGTTTTCTGATAAAACTAGCCAAGACAAATCTTGAGCTTAAATTTATACTAAGTTATCTGCTTTGTGTAAATAATTCGACTATTCAAATTTCAGAAATTATATTTTGAAATATCATACATTGTCGTAGCAGAAAAACAAAGAAATATTAGTTTAAATTTATTTTAGAATGGATTGTGTTCTTATAAATAATTTTCAGGATTATCTACAAGGCTTGGCAACCATTAAGATTTCAGTTCTTTTGTCCGTGAAGTCGACCAGCACGCATATTCTTAATATTAGACTTGGCTTCCACATTTCACATTTATGTTTTTGATGGGATATCATTATTTTTTGTAAAGATATTACTTATTAAAATATTGAGTTAAGTAATTAAAACAATTACGTACGAAGTTACCTTTGCGCAATATTTATGAAGTTACTTATTTTAGAAAGAAAATAAACAATGTATTAAAAGCCGTAAACCGCTTCATCGTTCTGCTATGTGCACGCGATGAAGTCCTCTTGGTATAAAAACCTCTATTTAATAATTACTTAAACTCTATGATTCGCAAGTATTATAATAGAACGTCCAATGTCATCTCATGTCAAAATAATAAACGTCTTAATATGTAAATAAACATTGTAGAAATCATACATTTTTAATTTGAGCTCGAAACAGAAGTAAATATATAATATAAAAAACTGAAGAGTGGGCACGAGTTGCTGATGTCTATAACGTATCTATATGAACCTACCGTCGTTTCCCACAACAGCTCTGTTTAAAGTCGGAAAATTTATAAAAACATACAAGCAAAAGAGGTGCCCTAATACTGAGGGAACGTAATTAATGGATCAAAGTAAATAGTATTTAAATTAAAATAAACCATCAATGGACGTGTACGCCTAAACGTCCATTATTCTCAAGATAATTTATAGATAGTATGCAGATTTTCCGATTGCTTGGAAAATGTTTCAAATCTTAAAAATACACTGTTTTCAGATTTTTTCTTTTGTATACGTACAAATACCTATCTGGACACCAAATTTCAACTTTCTAGGTCATCTGGAAGTGGGTTAGGATTTTGATCTATATGTCAGTCAGTGATAAAAATGCCGATTTTTAGATGTTAATATCTCAATGACCGTTTGAGCCATATTTATGAAATTTTGGATTCTAGTTAACTTAAAGGGGTTTAATACATAAACCAAATCTCAGGTATTTACGTTAAATAGATATTGAGTTATAGAGGCGTCAAAAGTCGCTCCAAATGGTTCGGGTGAAACTACACTAGGCAGCTTCGACTTTTTTTTTTTTGCTTGGCTTGACACGCTGCCGCATGTCTCGATAAAAATTGCCACAACATAAACGTCGCAGTTATAAGAGTTGTCAAAACGCAAACGTAGCTTAGAGAAAAGTCATAAGAGTTGGTAGTTGGTACAACACAAAAGTCGCTTAAGTTAAAATCATAAGAATTTAAACAACACAAAATTTGCATAAGTAAAATCCATAAGAATTGCTACAACATAAACGTCGTTTAAGTAAAAACCATAAGAGTTGCTACAAGACAAACGGCATCATTAAGACAAAAGTATCTGTAACTTTGAATGCTATAGCTAATGAAGAAACTAGTCACAAATGAATTACGCCATTCTTTTATATGCTTATAAATGAAGTTACGAATTTAATTGCTGTTCCATAAAATGAAACCGTCCCGGATGTTTCCTTTGTTCTAACGTCATTGAAATTTTAAGAAACCTTCCAACTTGATGACCGCATTAAGATGGGTAGCTACTTTATGTTCATTTAATTAGCGTTTTTTCGTGGGAAGCTTTTAAGCTTAATGTGCGCGCAAAGTGGGGTCACGTTACGAAACATATTTATTTTCAAATTAAAGCCAAAATTATTTGCAATACATTTTGACAGTTCTTTATATATCCGCCTTAGGTCAGTTATAGGTTTTTAACTCGATTTCATGCCCACTTTGAAATTTCTAAATAAAATAACCAGAGTATTCTTCGCAAATACATTCAGGAAATAATTAGAATATACCATTTGGTCTTGTGATTTTTCGTGCCGTTTTTTTTAAATACAATACTATGTATAAAATCTAATTCATATCAGCCAAAATCCTCCAAAAACATGTATTTTATATCGCTCCTATTACGATCTCTGTGTTATTTATTTGATTTTACTAAAGTATGACTTAACAATTACTCTATTTTAAAAAAGGAAGGAAGGAAGGAAGATTAGGTTTAGTTTAGGTTTTGGTTAGGTTTAGATTAGGATTAGGCTAGGTTTATATTAGGTTTATGTTAGGTTAAGGTTAGGATTAGGTATGGATTAGATTAGGTTTAGATTAGGATTAGGGAAGGTTTTTTTTTGTTCTGTGTTCTTTTTGTCATGAGTGAAAGGAGTCACTGTGGAGTGTTGTGTGTATGATAATTTGATACGATGGCCGTTGCCCCCGTCGGTGTTTGCACTGCAGTCGTATCGTAAATAATACAGTTACTACGCCGCTGAGGCGCCGGCCGCCGACATACCTAACGTTTCGACAACCAAGAATAATATAAACGCTCAACATCGCGTAGGTACGCCTACAGCCGTCTAGTGAGCGTTATAGTACAACTGTACGCCCTCAACTCTCAAGGGCATTGGCGGCTCTTAAAGTCTTAAGTGAGGATCTTACTTCTTAGTTCTTCCTGATATTATAAATGCGAAAATAAGTGAAAATGTTTGGACGTTTGTATGGTAAGAAGTAAAACATCGCAGAACCATCTAAACGGGTTTGGATGAAATCTGGAACGTATAAAGATCACGTCCTAGATTAACATATAGGTTACTTTTTATCCCGGTAATTTATTTCTATGGATAATTGGATATTATTATATGATTCTTTGCGTAGGTGGTGGTGGCATCGTACTGTGTTTTAGGTACTTTTATAGCGGGAGAGGTTTTTGACGCGCACGAAGCCGCGGGGAACACCTAGTTTTAATAAATACTTGGAGAGATACAGCCATATTGGGTTGTATCCAGAATGGCGAATGTATCACGTTGGCAGTATACCTGTAGGTACTAATAAGGTAATGGGGCGTGTGCAAATTGCGCTGTTATTTAGTTGTATTACCTATTACCGGCGCGCACACTGCTAGTTTGGGATGCGTTTGCTAATCTGGACACACCCTTATAGCTTTCATACAATATATTATTTTATTAAAAATACTTATTATCCTTGAAATCTAATGATTGTACGTAGTTGCCGTTTCTCGCCGTTTTACACACGTTGTATATATACATACTATTATTACCCACCAACGTACATCTTTTTATATTTTACGTACATCTTTTTTTTAAAACTGGAAAAAGGTTTCCTTCATCCATCCGTTTACGAACATAATTTTAAGTTATATTTCTGGGCTAACTTACATTACATATTCCAGATAAAAACTTTTATTATTAGTGACGGTAAAACTAAGCTGGGATAAAATAGGCCATGCCTGAAATAGAACAAGGACATTTTGCAGCCAAGTGCGCAGAACACACGCGGTGTACTGTATATTCTTCTTTTTATGACATCCAACGATCGGGGTATGTTATAAAAGAAATTGTGGATAAGATAAAATTCCTCGACCGCTGCGGAGTATTGAAATTTGTAATTGAACTTATTGGACACGAGTCACGTCTCGGCGTTTTATTTTCGCTACAATGACGCCCAATGCCAAATAAAGTATGCCAATTGGGATGAAAGGCGTAAAGTTTGACAGAGTCTTATATCAAAGAGCATAATAGCTATATACTACGAAAACCTTATATGGCTTTTTTAGGGTTCCGGATCTCAAAAGGAAAAAAAGGAACCCTTATTGGATCACTTCGTTGTCCGTCTGTCTGTCTGGCTATCTGTCTGTGTAGACCCTTTTTTTAGGAACGCGTAAAGATATCATGTTGAAATTCATATCAAATGCCGTCTACGGTCTCTTTCAGGTGTAAAAATCAAACTGAGTCAACGCGATCAAAAGATATGACCGTTTATGTTGCAAACTTTGGCATATTTTGCGATTTCGCAAGTGAATAAAAACCCATTGGGTACTTTCGGTTGACATAGAATCATAAAATTTGGCAAGAAACAAGGTCTTACAGCACATGTAAAGGGAAAATCCTAAAACCGTAAATATGTACTTCAATAAAAAAAGGTGAATTTATAAACTTTTTAACTTAGATTAATTAACTAGGTCTTGCTCGGGGCTCCGCCAGCGTGCATTTGGATTTTTTTAAAGGGAAAGAAAAAGTGAAAAGTCTGTTGGTGGTAAGAGAGCATACAGTGAGAGGCGTCGTGTATGTTTTGCTTACCTTATAAGTAGGGGCAGGGATTGGAGAGAATTTAATGAATCTAGACATTTAGGCTTGTTTGGACAAGTAATTCTCCTGGGCCAGCCCGTACATCCAGTGAGAAATGCCTATAACTGTACAATTTTGTACATCAAGGGACGCAGAGACTTATGGATTGAAATTTAGACCATACACAAGACCACAATACTGTGCCAGAAAAAAACTCATAGAGTCGACTTTGAAATTGTTTTTGTCCGATACTTGAGAAGTCAATTTAAAATTTAGATACAGTCCAACGTTGTCGCGCCACAATACTATTCTTGTTTATTCAAGTTTCAAAGTTACAAAATGAAAACTGGGTTGTTGGTGACGATATTAGTTTTGGATAGTTTGCTCGGCGTAGATGGAATTTTTAGGCAACTTTTGATTTATATGCTACAGAGTAAACCACACAGAATGGTGAGTTGTTGAGTGCTGGAAATAACGAAACGACACCTCTGAGAGATTAATCTATATTATAATCACGATTTAAGGTAGGCATATGTAAGTGTTTGGCTATAGGTTCCACGGCAATGTCTGATTCTACCGTCCAATACAAGGTCCAAGGTTCAAGTGGTATTGTGTCTTAATTTGAATGAAAATTCAGCTAATTTAATTACTGGAAGCTATCATACTTGGTCGCAGATACAGTCTGGATGCAGGCAGCTTTTGGCAGGTCCGTGTGCGATGTGTGACATCATATGGCTAATGATGAGACTTAACATTAAATGTCTCTTTCGAGTGCAGTATAGTGTCCCGGAGTACTTTGTAATTCGTAATAAATTCCATCAGACAAGCGGCTTGCCCTATCAAACAGTGATACAATTCTCAGCGGGTATATGTATAAGCATAGGCCGGCGTAATTCTAGCGACCGTCGCAAGGAAGGTCTCTTTTTGATCGACAAAATTTATAACATCAGCACCAGTGCAGGGTTCAAATAATAAACTACGTCATATATAATATGGTTTATTCGAAGCTTCCAATTTAGACATTTTCGATGTTCGTGTCTACTAGGAATAAATGAAGTATCCGAAGTACTTGTTCCCTGCAGCAACTTGTACAGCCACAATATGATTTCATCGTGTTTCGCGACTGAATTTTCATTTAATATTAGTGGAGATTTTAATTTCAAACGTGCTTGTGGAAACTAATTTGCGAGTGCTTGAATTTACTCATTAACTCTTTCGAGATGCAAAATCTTTTGCAACAAGCTTCTCGAGAGGATGATGGGGAGACGAGTTGCGAACTTGTTGTTTACATAAACCTATTTCTTATTTATTAATTGTTTAATGTTGTGGATATTGTGACATATTAATGCATAAATGGGCGTAATATGCTGTAGGGCTAATTATTATAAATGTGAAGTAAGGGTTAAATGTAGGTATGTCATATTACATTTTGTAACGATATACGGAGTCTGTTTACATAAATTTTCGTTATTTTGATGGATGTAATAAACAAAATTGAAGTAATAATTGATTTTCATTTTTAACCTTATGCATCCGACTATTTTTTTTGTTAATATAAAACCATTGATATATAAAAAGCTGTAGTATTATTTACTTACAAATGCCTGACTGTCGCATCCCTGACTTTATTATTGGATAAAAAAGGTCAATTTATCAGACAAATATTTACGAAACAAAGTTTACTATAAATCAATGAAAAACTTTTGAAAATCGAACTCAACCATTGGTATCCCGAAACCGTGTATCTTTTAAAATGAAAGTCGGGTATTGGATTGCTTATCTTTGCCCCTTGAAATTTTCCCCGAACTTGGCTCCCGGCGGAAATCCGACCTGATACGGCGTTGCTAGTCGTTTTAAATCGTTCGCGTTCGCTTCACGTACTCGATACTCAGTGACAGCCCTGCTATATAAGATTATACGTAAAGTATTAGTATTTAATAAGGTTGGCATTATACACCTTTCCATCTCAATGAACCAAAAAACTACTAAAAAGGTTGCTTTAAATTGATATTTTTTATAATTTATTGATGTAATCCTATTCCCTATCTTCATTGCAGGGAATCGACAATTCTTCTGGTATTGCTGATGTCAGAAATAATTCAGCATAAGATGAAACATTTACTCCCTTGCCTACCTTTGCAAACACAAAAAGGCCTATCGCCATAGACCTAATTTCTTTAATGTCGGTCATCAACTACATACCATATTCAAATTAGAATATGGGTGTTAGTATTACAGTTTTCCATAATTTAGTAAAAACCATTATTCACGGTTTGCTTTTAGAATATTAAGACGTGATGACGTTTAACATTTTCAACATAGATCTAATCGTTGTATACGTACGGTAACCTAATTGCTCAAATTCTTGACCTCAGCATAACATTGTTTTACCTAAATGTACTGAATTATGTAGCTTGGTGAAAGTTTGAGTAATTAACTTGAGGTATTTTTTACTTATTGCTAAAGAGGTTTACCTGTATTTGTTTTTTTTATTTATGATATAACCTCTTTTCTGCATTTTCTTTTGTATTAAATAAATAAACAATAGGAATTAGAATTTTATTCCAGGAAACTTAGACTAGCCAGGAAAGTACAAGCAGGCGGGCAGAGACGCCAGCAAAAGCTACTATATTTATAAGGACTTGCTCACGGCTCCGCCGGCTTTATATTTTCCCGGGATTAAAAGCCTATGTTACTCTCTGATGATGTAGCTTTATATTGGTGTAAGAATATATAAAATCGGTCAAATAGTTTTTGAGTTTATGCGTTACAAACATACAAATCTTTCCTCTGTATAATCTTAGTACAGAATTTTATTTTACAGCAATTTTCTAAAACCAGTCCATTATCCATTTGGTGTTAAAGGAAAAAATAGATCAATTGATCTGATCTAGATTCATCAGAGTACATTATTCTCGTGATTGCAATCTCATATCTTTCAAACCTTTGTGTTCAGTGTTCCTGTTTGAAACACAAGGTTTGTCTGCGATAAGATTCCTCCTGAGTTGATGTTGGGTTGCTCGTAAAGTCATCAGGGGTCTACATGATACAAAATCCAAAATCACGTGTCAAATGAAGCTATAAGCAGTGTTTGATTAATTCCCAGATATTTGAGGGATTTTAGAAGTAGATTTAGGGGCGTCAACATAGTAGGGGATTGGAAAACGGACCTTGTTTCGCGTATTCTTGGAAGGGGTTTTTCTTGAAAGCATGCCTTTTTGCGACAGTTTTTATTAATTTTGCAGGTAGGGGAGGCCGGGGCTACAATTAACGAAAAAAGGATTTTTAGTTGTAGATTAGTGATTATTCAATAGCCATATTTGATTATTATGTTATACGATGATTTAATTATTCAGGTATCGTATAATTATCTCAAATTAAACAAAACAGAAACGATGACGTAAATAGAACTCTTTTTCACAAAAGAGTCAGTTGTTAATTCTTACCTCACGTTCGGGGCTAGAATTAACAGGTCGAGGGTAAGTATTAACAGAAGGGGTAACAATTAACATAATGATATGCTGACTCATGTAGAGGAAAACAAATATATTTATGACACATTTCTTTATTAGGTAATTAATACAGACTTGTATGGGTTATGCTTTCTTATAAACTGACAACAATAATCACAATAAAAAAAATAATAATATGTAATCATGAACGATACCAATTTTTTTTTCTAATTAGCTATATTCAACGGTTTATAGTATATTTATTCTGTTATATATTACATATTAATCAGTCTCTGTTATATATTATTCAGTCTTGCATTATTCATCATTTTTATGGTATTAAATAACCAAAACAAACGACTTATACAGCATAATGATTCCTTATGTTTACGCGAATGTTATACATTGAAATTAAACTAATTAGGTAGGTTACCTACACCTCAGTCCGCCCCGTGACCACCAAGTGCTGAAAAGCCTTCGAAACGTCGGGAGAAAAATAAAATAAAAAACCGCGATAAAATCCGTTAAATTAGTTTAATTTCGACTTATACAGCATTATAAGATCCGGTACAAAACGGCTTAAAAAATAGTCGGCTATGGTTTTTTTTTTTACGCGGAGAAAGTGAATTATTACTACCGCCCAGTGTTCAAGGGGAACGACTGAGCGGTTATGTTGGGTTCACCGTGCCTTACGACCCGACTTTGAGCCGCCCGGAGAGATGGAAAATGTGTCCCTAACCCGGGCCGGCCGGTCCCTAACCTATGTACACCGCACGGCATACCAACCAAAACTCCGCGATGGCCATCTTCGGCGCATTAGGGACGGCTGCGGGCGTCCTCCGACTCACGTCTAAGTTGTTGTCCGCAACCGCCCCTGCGGCTATGGTTGCTTCTTGTTCGGCAATGAAACCTAACCGGGTTTTTTGTAACCCATTTCTCAGTAGAAATGGGTTACAAAAAACGGGTGCACCAGCGTGCACCCGCTTACTTTTTTTTCACGAAATTGAAGAGTGAAACGTAGCAGAGCTCAAATTCTTTTGCTACATTTCTGTTCTTCTCCAACACTTCTAGCGCAGCCAACTCGTAGACCTCTTGGAATGTAGTGCCCCGCGTAGTTTTTCGTTTATAGGTTCTCATAATGTCATAAAACAAAACATTTTAAAATAACTATACACAAACATTCAGATACCCTGTTAATAATAGCCCTCACATCCGGGGCAGCTATTACACGTTAAAACAAACCCCGCAAATTTGTTAATTGTAGCCCCAAAGGTTCATTTAAAGAATTAAATAACATACTAAAATATTGATCAATAATTTTGTCAATTAAGCAAAGTAGAATTATTAAGTATAAAATATGCTGCCAGAGAATAATGAATATTATCATAGCACTGTATAATTTTTGTAGAAATCAAAAAATTGTAAACTTTAAAATGTTCTTTACCTGCGTAAAAATGTCACCCGGCATACAACTCACTTGTATGGCGAGTAGGCCGCAACTGACCGATCCTGTGGCATTGAGCTTGGTCTAGTTGACGAATTAAAACTCGCGTTGGAGATGTAGTGTGTATAGTTTTAGAGAATTTCGCTTGTTAATACTTACCTCCGTTAATTGTAGCCCCGTCCTCCCCTATTTTAAGCAGTCTTTTGACACTACAACCTATACAGGCTTAATACGTTTATCAGTCTATAATTGCCTTTAGTATAGTTATTGAAGAAGCACTGGTTTGAAATTAATTTGGCGAACTCCTCGTCTCGTTATTAGGCGGAGTTCACACCACATACAGTGAGGCGTTTAATAAACAGACAGTCTCACGAAAATTGGATGGATAGCTAATATAATTTTAATTACAATGATGTTTTCAACTGTATGCGGAACGATGGATGAACAGTCATTTGGATGTTTAGTGGAAACACGTTTGCGTGCTCGTGTGATTAGAATGTTAAATATGTACATTTCACATGAACCTTGTAGGATAAGTTCATTAGTTTCAATTTAAATAAAGAATCTAGAAGTCCATTAGTATGCGTTACTTTAAGTATATTATATAATTATGTATTTAATCGGTATGTAAACATTTTCGTTTAAATTCAGTACCTACTTACGACATTCGGACATAATATTATGGAACAATCAAAAATACGAGTGGAGTAAAACACCAAAGACAATAAATAAATGTATTTTCCTTTAAATAACAATCGAAATACCCGAAGGACCTTTCCAATTTAAAGCGTGGTACCTGGGTCACCAAATCATAGCTCCAGTAATAGTGTAAAACCACCTTAAAATAATTCAAAAGTAAGTACTTAAAGCATTCTATAGAAGTATTTTATTCTATTTCTTCCGCCAAGCAGCTACTGTGTTGCAACTACAGTGTAATTACTGGACATAATGAGACTTAACATCTTATGTCTCAGGATGACCAGCGCAGTGGATTGCCACACAGTATTTTGTAAGTCAAGGTGCTGGATGGTGTTGCTACTGCTTATGGTCGTATCGCTTACCATCAGGCGAACGGCATGCTCGTCTCGTCATTCAATGTCATAAAAAAAAGTGTACAGGGTGTCTGGTAATATGACGTATTCCAGTTAAGAGCATATAGATTGAGTCAAAAGCAATCGATTTTGTCCCATGAAGCCCTATCCGGAACTCGTGTACACACTATTATCGCGGCGGTAATGCCGCGCGCGTGTTGAAAGCCACAATGTTTGTATTAGCTCGCGATGCACGATACACGTCGGATACCAGCGAGACTTATAGCCGACCTTTTAACCTAAAATGTTTGAATTTTGTACAGCGATTAATGAAGGCAATTATTACAAAAATGTTGGATTATTTTTTTATTGTACGACTGGAATGTTAAACGGGTATTTGGATATGTATAAAAGGGTAGGTATTAATTATCAGGTCTAATGATAATAATAATAATACCAGCCCTGTATCAAATACTGTCCCACTGCTGGTCACGGGCCTCCTCTACTACTGAGAGGGTTTAGGCCTTAGTCCACCGTAGTGGGTAGACTTCACATACCTTCGAAATTCTTATAAAGACCTTCTTAGGTATGCAGATTTCCTCACGATGTTTTTAAATATTGAAAAAACAAGTAATTTTTATAATTTAACCTTGTTGTTGTTGTGCTATGGAAGGAGCTATGCTCGGAGCCTCTCTGAAGGACAGAATTCGGAACGAAGTGATCCGCCAGAGAACCAAGGTGTCCGACATAGCTCTGAGGGTTAGTAGGTTGAGGTGGCAATGGGCTGGCCATATATGTCGCAGAACATATAACCACCGGAGTAAGCGTGTTCTGGAGTGGAGATCGCGTCTTGGTAAACGTAGCGTGGGACGCTCTCTGGCCAGATGGCGGGACGACTTGCACAAGAGGGCCGGCAGTAACTGGATGCATAAAGCAGCAGACCGGGCTCTGTGGCGTATATTGGGAGAGGCCTGTGTCCAGCAACGGGCTGATGATGATGATGATGAACCTTGTTTTGATTTTCCAGTAAGCTATAAACTACCCTATCAACTATAACCGTTAATGTACCTTTAACCCCAAACGGTAGAGGAGTGTTGGCCGTCAAAGGTAAAACGTAGCCTTATCTTTAAATTTCCCTGCTAATTCTTCGTTCGCGATGTGATCGGGGACCCTATAAATCTCGGATTTAATAACCATCAAGGGAGCAATTTCGACCGGAGGCCTAAACTCTTGTACGGTAGGGTTTTTTCTAATTTCTACTCGGTATATATCAAGGTATTATTGCGCTATTGTGATTCGAGTCACGCTCAAACCTCTTTATTAACTCAGTTGGGTAACTCAATTTGGCGTTGAAGGGATGACGAGAAGGGCTTGTGTACGTGCTATCTGTACTTTTGTAGAATGTGCCGGTGAATTGTGCAGTTTCCTATAGATAAGTGATCTTTTGTTCGCGCGATACAGTCCGGCTCTAAAGAATTCTTTGTGAATTGTTCGTTGCTTTAGCTCTGAAAATGCATGAACTTTTTAAAATTCCTTTATATTGATACGGAGCGAAAATATTTTTGTGCCGTTGCGTCTATTTTTAAACAATTTATCAATTTTGGGATAATGCTATGTCATCATAGACTATTTTTCTGTGGCTAAAAGTATAAATTTCTTATCACCTTGACGCTTAATGGTAAGTACCTACAGCATATACCTAGTGCGCTGTATGCAGGATGTTTTATTAAATGAAAACCAGCCATAAAATTAAAGCAACTAAACTGGATGTAATATGTGGTTAAAGTAAGCTTACTAAGCCGGAGTACATTCATAAAGACAGGTTGACAATGCTGTCGAGTGACGCACCGTCTCCCATTGGTCGATAATATATATTGTGAACAAAACCGTTTTCTGATTAGGTGTATCGTAGATTTCCGTATCGGGTTAAAAATAAATATTCACTTATAAATTAGAATTTACAGTCAATTGAATATAGAGTTCAAAAAAGCATGCGTTATGAAACCAATAGTAATAATAATTAATCGTATAACGAAAAAAAATTATAAAGGAAGCCTTTACGCGCGCAGGAATTAAACTGAATCCTACTATAATAATAGTAATATTATAAACGCGAAAGTTTGTAAATATGTATGGATGTTTGTTCCTCTTTCACGCAAAAACTGCTGAACAGATTTCGATGAAATTTGGCACACAGGTAGATCATGTCCTGGATTAACACATAGGTAAAATATTTTCCCGGGAAAATAAAAAGCGGGACTTTTATCCCGGAAAAACTTTTTAACGCGGGCGGAGCCGCGGGCTAAATCTAGTAGAGTATAATATTTTACTTTTGTCAATTTATTTACACTTTATACACGGAGTAAAGGCGGACTTAATGCCATAGGCATTCTCTACCAGTCAACCTAAAGTGGTGCAGAGATACAAGAAGGCAGGTGCGTAAATAAGGGAGAATTAAGTAAAGAATAATATGTCTTATGTAAAGAATAATTTCCCATAGTTATAAATTGTCAAAGATGGTTTAATCACACTGCACGTTTATTTTACGTTGACAGAAACGGCAGCCGAAGTCAACACCCCGGATGACGGTTAAGTAATGTTTGCGCCCGCTAAAAGCTGACCCGTGCTCGTGTAGTGTCAATGTTCCACGTTCAGCCACTCTCATTGTACTCAAAGTGGTGTGACTCTAGTGGTTTGACAACGCATTGATTAAAGTCGTCTTGTAGGTTCAGGGAATAAAAGAACTAGGGGGATAGAATGTGAAAAAAAAAACACGGTGCGTCTCCGCTTCGTTTTATTGTGATTGGTTGAGAGATTGACGTATCGGTCTCTCGATCAATCACGAACATCAAAATACCGATACGTCAGTTTCTCAACCAATCACAATAAAACGAAGCGGAGACGCATCGTGTCTTTGTGGGCTTAGAATTTGGCACAAAACACGGCACGACACGGTTTTGTTTTTTTGGGATTCGTTAAGAGTAATGATGCGACTCGAGTCGTGTTTTTACTCGAGTGAAATTGTCAAACTCGTACTCGAGCGAAAAAAATATTGATTCGAGTCCATTTGCACTCGAGTTGCCAAGTCAACTCGGCGCACCAAGTAGCCTCGGTGACCGCTAGAAGTTACTAGAAGTCGCTAATTCACTAGTCGCTGTCTACGTCGCGAACGTTATTGCTACCAATGTAACATTCTTATAGCGAATTCAGCATATTTAATGTGATGTAGCATGCAAAAGTTAAATTTAACTAGTGAACAATAACTGTTATAGTGTATATTATTTCATCTGCCGGCATGTTAGTAATTACATAAAAATATTTAAAGAAATCTCACTCGAGTTACAGGGCGTGTAAATAGTCAACTCGAATGACTTGAAAGCTCGAGTACAACTGGAGTGACGGACTAAAATTACTCGAGTGACTCGAGTCATAAAATCCTACTCGAGACGCATCACTAGTTGAGAGACTAACACGTGACTGACATATTGGTCTCTCGATCAATCTCAAACATCAAAATTAAACGATATCGTCTTACGAGTTGCGTTTTTTTTGTCACATTCTAAGCCCACAGTAAAGTTTATTGGAATAAGAGTGATCGTATTCAAATTTAAAAAAGATTCGATTTTTAAAATTTCGTATTATTCCGAATTTTGTTATTTGAACGTCATTGTAAATTGAGGTGTAATTCAGGCACATGCGTTGTACATTTTTAAATTTGGAAGGTATTGTGTTATCGCAATAAGTGATCTAGAAAATCTTTGAATATGAAACAGGTGTAGGTAAAGTCTTATTTATTTGGCAAATTATTATTAACATGACGGAATATTTTGTTGGATGTTTTTCTCTTAGACTAATAGTTTTTCTTAGAAACTTGTGATTGAGCCTGTGATTTGGGGCAATTATTTTCAAGTATATTGAAATTTATCGTCTAAATAGTCTACAGATTTAGTAATTGGTTCTTGAATAACATTTTATGTTTTCCTTGATAATGTAGCCTAAACAAATTTTGTGGAAAATGAATATTAGTTTCATCGCTGAATCGTAAACGCCTAACACCTAAACAAACACTACAAACGCCCTTTTCGATGTTAGTGAAACTGTTTATGTCCGGACGCGTCGTAAATTAAGTTTTAGTATTCGATATTGCGACATTAAAATAAACCGATTTTATGACCTTTCAGCGAAACCTAGTTATCTATTCAAGTCTGAGAATTTATGAGTCAATAAAAAATAATAGGTGTTTAATAGGATGATCTAAGATTTTCATTAAAAACACAAAGAAAAGTACTGACATCACGGCTACCCCTGAAGGGGTAGGTAGAGGTGCAATCAAGGCATCCACTTTTCGCCATGTGTGTTCCGTGCCATGATGTGATAGGATACGAGCCTATAGTAGTATAGTTCACCAATTCCAGACTCCAGATTGATACTGAGCACAAAAATAAAATATCACTTTGTCTGACCCGGGATTCGAACCCTTACCCTTCGAAGCGGTAGTCGTGCCGCGCCCAATAAAACTACCCCACCGTGGCAGTCAAAAATACCTCATATACCCAAAATACAATGACTTTCATAATTGTACCTACTCATTTCACGAATCTAGTTATGCAACTATATTTCTACAGGCGAAAGAAATTGCAGTGGCATTTCTTAAACGTACTCTCTGTTCGATTAATAAGATAGGTTGATTCTTTTCAGTAGCACCACTTTGAAGGATTATTGATTGACAATTGCGTAAAATCTTACGGCGTGAAATGTACCGGTCATGTTAATTTTGAAGTTACAATGAGGGTAAAGGCAGATGTATACAATATGATGTTAATACGTTATATAAAATGCAGAATACGATAAAAAACGATAATTCTATGCTATGAGTGAATGGTTTTTAAAATTACCTTTTGTTTTATTGTTAGTAAGTAGAACGTTTGTATTTATTAAATAGTACGAGTTCTGATAATTAACAATTTAAACTATTTTCAGTGAAGAATTCTATACCCGCGTAGATTTTATGACTTGCAGCATAGGATTTATAGGGCTTCGATTTCAAATTGTACAGGGTTGTAAAAATACACCGGAGACAACATGGCCACTATGTTGTACGCATAAATGAGACTGCATTTTGTTTTTTTGACTGTTTATTGTAGTGCCTCGATGACATAGTTGTATTACGGTACGACTGCAATGCTAAGATTTTGTTTCGATCCCCAGGTCGGGCACAGTGATATTGAGTTTCTCTCTTCAGTATCAGCTCGGAGTGTGGAATTTGTGCCAGATATGGGCATAGGCTCGCCCCCTATGGGACGGAATACGCTCGGCGAAAAGTGGGTGCACTAGTTGCGCCTCTGCCTACCCCTACGGGGATAATAAGCGTCAGTGTGTATATATGCATATTATTATGCACAGATACTAAAAAAAAACAGTATGAATTTAGTGGTGGTAGGACTCTCATATGTAAGAGTCCATCTGGGTGGGTACCACCGCAATGCTTATTTCTACCGCCAAGCAGCAGTGTGTATGCACTGTTGTGTTTCAGTTTGAAGGGCATTGTAGCCGGTGTAACTGCAGGACATAGTGAGACTTAACATCTTACGTCTCAGGTTGACGAGCGCAGTGGAATGCCACACAGTACTTTGTAAATCAAGGTTCTGGATGGTATTTCTACTGTTTATGGGTGGTCGTATCGCTTACCATCAGGCGAACGGCATGTTCGTCTCGTCATTCAATGTTATTAAAAAAAATGAATGAGAATGATTGGTTAAAGTTAAATAATAACGCAACCTTACAGTCCGGTCCGCACGATGAAATAACAATCTTTACAAACAAAGTACACAAAGAGTGTACAAAGAAAATATTATACCGTTTTCATAACAATCCCCTTTACGTACAAGTAACTGTTTAACATAATGCTGCTATATTCAGTGAGAAGAAATTAAACTGTTCCCCGAGGATAATCCGGGAAGGGAGAATGCTACCATGGCCGTAGTAAAATTAACTCGCAGTGTACTAATGTGGCTTTATTAGCGGTTTATTGTTTAAATTTCGAACACATTCAAAGCCGAGGTGATAAGGCCAGTTCTCTAGTCATAACTGTATATATTGTATGTGGAATGGGCGTGAAAGCTTTTATTTTAACCGTCATTCACTGCGTCATTTAGATAAAAATCACTCGCTGTATGCGTCATTAAAAAAAATACTACGGCTCTATTTCTGCGTGTTATACTAAATTGAAATGGTGAATGTTATCTACCAGAACAGTCACAAAAATTATCGTTAAATAATTTCAAAATAACATAAATTACAAAAAAAAAAAATATTCATAATACCTTTTGTTTTTACTGTTCAAAAAAGTTTGTGGCAGTCAATTATATAATCTTGTAATAAGAATTAGATCGCACTACCCGTGCATTTGCACTACTGAACTCACAACCAGTAACCTATGTCGTGCACTAAGTACGTTCATTAGTATTAATTAATTTCGTAGAGTAACGCACCCTACGACTCACAGTTTATTTACAAACTCTGAGTGAACCTCGCTGTTATCATAAAAACCGGGAAATAAACACCGAGCGTGTCTTCCAATGAATATTCCAAAGAGTTTTTAGGAAACTTTATTATCCACGTTAATATTGACTAGAAAACAATGTTTATGATTTTCTTTTGTTACCTCACACCTTAGAACGAAAACGACACAATAAAAAAAATGAAAATGTAGTTATCGTTATAATAAAATGATTTAAAACGAAGTTCTCAATAGAAAAACAACTCAAACACAGCCATATTCAAGCGGGAAAAGGACCAAACTGTTATATGCGGCGTTTTTTATTATAGTTTTCATGAAAAAGGGACCAGTTTTAAATCATTTTACGACGATAACTCAATTTCCGATTTTTTTTAATTATGGCGTTTTCGTTCTAAAGGTGGGACTTGGTGCTCGAGAAAGATACACTAAGAGGTAACTATAGTGGTTTTCATGTCGGTCTGTGGGCAGTTAAGCGGTCATTATTTTAATTCGGGTTTAATCTCGAGATCATAAATTTACTAGCTGAGTTGATTATAGTTGAGATTGAGTAGGTGACTAACTGTCTCAAATACCAATGTGTTGTAATAACTGATGTTTCTAATTAATCCTGATGTAGTATTGTACTCGAAGAACACTTAATTAATTTCATATTATGATTTTTTATACATGTTAATGGCCATGTAGTGCCTGAATAATGATTTCTATATTTTTATGGAATCTTGAAAAAGAAACAGAAGGTACGCCGGTTCGTGGGTTCGAGTCCCGCCTTTGACTGTTTCTTTTTCAAGATTCCATAAAAATATAAAAATCAACACATAATTACTTAATAAATGATCAACAATCAATAAATATTTTAATAAGAATTCATTTATGAATTATATTACGTATGCTCACGTATGCAGACACATCAGCTGCTGTCTGCGAAATGTACATTCTCGAAAGTGATCGAGCACCGGCATTTAAAGGCGATAAAATATTTAAAAAATTTCCTTTTCCATTTTCGTTTGTAAAATATACCCTAAACAAATAAAAAATTCGGAGCGTTGCCGCATTTTCGACGAGACAGAGTTTTGTCTTCAACCCTGTCAAACTGTCACGAATTGTGCCGGTTACGAACAAAACCCATTACTCGAATGTCACTTTAAAGTAGTGAAAGTTATACGTGTCCAAATATGCCGGTGAAATAAAATGCTAACAATAAAAAAATGCTTCTATATCTTTTCTTAAAACTTCGTGAGCAAACCTACATGTGAAGTGTGCCTAACCCCCATAAGTAGTAAAGAAGGTCCGGGCTCAGCTGTAGGTCAGTATATAATACAGGACTGATTGCAATGCATATCACATTGCACTTATAAAATACATGACAAAATATATTGAATACGCGTATCGTTGTTGCAGAGTCAGTAATCTCAGACCCAGTTCAGTATCCACTAGGGCTTTCATTTCGAGACTCTCGGTCTCGAAAATTTCGAGAGTCTCGACGAATTTTTTATATTTTCGAGACTCGAGACTGCTGCTTCCAGTCTCGGGAAAACGAGACTTTCGAAACTTGCATCAAATAATTATTATTATTGAAAAAAATACTAAACTATCAGGATCTTTTTAAATCCGGGTCAGTGGCGGCACAGAAAGATTAAATCAAATCAAATCATATTAAATTTTGATAATCTGTCGGAAGTCGCAAGATAACCTTATTGAAACATATACGGGTGTTTATAATTAAGTTCATCATTGTTATGATAAATTGGGACAGATCTCTTTTTGAAAATGGAAGCGATAGGGGGAAATACTCAAACTGTTGCTAAATCCCTGCTAACTATGGTTTGGAAAGTTACGAAAATCCCAGGCCATGAGACAACCCAAAGCATTTATATAACATTATAATTAAGCATATCGAAGGTCACGGAGTGCACATGTGCATGCTATTGCAACTCACGTAGGACTCGGCTCTAGAGCAGAGTCTGTCGCTGTTTGAAGATGAGACTCGAATAAAATGTCAAATAAGCATGAAACAATACGCGGCACCCTCATACACTTTATTTATACGGTAGCGGGTCGCCGATCGCCCAACCGCCGTCTGCAGGCCCGCTTTAAAAGATGCTGGAGATAGTCTCTTCTACGTCTATTACGAGAAGGGAGTCTTCACTTACTATAGCATGACATTTTCTATAGTATACTATAATTACTTACTATAGTTTCGACTCCAAAAACCTGCGACCCGAGACCGTTAAAAATACAAAAAGTCCCAATACTTTGAGACACGAGATGACTCAAACACTAATGCTAATCTATACATACTTCTAGCGTAGAATTAGAGATTTAGATTTATGTGATTTACTTCATTAAAAATTATAAAAGACAATCCCCCGCTGAGTCTCTATGTATGTCTTAACGTCAAATTACTCAAATACTACCGAACAGCTTTCGTTGAATTTTGGTATGAAGATAGTTGGACACTCTGGAAAGGCTATAGGCTACTTTTTATCCTGGTAAAGTTATTTCACGTGGTCGAAGCGGTGAGCAAAAGCTAGTTTGTAATTAAATCAAATCCTCGCTCTGAAAGTAATTATCCAGCGCTCTTTGTCTTTTACGTGATAACTATAAAAATTGAAAATTCGTATAAGTAATTGGTAATTTAACGTCCATATGGGTTTATAACAGTGTGATTTATAAAGTACTTTATTGATATATCTTGTATTGACTGCCTAAAAAGTCTATGAGTCGTAACCTACGAGTATAATGACTATTTTTTAGTAGTCTCGAAAGTCTCGTTTTTTTCGAGACCGGACCAAGTCTCATTTTTTGTTCCCGAGACTCGTAAATGCACCGAGACTGAAAGCCCTAGTATCCACATAGAAACAATCTAATCTTCGATACCAGGGTGCCGACAACAAAGTAATGTAACAAAGTTTCATCGTGAGTAGGTACTCATTAGACAAACTTCATTACTTTGATGTGTTTACTTCAAGACTTTAGCCATTTCCTACAACGGAGTTAATTCTAAGTTAGTCTATTAAATTAGCCCTATGAAACTTATAATGCTTGTTCATGAGTGTGGAATGATAGAGTTTAGCCGCCTCACTTTTCTTTGCAATTTTTCTGTCTATTTTATGTAACCACTAGAGGGCTTTCTGTTTTCTCATTTGCTTGTCGTGGATAGTACCTATAGCTGTTTGCCAAGAGGTTTCGAATATTGGACCAGTCGTAACTCTTTTTTTTATTTTTTTGGGAATTCTCTCATTAACTTGCTGTGCATTATTTGTTGTGTTTATATTTTTATTACGATGTTTTTTTATGGCATAGAATGACGAGACGAGCATGCCGTTCGCCTGATGGTAAGCGATACGACCACCATAAACAGTAGAAACACCATCCAGCACATTGAGTTACAAAGTTCTGTGTGGCATTCCACTGCACTCGTCATAAGATGTTAAGTCTCATTATGTCCTGTAGTTACACTGGCTACAATGTCCTTCAAATTGAAACACAACAGTGCATGCACACTGCTGTTTGGCGGTAGAAATAGACATTGCGGTGGTACCTACCCAGACGGACTCTTACATATGAGAGTCCTACCACCAGTGAAGTTTAAGGTATAATTATTAGAAAACAAAAATCTCACGGTAGTCTACTTCTTATACCGTTTGTAATGTTAGTACTTTTAAGTATTACAAAAAAGATAGCAAAAGTTTTGATTTCTAGTTAAATATACAAAAAATATAATTATCGTTAATTTCACAATACTGAACAAAGAAAGCAAGATTGAACAGTTTTTATAAAATGGACTATGGATTCTATGAATATTATTTTAAAAAAATGTCGAGTATCAGGTAAAAGTAATTCAATAGTGAAATGCTATTTTCGTTTCAACGTGTTATAAAGTAACAATAGCTACAGTAAACACGAATAGTAACAAAATGTTAAACCTTATCTGCATTTCAGATGTGAACCTATTGTGTCTTGGATATTTTTGTAGTGATCATTGATGTATAAAAGTTGTGATAGTTTATGTTCAATGTTTATATTGTTAGAAATAAGGTATTCATGAATTTACTCTCTAATATCAAAAGGCATTTGTAGCTGTCTCGTTCGCTTTACCTCTTCTTATAAGAAAATTGGAATTCTTCTTTGCAATGAAATTTGCATCAAACAGTTTTAATCCCAGTGGGTAGACTAGGTGCTATTTATTTCTTTGCTCGATAAAATTATCAAGTTATTCAAAAATTTTAATGAATTGAAAATTATAATTGGGCATAATAATGTAAAAATACTGAGTGCTGAATAAATGAAAAAAATATTAGAAACAGCATTCGTTTTTGGCAATGGTTTTAGATAATATGTGTTTTTTTGTATGACTACGTAACATATATTACATAGCGCTAAATTCTATACATTTATCACGTTTAAATTTTTTATCTTTAAGGGTTTGGTCGTATTATGAATATTAGGCCACAAAACTCTGATCTCTGTTAACATAGCATCGACCGCACTGAATCGTAGTTCTAATCTTCCAAATGTAGGTAACTATGTTTAAAGAATGTGATGATAGTGTCATGGCTCATGTCTGATTAAAATAAAAAAGTAATAAGTGTGCAGTTCTTGTACTGCTGTTATTTACGTTCAGAAATCTTTACGGACTGTTTTGTGTGAGTTCAAAAATATAATTTTAAAAGCGTGGGTCGCCGGCATGGCATAACGCTTCGAATAAATAACTGGAAACTTTTTCAATTTCATCCCGCGATCCGCAAATTGTGTTTTGCGTTTGAGTAAATCGGGAAATGAATAACAAATTTCGGCTTCCATAATCAACGAAAGGGAAATTAATTGCGATACCTCAGGTTCGTTTGACACGAAACTCTTTTACTTTTATATTCAGTTTTATTTTCTAAGAAGTTTTTCCGCATGGCGGAGTATGCGAGGTATCGTTATATTATTTGCTGTGACATCTCAGAAAAACGCGAAGCTTAATTAGCTCCGCGTTCTCGCCTTATATTTCTTTAGCGTAACAATTCATTAAACGTGAGCTAATCATAGTTTCTGTATTGTCATATCACACCTTTAGAACGAAAACGACACAATTCAAAAAATAGAAAATTGAGTTGTCAATTTTAAATTACTAAAAACTAGGGCTTTATTTATAAAAATATCATAAAAAGGGACATATATAACAGATTTGTCCTTTTCCTGCTTGAATATGGCTGTGTTTGAACTATTATTGTATTGAGAACTTCGTTTTAAGTAATTTTATGACGGTACCTCAATTTTCTGTCTTTTTGAATTGTGTCGTTATCATCCTAAAGGTGCGATATTTTCTAGTGATAGATAATTATTTTAACCCCCCATAGAAAATAGGAGAGTTGTAATTTAGGGTGTGTATCTGTGTATCTTTGTATCTGTATGTCTGTCTGTGGCACCGTAGTTCTCAAACAAAAGGACCGATTTAGACGCGTTTTTTTTTAAAGTGATGTGATCAAGATGGTTCTTAGATATAATTTATGAAGATCTGTTCAGGCGTTTGAAGATAATCAGCAATTCCAACTATCAGTCCGAATGGTTTTAAATTTGGTGTACTGTAGGTACTTCGGCAATATTTTTAAGATATTTTTACCTTGAGCTGATGCTGCAGCATGAAGTAATCTGCGGGACCCCCAACTCTTTAGCAACTCATAGCAGATATAGCGTGTGTGGGCTCATAAGAATTGTCCCACCGAGTAGTTGTTAGATAGTTAATTATCAAAGACTTATGATGGAGAATATAGTAATGTATAAAGTTTGAAATACAAATTAAATTAAAATTTACATAAACAAAAAAAAAACTCTAAAAATTAAAATTACAAAAGTGTCTTTGTCGTTTAAGTACCTAGTAATACTTTGAGCCAAGCGTCCTCGCGTCGAGGGACCGAACTCCGGACCAGGGAAATGAAAATACTTCTATCGGGGTCCCGGGTAATCGGTAATTATTTGAAGAATCATTTTAGCATTTCGTAAAATGATTTCGATGAAACAAAACAAAGTGTATTTTGTTTGTTTGGAAATTATTTCATATACAGCTATTTTACCAGTGAGATTATTCCAGTTATGTTTGGTATCGGGCTATGATAATAACTATCATCCACATCCACAACACTAGAACGATGGAAGCAAATTTTATACTATCGTACAATAATCAGGGATCGAAAACAATGTGGGATTAATCAGACAAACCGTTGTGTGAGGAACAATGTCGCGTTTTGCATATTCATCGGCTATTAATTCAATTTTCATTGGCGGTATTCACTCAGAGCGTTGATTTTGGTTCATTTGTCACTTTTCACATGAATAATTCTCGAAATTTTTGTTCGTTGTTGCCATTTGTAATCAGGTGTATCAAAAACCGGCATACCATGGAAGATACGCATCTGCAGATGTTGACTTTATTACGTTTGCTGTAGGTAGAGTTCAAAATTGTTTTGTTTAAAATGGATATCACCAAAGGGAAATTTCCCTTACCATTTAAAAAAAATTTGAACACGGTTTTGTCATTTATTCTATTTATTGCAGTTTTTGGTGGCATACAGATTTAATTTGCAGCGCAAACAGTATCCGAATTCGTCGGTATCTTTATTTTTCATGTCGCGGTATTAAGTGCAAACAATATCCGAATTCGTGTGTATCATTACTTTTCTTGTCGCGGTATTACTTTGTGAATTTGTTTGTTGGAGAACAAAATTGTGTAGTATCATTGATATGTAAAAAAAGAATATTGCAATGAGTATAACTGGCTAGAATAACACTTTCTTCAGTCAAAATTATCTGTTTGAAGCATATAATTGTATAAAAATTAAATTAAAATTTAAATAACCGTTGATATCAAAAAATCTCTAAAAAGTTAAATAATAAAAGTGTCTTTGTCGTTTAAATCCCTAATAAAATTTTGACACCTATTGGTTGAGACCATCCTTACGAGCCCACGCTATATTACCACGCTATAAATTGCTAGAGTTGGGTATCTCGTAAACTACTTGATGCTGCAGCATCAGCTCAAGGTTAACATGCCCTAAAAATATTGCCGAAGTCACAGTACACCAAATTTAAAACCATCCGGACTGAAAGCTAGAAATGAGCTGATAATCTTCAAACGCCTGAACAGATCTCCATAAATCATAGCTAAGAACCATCTCGATCACATCGGTCAATTAGTTTGAGAGCTACGATGCCACAGATAGACATACAGATACACACCCTAAACTTATAACACCCCTATTTTTTTGTCGGGGCTTAAAAAGTCATGTGAGAAACCGAGCGTCAAGATTTAAACTCAATGTACGGTTAACCGTAAAGACGTCATTTATGCTGCTGCTGCCTCGGTGGTGTAGTTGTATAGCGTGCGCTGTACGACATGGCTCTGAGATCCCGGGTTCAAACCCGTATCGGGCAAAGTGATTTGGGGTTTTCTACTCAACATCAGCCTGGAGTCTGGTATTCCCGAAATGTCGATAGGCACGCCCCCTAACACATAATGGAACGTAACACACATGACGAATAGCGGGCAAGTTACACCACTGCCTGCCCTATCGGAGATAAAGGGCTGGCATCTTATGTTTTTAAATCCCATAGTACTTTATTAAATTTACGGTCGCCGCATACTCCACAATTAAATGGTGAACAGGACTTTATCAGCCGTGTAATTATTAACAAATTAAATATGTATGGAGTATGGACTAATGAATGCGCATTTTCACCGACCGCATTATCTGGAACTAATTTCTGTTATTAAAAGCAATTTTATCGCAGTTCGATTTTATTTACAACTAGGTATTGTTTGCGGCTTCGCTCGCGTCAAAAGACTATACCGCTACAAAAGTCCTTAAAACATAGTCATCATTTTCTCGCCACCATTAACACATAGGCTCCTTTTTATTCCACTATTATGCTTCCATCCTACTAATATTATAAAGGCGAAAGTTTGTAAGAATGTATGGATATTTGGACGTTTGTTCCTCTTCCACGCAAAAACTACTGAATGGATTTCGATGAAACTTGGCACACGGGTAGGTCACGTCCTGGATTAACATATAGGCTATTTTTTATCCCGGGAAAACATAAAGCGGGACTTTTATCCCGGAAAAACTTTTTAAGGCGGGCGGAGCCGCGGACAAAAGCTAGTAGGAAATAATGGATATTATTTTATTTGATTTTTTAAATAGACGACGCTGATGACGTACTGTGTTTTAGGGGCTTACATAGCGGGAAAGGCATTACACGCGGGCGAAGCCGTGCGCAACACCTAGTGCACAACAAAACTTGAGAATATTTAAATAAAATCACATTGATATGGCGTTTCCTTTATACATCTTGTCCGCTATAGAACTGAAAATCACGAATGTGATATAATCAATATCGTGGGATGTACAGGTAACAAGGTAGTTAATCGTAATTGGGTTCATACGATAGGAGGGTTCCTTAATAATTTTAATAATATTGTTATGTCATTCCCTCACTCCTCTTATAAGGGATGAATACGCGTGTATAATTGATACTACCATTTTCCCGCCGTTTGCGCCCTTATTGAGTACATTTTTGGGACCAATCAAATGATTGCCCTTTATATTTTTAATATAGTACAAAATATGTTTTTTCGTATATTTTTTTTTGTCTATTTCTCTTGTGTAACTTAGGGCGGTATTAATAAATAAATCTCAAGTTTGAGTTACATCTCAAGTGTACATCATGTATTGAACTATTCATACAATATGTATACTTGAGATGTAACTCAAACTTGAGATTGAATTATTAATATCGCCCTTAGTGTCTCTAGGATCTCAGTGCTAGGATAGATGTAATATTTTTATTTTTCTTTTCATTTGAATGAATTTCCTGTAGAATAGATCACGATTACCTATATTTGAAAATGAAAATCATTGATGTATTAAAATAATACATCAATGATGAAAATACTAAAATTTATTAAAAAAAAATTAAAAAAATTGACAGCTTAAATTTTCGCGCGCAAGCTGGTAGGTCTCTCATAATATTATCTAAAAGTCCGTCTGGGTGGGTACCATCGCAATGTCTATTTTTACCGCCAAGTAGCGGTGTGCATGCACTGTTGTGTTTCGGTTTGAAGGACATTGTAGCCAGCGTAACTACAGGACATAATGCGACTTAACATCTTATGTCTCAGGATGACGAGCATAGTGGAATGCCACACAGTACTTTGTAACTCAAGGTGTTGAATGGTGTTGCTACTGTTTATAGGTCGTCGTATCGCTTACCATCAGGCAAACGGCATACTCGTCTCGTCATTCAATGCCATAAAAAAAAACATGCGCGAGATGAGACTTATCTCACAATGCCTTACATTAAATACAATCTCCTTTAATCCATAATATGCTGTAGCTTGCATGCTGGTCAACGATAGGAAAATAGAAGTGATACCTTCATTGGCATACTTGGCATACCAGAGACCAACCTTGAATACCAAAGCGCCTGTATGCACACTGTTGCCAGATGACTCCTATGAAATCCCCCAAAACTAAGTGAAGAAGTACCAAAAAATTTATTTTTGGTGAAAAAAAAAATAGGGCGAAGGAGCTAAAAATACTGTCGCCAAGCTTTTCACCTTTTAAAGTGACTTGTATTTTACTGTCAAAAGAGTAAACTACTGTCCTCTCAAAATTACCCCAAACATTTTTTCCTTCGAATTAAAATAATTAATTTGGGTTAAAATTCTTCCGCCTGGCAACAATGCCTATGTGATAAAATATATAGCACAGGCTATTGATCGAGCTCTTAGTATGTAATGAGAACTTAATATAGAACCGTAATATAATATTTACGACACGCACTTAACAGGTTTCAGAATGTTGCGAGAAATTCTCGGATGTGACATAGGCCTAATTTTGTTTCTTATTTTTACCGAATCTGATTTGGCAAGATTGCTTGGAAAAATTAAGCAAAATTTTCGTCTGATTACACACAATGAGATAAAATTACTATGGGCAAAATTATATTTTATAAATAAATTCGCACCTCTGACTTTAATAAACATATGAGTTTATTCTTCGTAAATTATTGGTGAAGTAAAACAACACGAGAAAACCAGTTAGGCAACTGAGACGTTTTCTATAAGAATTTCGAAGTTATATCGAGTCTGTCAATCCGCACTAGGCTGGCGTGGTGGACTAAGGCCTAAAGCCCTCGCACTAGAGGAGGCCCGAGCTCAGCTATGCGACAGTATTTCATACAGAACTGATTTAATAGATTAAATTCGTTTTATGTCCTTCAGACTCCTGGAGAGTGGCTGTTGGCAGTTTTGTCTATGAATACGGCTTAATCGGTATAGCATCATAATTTCAAAGGCAAAACCACCTGAAATATTAGTTTTCTATAAGGTAAAAAAAAAGTCCCATCTCTTTCAATTCCAATTCCTTGTGGCTAACGACAATTATTAATTTACAAATTCCAATAAAGATTACAATAATTATAAGGATAAAACCATTAAGCCATATTGTATTTATTTAGGTCACAGCCATGAAGGTACATCTTGGTACACATACATTTAATCGCGTACCTTTATAATATGACTAATGGTTGGCGTAAGTTAGAATGATGCGGGTATTTCCTTGTTTGTATTGCCCACAATAAAGTAGGCCGTACAACGCGATACGAACCAAATGGTTTGCAACAAATGAGTTCATTAATTTCTATTGATTTAAATGTACCACCGGTGATACTCCATGAATGTGGGGCGTTTCAATTAAAATTTGATTGCATGGTTTGGTCATAGCTACCTTCCGTAAAAACTGGTTTTAGAATTAAATGTAGCATGGATTACTGTATAGAAATTTCCGTTCGAAGTCCTTTCAAATTGTTCAAGGTGTTTGGGGATAAGTACACATAGCGTCAGAAAAAAATTTGGAAAATCTTATGGGCTTAGGAAATATTTCTTCAAAAACATAGACCCTCCAATTTTATTTATTCTTTTACATATACATAGATGTTGTCCTATTTGCAAAAGACTACGAAACTACACAAAAAAGACCGAAACCTTAAAACATTATAAATTCAGACAAACAGTTCTATACAAACCAGAGTGTTTTAATATTTGAACCAATAGTGCCGGTTTGCGTCGAGCACTTTTTAAAAGACGCATTCTAGCCCGAATGAGGTCTATGAAGTTGTCGGGAAGCGAATAAAATAAAATTCTGCGGATAGATGGGGTCCGACTCGTTTCAAAGGCACTGCATATTTAATGGACCTACAGTCGGATTCACATCGTGTATGCGACATATTGACAGCGGTTATCTCGGCTGATATGCGTTTCAGCGTTCCGAATTTAAATTTAGATTCGCCAGACTGACATTACATGTCCTAAAGGCTACTGGATTATGTCGTCGGAATAATTATTATTGTTTCATTGTTTAGCATTTTAATATCTGTATGTTGCTCACTAGATGATATTTTGGGGACGCTTATAATTTCATTAATTTAACACCTTTTTATTATTCCATTGATTAGTATACTAAGATATGTATTTTTTGCATTGAATGACGAGACGAGCTTGCCGTTCGCCTGAAAAGCGATACGACCACCGATAAACAGAAGTAACACTATTCAGCATCTTGAGTTACAAAGTACTGTGTGCCATCGTGCGCTCGTCAACCTGAGACATAAGATGTTAAGGCTCATTATGTCCAGTACCTAGTTACACTGGATACAATGTCCTTCAAACCAAAACATAACAGTGCATGCACACTGCTACTTTGCGGTAGAAATAGAAATTGCGGCGGTACCCACCCAGACGGACTCTTACATATGAGAGACCTACCACCAGTAAATATGTATAAAAATAGATATTGCTAGCTTGAAAGCGCCAAGGTGATACTCACAATACTTATATTTGTATGACTTAACAGTCAACCTATTGATCCAGTCATTGGATTGGAATATATACTGGAAAGGTATATTTAAATACTGGCACGAAACATAATTGCCTAACCTGGGGAGCTAGCCTAGGACTTTGTCTTCCAGAATATAGACTAGCGAGATGACTTGCAGAAGTTGACTTCCGCAAGCGATTTTTAATGTTCAAACACGGCAGAGTGACTTCTGCAAATGTTGAATCTTGCACAACTTGCAGCGAATCGCATGTATGCAGTAACGTATCTGGTAGTTCTTGTGCAATATATGAGAACTTGCTAGTCAAAACTTAGCATACGAACATTTAAACATAATACATGGACATTGATATTAAGGCTAGGATATCTGAGCGCTGTTGGCATTTACAGCTGTCTAATGTACCGGCGCGTCAGGTGCCGCGATGTTGAATTTCAAATGAACTCGCTTGACACCAATCAGCCGCGACTACGTCACAATAAACGATTAAACAATACTGAAGCAGTTTATTTTACGACAAAAGATGTCCGCTTTTTTATGGGTGCTGGGCCTCAAAATCTAACACGGCTCAAACTTTACGAATATTAAAAGGACAAAAATATGGATCTTGACTCCATAAAAAAAAATTAGACGCCTCCATCGATAGCTAATATATTTTAAACTAGACTTCTGCTCACGGCTTCGTTCGCGTGAATGAATTTTTCTGGGATAAAAGTCCCGCTTTATAATCCCTGGGATAATGGACCTATATATTGATGAAAGAGTTTTTCAAATCGGTCCAGCAGTTTCGGAGCCTATTCAATGCAAACAAACATACAATTCAATCTTTACTCTTTATAATATTAGTATAGATAAGTGTAGATGTAGTTTTTAAGCAAAATAAAATTACATACATCTCAAAATTGGAGGACTTTAAAATTATACGATTTATTGCGAAGGTCTAACTTTTGGGAGTACTATCCAAACATATGTATGTCGCAGACAGCGGCAGCTGAAATAGGTATACGTAGGCATACATAATAAAAGTTACCTATGAATTATGTCTTGATATCACGATTTATTGTTCGTTGATCAATGATTACGTAATCAAATGTTCACAGAGTACAATACCACGTCAAGATTCATTATTATCTTTAGTTATTGTGACATAATATTGGTGATTGAGACAATTACTTAACCAATATTACTATAATAATCGACTAGTCTAGTAACCTGAATATGACCTCAAGTTTAAACCCGAAACCCTTTCAGTATTCCGAGTTTGACAGGTGTCATTTCAGATTTTTTAATTAGAACCCTATGGGTAAGCGCGTAAAGACGATTTCCACTGAATGAAAAGTGACGTCTTGTTCGCCGGGGAAGACGCGAATATGGAATGGTTAACATAGTAACCGCTCAACTAAGCGCTGACCGATATGAAAACCGCAATAGTTACTACTTAGTATTGAACTGCACCGGAGTAGTTGCTTCATATGATTTGGCAGCCTTATTATATACCCAACTCTTGCGACTACTACTAGTCTCCTGACCCATCCAGAGGACGAAATCACTATGGCTTTACGCGAAAAGAACGAGCATTTAAAGCTCTTACACTCCACAAGACCGCTGTACCGTCCTCGCCGTCGAGGACCTCGTCGCGTTCCCCATAACCCTGCCCTCTCTTAGCAGTTCCGGCCCGCGTGCCGAAGACTACAATCAACACGTTAAATAGGATTAGGTTAAAAACCATCTTCCCCAAACGTTGATGTCTTATCCTCTCAGTGGCCGTCTTGAGCCGAGGTTCGTGACCCGTTAGTGGGTCGCCCTCAGCGTGGTCGTTTAATTTAATGGGTTGCGAGCGCCTTCTGCGCTCACCCACAAGACCGGTGTGCTTGTATAAGCCGACTCTCGTCAGGCTAACAAGAGTATAGTCAGAACTACTAGTCTGACAACTCAAATGGATTTTTCACGGTTATTATTTTATCTTACGCGACGTTATATATTCAGACACCCTCAATGAGATCAATAAAAAGGAATTACCCGACATACAAAAAAACTTGGTAAGACATTGAAATAAAACAATTTTTTTTATTTTATCGCGATTTTTTAAATGATATTTTCGTATTTGTTTACTACCTACTTTAAAGTTTGAACTGTGGTTCATAATAGAAAATATTGACTGCTGTCCCATCTGAAAAATTTACTCTATATACCTATAAATATGTCGGACAGTATTTTTTCAAATCATAATAGTATGGTCTTCATATAAATTGTAGTCAAGTCCAAATTGCCGTAAAATCCTGAAAATAACTTATTATTTTGTATTAGTATGTACTATTGTCACTCATACTATTTTATTGTTGTTTCCTGGCAGCGTCGCCCGCATAAAAGATTTTTTATAGGTTAAAAAGTATACCTATGCTCTACCCAGGGGCTCAAGCTATCTCCATACCATTTCATAGATATCCGTTTAGAAGTGTCGGAGATGTGCGCTAACAAATAAACAGAAAAACAGTTACGCAGACAAACAACGAGAAAAGAATGAAACAAAAAAACGGTGATTTGTGTTCTATTACTCTTATTTAGTCGTCCCTTTATTTTTTTTTCTTTCTATGTACATACACACCAGGTTCTAGTACTGCTTTATAGATGTTACACAAAGAAGCCTATACCGATACCTCCAGGGTCTGTAGAGCTCGTATGCATATTTATAAGCAGATACTTAATTTAGGGGACCCAAACCGGGATTTTTTCAAGAAAATGTGGGCTACTGGACCAAATGAAGAACTTAAAAATACCGATATTGATATCGCAATAATTGGGAATTACTTGTATCAATAATAAGGTTTTGTGTTATTCTGTACTATGATCTTCTATCCATAATATTAAATAGCAAATAAAAAAACAAAAAACAAGCCTTATAGAAAATCCAACTAAAAAATAGAAAATAAATTTCAATTAAGCTATGTAACGTACGTTTAAATGTATCTATGTAACAGAAACTTTGAATATGATTTTGACTGCCTTCAAAACGTCGGATGAAAATTTGGCATATTTATCAAGAACCGAAGACAATTCAATATTTTAAACAAAAAACACTATTTTATAGAAAATCCAACTAATAATGAATAAACATTCAAAATGAATACGTAAATGATAGCTCATTTTTTTTGACATCTGTTGGACCATAGTAGAGTTATAACTAAACTGGCTACTCTTATGTAAAAAAATAATCTTACTTGTTTTTAGTGACATCTGTTGGACAATAGTAGAACAAGACTAAAAAATGAAAAATAAATAACAGTTAGAAAAAAAAACTAAAAAACATGTTTTATAGGAAATCCAACTAAAAATAGAAAATAAATTTCAATAAATTTGAATTAAGAATAGTGCAAATAAGAAAAAGATGTACTTATTTTATTGTAAAAAAAGCGTGGGGTGCTTTTTAAGATATTATCAAAATGACAATCCTTCTACTCATATTATCTTTCAATAAAATATTTATATGTATTGACACCATGCATCCCACGCTTTTTTTTACAATAAAGTACATTTTTCTTTATTTACATTATTTTCCTTTGTATGTATAATGCCAAAATATTATCCAAATATATTATTTTAATATTTTACACGCAATAAATTCAAATGTGATCCCTTTACTATTCAGCAAAAACAAACAAGAGTTGAAACAAGTATGACAACGTGTTTAAAGAAGAAAGAAAAAGAATAGGAAAGATTCATAGAAAAATCCATCTATTACAAATAAGAATCCATAATTGTTGTTCAAAAGTAATTGGTTCCTTTTCTACATAACGCGGTCCAACTATAAACAAAAGCTGTCAAATACTTCGATAAATTACTGGCAGCAAGCGCGAAAAATTGACGTAGGTCCGACCTCCACGGCGCCTCGGGCGCATCTGAAACGAGACGCGTTGTGCAGAATTGTTAAAAAATTCGTGTTTTTTTGAATTTTGAAAAGTGCGAATTACTTTTGTGAAAATTTTTTTGCATAGCAATCTGCTAAATGTTATTACCCTTTTATTGACTTATATTTTTAAAGTAATTGTTTAATATACTATAATTAATTTTTAAAAATAAAATCCGAATTTTCTCTGTTTTCGTGACTTTTTATGATCGAGCAAAGTTGTAAGTATCGTGTTTTGGAATCCACACCAATGTAGAATGATTATTTAACTATAACATATATTTTTCTCGGACCGAAATGTTGATTATTTCTTGGTTTAAAATTGAATAGAAAAGAAGGTGTTTTGGGATATGGCAGCCTTAATACGAGATTTGCCGGTCCGTGCGTTTCGAATATATTATATCCTCAACTGGATAGTAGCCCTCAAACATGGTGAGATGGGGCGGTTGCGGACGACAACTTAGACGTGAGTCGGAGGAAGCCCGCAGCCGTCCCTAATGCGCCGAAGATGGCCTTTTAAAAAAAAAAAAAAACATGGTGAGACCAAAGTGGCTTCTCCCAGTCGCATCCTCCATATAACAGCTATAAATTCAGCTAGTCAAGCTGGCTTCGTACGCCCATTAAAAAACATAGTCACACGACATTTAGAATTCTATAACATCAAGTCCAGTGCCATTTAGTTCAGTAAAAGTATAGTATTTCCCCGCAAAATTGCGTAATTGTATGTAAAGTAATTACACATTAGCGATGTTTGTGTACAGGGTTAGTGTATAATCTTGTTGTACAAACAAACTAGAGTACACATCGGTGGCACATTGACAATGTAGGTCGGTAAACACGTTCCCCGAGGTAAAGAGCTAAATTCGACGTTTATTTGACATGAGTGTCAAATTAGGAACAGTTTATATGATTAGCCGTTCGTTATATGAATAATATAGTTTCACTAGATTTTGCCCACGGCTTCGCCCGCGTTTATAAGTTTTTCCGGGCTAAAAGTACATACATAAAAACCTCCCCGTTGAATCACTCTATCCAACACATTTATTTGGATAAAGATTAATATTATGACGTTGATACAACTCTTAGCAAATAATGCATTAATTTCGACCAAATTTGATTACCATAAAAACGGTTCTAGAGAGTTAATCTTAAAAGATAGACATATACTGCCGCGGACATTTTTTTAGATCATTTTAAGAGGAATAATTCTTTCATACATATATTTTTGGTATCTTGGACCGTTTTCGCAGCGCACGCAATGGAAGCCCTCAAGGATGAATAATTTTCCCCGTTTTTTTCACATTTTCCATTATTTCTTCGCTCCTAATAGTTGCATCGTGATGTTATATAGCCTATAGCCTTCCTCGATAAATGGTCTATTCAATACAAAAAGAATTTTTCAATTCGAACCAGTAATTCCTGAGATTAGCGCGTTCAAACAAACAAACTCTTCAGCTTTATAATATTAGTATAGATTTTCGGTCTCTTGTGAGATCACGTAGTAAGTACCTAATGCTTGACATTGTTTTTATTTATACAAAAAATGCCAGTCTAGTATGTTATTTTTATAGATTTATAGAGTATAGTGTAACTAGTTATTGATGTGGACATATCGAATGTAATTTATCTGCTAAGCTAAATCGAACCTAATACAGTATACAAGGAAAGCGTGATATGGTTAAATAAATATTTCTAAGACCAGGGTGTTTCATCCGTGGTCAAAGTTAAGGCTCTTATCACACTGGCGAATTGCAAGTGTATTCTTATCGCGGCGAAAACTCTGCATGCTTGTCCAGTGTAATAACACCGTTAACTTAACTTACTTACAAACTTTAACTTACTGGTGGTAGGACTCTTAATGGTAAGAGTCCGTCTGGGTGGGTACCATCGCTATGTCTATATCTACCGCCAAGCAGCAGTGTGCATGCACTGTTGTGTATCGGTTTGAAGGACATTGTAGCCAGTATAACTACACCATCTTATATCTCTGGATGACGAGCGCAGTGGAATGCCACACAGAACTTTGTAACTCAAGGTGCTGGATGGTATTTCTAATGTTTATGGGTGATCGTATTGCTTACCATCAGGTGAATGGCAAGCTCGTCTCGTCATTCGATGCAATAAAAAAAATCTTTACTTAATAACGGATGAAACAACAAGGTCTCAAAGTCACCTTTTCAGAACAATGTACGAGTTATTTAGTCTTCCTTTGATACTGCGAACGATTTTTGTATTTATCCGATTCTAACCCGCTCATTGAGTGTGGGGACGCGATATTTACCTATTGTTCTACGATTCCCTGCGCACTTGAAATCGCACTTAAAATGGCAATTTAAAGTGAAACCACCGTTCAAGATCACGGACGCTTTTAGGTATTTAGTACAATATGACATCGCGCCTTTTCCCTTTTCGGGGGTAAGCAGAGATGAGGCACCGACGTTTCCTTACCTATCCAAAACATTTCGCATATCAACAAAAATAGTCGCATCACAAAATCCATCAGTTCTTGAGAGATTAACACAGCAATAATCTACACAGAAAGCGGAATTCCACTGTGTATATATGTAAAATTCAGTTTGTTTAATGTCTCTTTTTTTGTCGTCGTGCGATCTTTAAATTTTTCCGGGTAATACATAATCGGGTTAGTAATTTCTTTTTTAATTCTCCTAGTCAGTTTCGGCCACGGCGGCCAATCTCAACGGAGATCAGCCAGGTACGCAGGAGATATTATAGTGCACAAGTGTGTGCGCAATACAAAGGTGCACTCGCTATTCCTTCACTCTCATAGTCCGGTGAGACGGCAATCCGACATGACAGGCGCAGGACCAACGGCTTTACGTCCTTCCGAGGCGTGGGGGTATCACACCGCCAACTTCCTGACTCCGAGCTGCAACTGAGTAAATTTTAAGATGGAAAAACCCAGTCACAATGTTTTTGGCTCGACCCGGGAATCGAACGCAGGACCTCAGCGCGCAAATCGTACTCGTAATGCATACGCAATACAACTACGCCACCAAGGCAGTCAAAAACGGGTTACATCCTACGTGAAACCCTTTTTTTTTTTTTTTTTTTTTTTTTTTAAATGGCCATCTTCGGTTCATTAGGGACGGCTGCGGGCTTCCTCCGACTCACGTCTAAGTTGTCGTCCGCAACCGCCCCTGCGCGTACCGCGTTTTTGCGGTCCTTTTTCCTGTTGCGGGGGCTCAGAAGCCCCCGAAACACCGTATCGTGTCTGCCTTTTGGTGTCCGAGGCAGCGTGAGACACGCTGCCTTGGACATGTCCATCACGGGGGTCACAGAAGTTGGCTAGACTAATGGGTGGGCGGCACGTCCCGCCCACCCGTGACCCCCGGAGGCCCCTATTAGTCGCCTTTTACGACAGGCAGGGGATACCGTGGTGGAATTCTCCAAACGCCCCCAATCCACAGGGCGGGAGACGTCGGTCAGTCGTCCACCCGACGCCTCCTACGTCTCGTCTGGCGGCGGGAGGGATCAAATTACTATTTAAGATAAACAGTTCCCTTGTTCAAAGATACAGTATATATTTGTTTATGGAAAATTACTACGAACTTTTATTTGCCCACTATATTATATTATGGTATTAAAGAATACGATTTATCTTCAAAAAAGCCAAGTAGGTACTAGTTCCATACCAGCCCTGTATTATATACTGCCCACTGCTGAGCACGGGCCTCCTCTACTACTGAGAGTGTTTAAGTTCACCACGCTGGCCTAGTGCGGGCAGACTTCACATACCTTCGAAATTCAGAGAACTTCTCAGGTATGCAGGTTTCCTCACGATGTTTTCCTTCACCGTTAGAGCGAGCAATAATTCACAAAGAATACTAGGTTCAATGCCAACGTGTCGGTGATGACGTTTATGAGCTGTGGTGAAATCGTTTTATACGGGCATGGTAAAGTAACCCCACTGTACCTGGTGGAAAGTGGGGTTCAGGACAAACACTATGACATGCATAGACTCCTCTCCATGGCAGTACATTCTTTGACAATTCCTTTACTGTCCGGCCTGTTTGCTTGTGGTACGCGCTGCCCTCATATGCTAGCTCCATCAATAAACGACTTCAAACATAAAGCTAAAAATCATTATCTTTATTCAATTTCTGTGTAATACCTTAGAGCAACCTATTTAATCTGTGTTAATTTATAGTCTATTAATATTATGAATGAATATTTACAGGCATATTTTTATGTTAATTTGTTAAAAAAATTACAGTATACACCCCCTTCTCAGCCCACTATATTTATCGATAAGACTGCCTATTGTTGCAAGTATTTTTATTTTCTCTAAACCAAAATTGTATACGCATTGATGTATGCGGTGTACAATAAAGTATATCTGTCTTTTTTTTTCTATGCTGATCCTAGAACGAGACATACTTCGAGGGTGGCTATAGAGGGAACCTTATATACCTTGTGTAATGATGGACGCTAACTGAGTAAATACAAGCATCTGACCACCAGCAAAATTCACCATCAGGAGAGTCACTCACTCGAAGCTTTTGGTATAAAAAATAGTAATAAGACCATCATAAATGCGTCAAAGGAGGAAAAAGCATACTAATGGCCTGCAATTAAACGGTAAAGGTTAACCGGTGAAGCAAATAACCTGCTTTTACATTCATCATCCAAAAGAAATGCAAAAATATCATTTTAAACGGAACATAAGACAAGCAGTCACTGGTTTAACGAACGCTGGGAATGAAATTACGTGGGTTTTGCAGAGTGGAAACGAGTTGTATGTTTTTTGGAGTTCTTAACGTCTTATTTTAGTGTTTTACGGCTGTTTGAAAACGTTTTAATAGTTTTTAGGATTTGATCGAATTATTATATCAACATTTATTTCAATGTTTTTTCTTTACACATAAACAAAACCAAAGGATTAACTCAAATGTACTCAGTAATTTGGTTAAGTATAGTTTTTGCTCAAATGAAGCCCGATAATTGCAGTAGCGACGAGATCTTTATCACTGACGCCTTTAGTCAAATTACAAAACTAACCCTGGCGACTGCGACCTACTTTCATGTTTACACATTTTCGTGCATTCCCAACTATATTTTAGCATAAAACTCTTTGTTTGAATTTGGGACATTAATTATATTTATAAGGTTAACACTAAAAAAACGGGCTATGTACAGTCTTTGCTATAGTTACGATTTTTTTAAAAAAATCAGCACAATAACTGCACAAAAGTGCAAAGAAAGCGCGCACAAAGAGATTTGAAAGCATCTGTAGCTTAGATACAGCTTGGGACTGCAAATTACAACTGAGATAAACAGAGACTACGCGCTCCGTTTCGACTCAGTCCGGTATACGCCAGTTCGTAGCGGCACAACGTAGCGTGCGGACGCCCGTAGTGATTCGTAGCGTGAGACAGTGCTACGCCGGCGCGTTATGTACGAGTACGAACCGACACAGTGCGTCTGCAAACATAAACAAATAGTGATATGAGTTGTGCATCTCTTAATACTGTAATCCGACTGACTCTCCTCATATTAACTTTTATAGTATCGTGCACGTTTGTGGCTAGTGTGGTGTGGCTGTTGCGAACGACGACTGTAGCCGGACAATATGAGAATTACTACTTGTCGAGAATTAATATAAGCGCCGTTAAAAGCGAAACTAATAACATGACGGCGTCATCGCCTGTGGCGGATCATTATAAGGACTTGATTAAAATAGAAATAGCGATGCGGCGCGTAGAAGAGAATAGTAGACGATTAAAAGAATACACAAAGTCTCTGCTGTGGGACAACAAAGACAAATCGTTGTGGTGTGTTTTGTTCAAGGACGGTGAAAGGATGGATAAAGGGACGTTGCGAGAAAAAAACAGGCTTACCGTTGACGAGGATTACATACGAATGTTGAGGGAACAAAAAATGAGGGAAGCTTTGATTCATCTGAGGCACCACGGAGCACATCACAGGCGGAGACCAGACGCGCTTCCGAACATGCCCTACATTAAATAATGCTGTTATCCTATAATCGATGTTCCGAACGAGCTACGTGTTAATAGTGTAAGGAAAACGCAAGTACAAACTGCCCAACGCAACCAAGTATGCGTCGGTTTGTCGTGGTTTAATGCAAAATAGGGCAGCTGTTAATCGTGTAACCACATAACCATAGCGTATGTGTATATCTTATAATGTAAATATTTTGTATACCAGTAACATGTAAATTCATATATGTATGTAAATATATTTTACATGTACGTATAAGTGTAAATATGTCACGATTTAATGAAAGGTTTGTTGACTTCAGACAATATTTGAATAAACCATCGGATATGAATTTTCTCTGCTTTTCATTTCACAATTTGTTCCGTATCGGATGTGGTTTCTGTGATTTCCACGAAGTATTTATTTTTGTCTGTACGTTAATTTGATTCATGTATTGTTTGACATTGTGTAAGTGGCATTGTAGGTTTATTTGGAGCAAAAATATTTCGAACACATTCAGATACATCAGTACAAACAACAGAATTGTTTACTTATACAAAGAATACCAACGTTTATACCTAGACTAACATGTTTTAAAAATACATTTCTTAATCCGTAAATATTATTCGAATCTAATATAAATTCCACCAATATTATAAAAAAATGTGACGACAATTATTTGAATCATTATCTGGGTACTATAGCATACACTTACGAAAAGAATTTCAGTAAAGGTAGATGTTAGGTAGTACGTCTATAATAGTGTATCCTCATATATTATATCCTCTATATCAATAAGTCATGAATATAAATTACAGTCATAATAATTAACCGTTAATAACACAGATTAAAACTGAAAAATATTATAATTGACGCATATTGAATGTTTAATGTTGAAATTGCCATTAATTTATAGTAGGTTATTGAGTATGCAAGGCTCAGGTGTTCTTTTCACACGATTATCGCATTTACAGGCACACTACGTGGAAAAATAGTGCTGAATTACTATAAAATAACAGGCTTTATGTCTGAGCTTGTTTCTTTTATAGTGCGGTGTCTTAAAGTAGCATTATGTTGAAGATCGTTTAAATTAATTGTAGATTTTTTATAATAAGAATGTACGAGTATTTTTGGTTTTTGAATTTCATATTCACACACACACACACACACACACATACACGATACACGCATTTTATCCCTGAAGTGGTAGGCAGAGGTGCAACTAATGTACCCACTTTTCGTCGTGCCTATTCCGTCCCATGATGTGATCCTATCGCCATATCGGGCACAAATTACAGACTCCGGGCTGATATTGAATAGAAATCTAATATCACTTTGACCGACCTGGGAATCGAACCCGAGACCTTAGCATAGCAGTCGTACCGTAATACAACTGTACTGTGGCAGTACACATTACCACAAACCCTGCAAATACAACCAGAGAAACATTTGTTGTAAATAAGTTGCGGGAAAAAAACTTTTAAGACATTCTAAATGTATAAAACCACTTATTTACTTTTCTACGCTTTATAAGAATTTTTCTCTGACCTTATTGATGGGTCCTCATGTCACGTACAATAATACTTGTAACAAATAACTACATTTGCAATTTGTACTCTTTCTTGTTTAGCCTAGTCTCTATTATATATTTTTTTTACCTTTTCACTTTGTCTTCTATATACATTATACAGTCCTTTAAAATTAACAACGTGTGGAGGGAGTAGGTTTATTACATCGCTACAAAAGAAGTTGTTATCGATAAAGATTAATAATTACACACACACATACTTTTCACCGCATTCCGTCCCATGTGATAGAGGGGGAGTTTATCACCATATCGGACAAAATTACAAACACCAGGCTTTAATAATGTTTTAATAACGAATTCATCAATGTTTCAATTAGAGCCATCATTGCTTGGTGATAAACTCTATTTATTGCATAATTCTATAAGTCGACTAAACACAAATGTCCCACTCTAATGTAGGAGCATAGGTTAGAGTGTGACTTTAGTATTCGGTCAGCTTATACATTTACGAGACAAATGGGGTTTATCAGCAAGCGATGAAATCGGTCCTGAGTCAACTGTTATGAGAGGACATCGGTTGCCGAGCCCGACAGTCAATATTTTGTTCTCTTCAATATCACATGACAAAAGATCACGGCAAGATTTCTAAAATCATATATTTGATCAGTAATTAGCCTAATCAATGCGTGAATATTCTTTTCCACTTATGGAAGAATATCATACATTCATTAAAAATATTATGCCACACAATGTTACTGGCATGTATATGGTGAGTCAACAACAAACAACAATAGAATTTATTTATCTAAAGTTTTTAATCGGCTTTCAAATATTGCCAACCTGTCATTATGTTGAGAAACAACTAAAAAGGCGTTATTGTTGGATAACATGCCATAATTTATATTTTGCGGAGGCTAATAATGAATATGGAATCGTAACTACGAGTGGTTGGTTTCCAAGTCCATATAAGAGGGTAATGTAATATAATATTTACAAGCAATTGATGTAAAAAATATGTACGTCTCATACATGATGGGTATCATAAAATGAGGAATATCAACAGTGTAAAGCGAATGTAATGAAGATTCTAGGAAAATTTGAATTTTTTACAAATGTGTTTGACATGTTCTAAAAAAATGTTTGTCTTAATTTATTTGAAGTGTATGAATATGAAGAGGTCTGAGTTCGCTTCTCAAGTCAGACCCGGTTGTATCTAAAATAACTTGTCTAGAAATGGATCCTGGCGAAGTTGCAAAAACTAGCCTAATCCTTTAACATGCTTGAAAAAATAAAATAAGTGGAGGTGGAATAATATATTTGTGAAAAGTGGGTGCACTAGTTGCGCCTCTGCCAGCCCCTTCGGGGATAAAAGGCGTGAGTGAGTGTCTGAATAATGCATTAAAATATTCAAAGTTTTGCAAACATTCGAGCTATAAATCTATTTTTCCACAATAAGGCGACATGCCAATTGAGCTATAGTGCAAATTTACTTTCACGACATTCGCACGTTATCGGCTTAGACTCCTCTCAATGCAGGAAATAGTCCTCTCACAACATGCGTTGTGAGTCAATGCCCATTTCCTTATCGATTGTTTCCATCACACAGCACAGCGAATGCTTTCAGGTGTGTTGTCTGATAAACTCACTCTAGAAGATGAAGCATGTGCAAAACATGTATTGGCTTTATTTTTATAAATAATTAGATTGTTCTCGCGGCTGGGCCCACGTGAGAGTTTTCCGGGATAAAAGTCCCTCTATAAATTTTCCCGGAATAAAGAGAGGTCCATATCCTTCCCAGGCCTTAAAATTTTATTTAACCATACCAAATTTTATCGAAATGTGTGCCATATTTATTTAGTGAATGGCGTTTAGACAGAAAGTAACTACGAACATAATGAGACTTAATATCTATGTCTCAAGATGACGAGCGCAGTGGAATGCCACACACAGTACTTTGTAACTCAAGGTGCTGTATTGTTTTGTTTTTTTGTTAATGGCCCTACTGCCAGTAGCCTGACATGAGTCGGCTTTTCTGGCCACACCGGTCTTCGACAAAAAACGCGGTTAAATGTTATTTTTTAAATATCTACTCATTTACAAATAAAATCTATTCATATCTTTACCAATTTTTTTTAACCCAATGGTTAAATACGTGTTCTATGATGCCGTTTTGCTAAAAAAAAGAAAATGCAAAAAATGTCGATTACTGCATTCTTTATTACGACGGCAGAATATGCAGCCGTGGTGTGCTCCAAGTGGCAGTATACTTGTCTTGTCATTCAATCTGTTTTTTTTGTTAATGGTCCTACTGCCAGTAGCCTGACGCGAGTCGGCTTTTCTAGCGACACCGGTCTTTAGGGTGAACGCAGAAGGCGCTCGCAACCCTTTGAATTAAGTGACCACGCTGAGGGCAACCCACTAACGGGTTACGAACCTCGGCTCAGGACGGCCACTGAAAGAGGATGAGACATCAACGATTAGGGAAGGATTGGTTTTTAGGCCCAATCCTATTAGATTGTGTTGTTATCGGCACGCGGGCCGGAACTGCCAGGGAGGTCGGGGGGGCGACGGGGGACGCGAGGTCCTCGACGGCGAGGACGGAACTGCGGCCTTGTGGAGTGTTGGAGTTTCAGGAACTCGTTCTTACGGTGGATGGCCAGAGTGATTTCGTGCTCTGGCTCGGTTAATATGGAACGCGGCCGTCTCCATTTGGCGCGGTCGAATGGAGCTTTAGTCTGTTGAAAATAGTAGTAGGTACAGAGGTAATTACGTTAAATCTGTTATTACAATATAGCTTAGAGATTAAAGCAATTGTCTAAGTGGCTATTACATTGAGTAATTGCGTCAACATTTACTTTTGTATAAGTGATTGGTATGTACCCTCTTCTTCTTTTCTTCGTGTATGTACCATTCAGAACTTCAAACGGAACAATTTTTTCGTGTCTGTACGCAACTCATATCAAACTAACTAGACCATTTTTTTTAGTTTTTTTACTGTCTTAAAGCACATCATATGATTCTTTATGATTTGAATTGGTTAAATCATTAAACGAAGTAAATTATATCGTCTTTATATTTACAACTAGTAGTGCTCGCGGCTCCGCCCGCGTAAAAAGTTTTTCCGGGACAAAAATATTTTCCCGGGATAAAAAGTAGCCTATAGCACTCAGGACTTATGTAACTTCCTATTAGTGAAAGAATTTTCAAAATCGGTTCAGTAGTTCCTGAGATTAGCGCGTTCAAACAAACGAAAAAACAACCTCTTCAGCTTTATAATTAGTATAGATAGATGATATGCATTCAATTATTTAACAGTCACCTCGCAAATGAAGCTGCAAAATTCAGAACACAGAAAAGACACCCTCATTAAGCCACGCTACTTTCCAATAAAAATTTCCCACTAAAGAATGAATTAGAAATACTTAGAGTTTCCGAAAGGCACTTAAGTGTGTGTTTCATAAGCGTTTGTTATCGGCGGGCACATGAACTGCTCAAGCAGATTACGTTAGGAAATGGAAACCCGGGCAACCAACAGCGGATTTCTCGGTAAATATAGCTTTCAGCTGTAAAGTTGAAATGCGTCTGATTTTAGTATTCTTTTTATCGGATTCCATATTCTATGATTTCTATTGTTAAGAATGTTAGAAATTAAACCCATTTAAACAAGATAAAGCACATATGAGTAAAACAGATTTGAGATTTTAAATATAGATTTGAGACCGTTCATTCCAAGCGTAATCAAGTTTATTGTCAATAAAAATGGAACCTAGATTATTCCCGAGTTTTTTCGTGTTGCATTATTTGATGATCAGATACTTTTCTCATTTTATTATTTTTTTAGTCCCTTTTCAAAACTTATATTAGAAATTATTGTAAGTACAGTTTAACCCAAATACAATTTACAAACGACTGCAGACACCCCCATTGAGCGGGTCGACGCGAATCAGTCACTGTTATCTGATGCATTCTATGATTAGCTCATAAAGGCGACGCGCTCGGATCAATTTTAATCCAAGTTGACAACTACCAGTTCTGCGTGTATTTTGAACTAGGTTTTATTTGTAACTTTGACAGTATAAGTTTGTATAAGCGACATAAACTACCGATACACACTAACAGTCCTCATGTATAGGCGTTGTAGATAGGTCTAAACAGTTTCTGTACATTTCATTAAGTCGACATAACTTGAACATAAAGTGACCCACATTGCAGCGAAGTATTCACATTATCGTTCATAGAATTGTAAAGAGCGCTCTGATTGTGGTTAAACAGTCCTGTTACATGATCACAATTTGCCATAGCTACCTATGTACATATGGTATAAACATCAAAATTGATATATTGCGTACTGAAAATTTAATGAGAAGAACCACAAAACTGCTATGTGAACGTTGTCTACTTAATTAATTTCAATTATGCCGTTGATATGATTTAAATTTGCACACACACACTCACGCCGTTTTTCCCTAAGGGGTAGACAGGGGCGCAACTAGTGCACCCACTTTTCTCCGTTATTCCGTCAAATTATGTGATAGGGGGCGAGCCTATCGCCCTATCGAGCATAAATTCCAGTCTCCGAGCTGATAAACTCAATACCACTTTGCCGGACCTGGGGATCGAACCCGAGACCTCGGCATTGCAGTCGTACCACAATACAACGCCACCGAGGCGAGTCAAAAACCAGACTTTGACAATAAATCGTTTAATTTTAAAAACCTCGCTTTTGAGATTTATGTAATTTTATTTTGCTTAAAAACTGCACTTACGCTTGCCGCACGCGTTCGGTTTCCTTATTAGGTTTCCTGATCAGGAATTCAGATTCGGAATTCCGAGTGACTAGCGCAAACGTCCGGTTTTTTGTACCAACACGTTCGTTTTCCTAATTAGGTTTCCTGATCAGGAATTCAGATTCAGGAACGTGTGCGCGTTGTTGAACATTTTCTATGTAAGCGGAGCATTCAGGTTTCCGAATCTGAATCCCTGATCAGGAAACCTAATCAGGAAACCGAACGTGTGCGGCAAGCGTTAAGCTGTGATTCCGCACGTCCTGCCGCGCGTCATTTGCCGTTGTGTGCGGAATCGGTCTCATACAATTTTATACTGCATAGTAGTGCCGTCTGACGTCGCGGCACATGCTGTTGCCGTCTGCCGTCTGCCGAGTTCTGCGGAATGACAGCATTAAAATGAGCGTTTTTTTAAAAGTAAGTTATCAATGGAGGGGCCTTTAAATATTTTTTTTACGGATCCAAGATCCATATTTGGCCCTTTAATATCCGTAATAATTGAACCTGTTTAGATTTTGAGGTCCAGCATCCATATAAAAAGCGGACATCTCCTTTTCTTATAAAATCTTGAGTTTTGTCCTCTTTAGTAAAATGGTAAGGCATCAAGTCAATATGAAGAAGACAGAGGTCTTTACACATAACGTTACTATTCTGGCTGTAGCGCCTAAAACGTTTGCCAGTTTATCTGGCAGTGGTGATGAAATCACAAAAATCCAAGGACAAAATTTTATTCAGAAATGTAACTACGTTAGTAATAGACGTGGATATCGGACGGGTTAGAAAAAATAAATAAAGTTTTACACGTTTGACAAACATCACAAAAGTTGGAGTTACACCAGGCTTCCCAACCCCAAATATCAAAAACTAGGATTTGAAGATAGAAACCCTAAGACAATTTTAGAAACACGCCATAGTAGGTATAAACACTTAAATATGTAATGAAAATAGGTTAAATGTAACTAATTTAAAAATACACTACCTTATCGGAGCACTTTTTAAGTCCAGGGTGTTGCAAAAAAACTAGCCGGGATGTCCCAGGACACAAGAAAGACCAGGAAATGTCCTTGAAAACAGGATATTTGGCACTAGGTTACCTAAGATTACATGGCATGAATTGTATAAATCATGACAAAGCATAATTTTAGCCACGGCATATTGTAAAATGTAATCATTTTCCACTATCAGGTATATGACATTCCATAATTTATTTAGTATGGCGATGGTTGTTACATATTTAACTTAGTGTGGCCCTAGCATTAGAAAAGACGAAGTTTTCAGATTATAGACAACACCAGTGATATAGACGTGGCTACCGTATCAGAATATGTTAAAAATCTAACATATTTAACTTTGCCACATCAAAGATTGCGTCACAAAACGCGGGATAAATGAGAATAATTGAATACATCCTTTCCTAGCTGATTTCGGTCACGGCGGCCAATCTTAACAGAGATCAGCCAGGTACGCAGGAGATATTCCAGCGTACAAGTGTGCGCGCAATACACAAGCGCACTCGCTATGCCTTTAAGCTGTGATTCCGCAGGACGCGGCAGACGGCAGACGGTAACGGCAGACGGCAAATGACGCCCGGCAGGATGTCACTTGCCGCGCTCCATTTGCCGTCGTGTGCGGAATCGGTCTCATACAATTGAATAGTGCACAGTAGTGCCGTTTGCCGTCACGGCACATGCTGTTGCCGTCTGCCGTTGCTGTCTGCCGTCTGCCGCGTTCTGCGGAATCACAACTTACTCCCATAGTCCGGTGATACGGCAATCCGACATGACCGGAGAGAGATCAGGCGCAGGACCAACAGCTTTACGTGCTTTCCGAGGCACGGGGGTATCACACCGCCACCTTCCTGACTCCGAGCTGTGACTGAGTAATTTTTAAGCTGGAAAAACCCAGTCACAAATTTTTTGGCGCAACCCGTGTTTGAACCCAAGACCTCAGCGGACAAATCGTACCCGTAACGCGTGCGCATGACAACGACACCACCGAGGCATTCAATTTAATTGAATACATAATTGATTAACAGACATTACGATGTGACAGATATTGATTACTCTTTGTATTGTATTTCACAGGCTTTTACTGAACAAATTGATACTATAGATACGGACTGCCTAGGTGGATTAGTTGTAGTACGATACGACTGCAAGGCTCAATGCTGAGGTCTCGGGTTCGATCCCCGGGTCGGGCAAAGTGATATTGTGTTTTCTATTCAGTACTAGCTTTTGCCCACGGCTCCGCCCGCGTTAAAAAGTGTTTCCAGGATAAAAGTCCCGCTTTATGTTTTCCCGGGATAAAAAGTAGCCTATGTGTTAATCCAGGACGTGATCTACCCGTGTGCCAATTTTCATCGAAATCCGTTCAGTAGTTTTTGCGTGAAAGAGGAACAAACATCCTTACATCCAAACATCCAAACATCCATATATTCTTACAAACTTTCGCCTTTATAATATTAGTAGGATAGGATTAGTAGGATAAGCCCGGAGTCTCCCCGTTATGGCGATAGGCTCGCCACCTATCACATCATGGGACGGAATACGCACGTCGAAAAGTTGGTGCACTTGTTGCGCCTCCGTCTACTCCTCGGGATTAAAAGTCATGAATGTGTGTGTTACGATAATTTTTACTAGTATTTTGTGAAAGCAAAACAACAGATAATAGTTTTAAAGTATGTTTTTCTTTGATCGTAGACTCCAAAAATATTGATCATTAGTAATTCATTTTACTTTTCTTCACAATATACTAGAGTTGTGTTGATATGACGATATTAATTCTTTTCAAGTTTGAAGGACATATTATATCTTTTTTTTATCGTGTGTACTAGTGAACTTCTAAAATCAGTAAATTATTGATTCTGCCCTGTGTTTTTATATAGTCAGTCTCATAAGTAGTTGAATAAATTAAAAACTTCAAATAGGTCTATACTTATGTGTTCACAAAAATAAAATGAAGGGGATTTACTTCGCACAAAGAAAAAAAATATTCCAATTAAATTTAACGCGGAGAGGCGATTTTACATTTTGAATGTTAATAATGGCACAAAAAAATATATAATTTGTATAAAAAACGAAAATGAAATTTTACGTTTTACGAATTCAGCTGCTGTTTCAAGTTCTTAAATTTAACGAATTTAAAATAAATGATACATATTTTTATTCATTCGCATTAGTTAAGTAGCTTTTGCCCGCGGCTCCGCCCGCATTAAAAAGTTTTTCCGGCATAAAAGTCCCAGTTTATATTTTCCCGGGATAAAAAGTAGCCTATGTGTTAATCCAGGACATGATCTACCCGTGTGCCAAATTTCATCAAAATCCGTTCAGTAGTTTTTGCGTGAAAGAGGAACAAACATCCTTACATCCATACATCCAAACATCCAAACATCCATACATTCTTACAAACTTTTGCCTTTATAATATTAGTAGGATTCAGTCTGAATTTGAAATGACAGGCTGTTAGCGTACCTATCCTAAAAAAACTGTAGCCACTCCTGAGCTGAATAATAAATGTAACAAGAAAAATTACTTTACCAAAGAGGTTAGTTACAACTCCTCGGTTAATTTTTTTTGATTATTTATCCCCAAATTAGATAATAAGAAATGTCTAAGCCAGGCTTAAGAAAATACAAATATGTTTTGACTGTTAGCTTGAGTTAATGTGAAAAGTTTTAAATTGCGTTGTCAAGTTTATAATTTATGTACGAAATAAATTAACTGGCTTTAAACAAACTTTTTAAATCTTAATCGGACCATTCTCTACGTAAAGTCGGGATTATTCTCATAAGAGCCATAAAACCATTTAACAAGACATTAAGTTCAAAAATAGATTATGTACATGACTTGTTATCGTATTTCTAGATATAATTTCCTGGGCCTTAAATGGCTTGAATTTTCTAGGTGGTGACATTAATGCAGCGTCGACCGGTGTTAGCAATCCTTAATTTTTTAATGGTTCGTTACATAAACCATAAGACGAGCGACTTAAAAAAACGAAAATAACACAGAACAAGTTTATTATGATAGTAGCAAATTATTTTCATATTAGTACCGTGAACCTTGAGTATCGGTATTCCATTACCTGTCATGGATATGATTGATTGCGCGCTATATTAAAAAGTAAATGAAGTGCTTTTTAAACGTACTCAATATTAGGTTTAAAGAAAATTTTGCATGACTCGAGTTAGATTGTTGTGGTGAGTTTACTCTTGTTAGTGTTTTGATTAAATTCATAAAAATATAGAGTTTGTGATTACTGATTAGGTATATCGGAAGATAAATTACTATAGAATTAGTAAGAATTTAAGAAATATTTAACTAATACAAAGCCAAGCAGACAGGCATTTTACATTTGGTAGGTCTTTCATATGTTAGAGTCCATCTGGGTGGATACCACCGTAATATCTATTTCTACCGCCAAGCAGCAGTGGACATGCTCGTCTCGTCATTCAGAGCAATAAAAAAATACATTAGTGTACCCACCGTCTGGGGATGTCTTTATCTTGCCGGTATTTATTTCCTTTGCGTTTCACTTCACTTAACATCAAGTGCAGTGAAGCAAATGCTTGCTGTGTGCTTTTGATAAAAAGGAAAATGGAAAAAAACAACTCTATAATTTCTTATTATTTCTTTTACAATTGAAATGAAATAATTTATTCGAACGCATAAAATGTTATAAATTATTTAGATTCCGTCAATATTAACTCTAGCTCCAGTTCGGAAAGGAGTTCTCATAAGAGAAGAGTGGGTTAGTAACTCTAGTGTTGCTCTGTGTTTGTTTCTTTGTTGTTCAAAACCAGTTCAAAGTATAAAATACAGTGCATGATACAGAAAAAATACAATTAGTTATTTTGATAGAGTAGTTCATTTATATACTCGAAGAATAGGTAATAAATTTTTAATTCTCATATAAGTTTACAACTCTCCCACGAATCATGAAATAATTTAGTTTGCTCCAAACATTAATAAATATATTCATTGCATTACGTTTAACAGAAACCCTCCTATGTACACAACCCGGGTATATACCTATTCATGAAATATATTTCAGCATACTTAGTAATCTGTAGCATTACGATAATAATAGAGCGGGCGTCGAATGCAAAAACTGCATACTCATTGCTTTTGACTTACAATGACTGGCGAGGAAAACCCATTAAAGGGGGAGTGACTACGTACTTACAACCATAATTATGCATAAATAGACCTTGAATGAATATAATAATTCGGACTTGCGTGCGAAGTCACGTGTAAAACTAGTATTGATATAAGTAAGTATTTAAAAAAGAAGTGGACGATAGCCTAGTTGGGAATGGGACGGTATGCCGAGACAATGTCTGGAGGTTCAAAACCCTAGGCACACACCTCTGACTTTTCGAAGTTATATGTGTATTGTTTATCAATTAACGTTTCCTTTAACGGTGAAGGAAAACATCGTGAGGAAACCTGCATATATGTACCTGAGAATTCTTGATAGTAAATTCGAGGGTATGTGAAGTCTGCCAACCCGTACTAGGCTAGCGTGGTCGACTAAGGCCTAAATCCTCTCAGTAGTAGCGGAAGGTTATAAAATAGGGCTGATTGAATTTGATTGATTGAAGTATTTAATTATGTATGGCTTAAAAGCTTTGTCGTTGAGTAACGGAACTGTGTTACATATACATATATACATATACACTCACGCCTGTTATCCCCGAAGGGGTAGGCAGAGGCGCAACTAGTGCATCCACTTTTCGCCATTATTCCGTCCCATGATGTGATAGGGGGCGAGCCTATCGCCATATCGGGCACAAGTTCCAGACTCCGAGCTGATACTGAATAGAAAAACTCAATACCACTTTGCCCGACCCGGGGATCGAACCCGAGACCTCAGCTTTGCAGTCGTACTGTAATACAACTACGCCACCGAGGCAGTCAGAGGAACTGTGTTATACAGACTTATTAATCTAAGCTTAAAAATTGGCAATTTTTCTTGTTCGAAAAATTTCCTCATTACTATTTCAGGACTGATCACTTTCCGTTTGTAAGTTAACAAAGTTTTTTGGCCAATTCAAAAGTTTTGATTGCGAAGTTTGTTAGCTGTTTCTATAATTGAAATCTTTTTACATTTTAATATTTTATTAGCTTGTTAAATGTCGATCACAATAGGTAATTATTAAAAATTCATAGCCGAGTATATTTTTTAATACAAAACAATTTGGTAAATATGTTTTCCAAGGAAGAAAACAGTACGACCAATACTTTACCAAATATCATTTTTTTATTAAGCGAATTACTCTCTGAAGTTCTGTCAAAGTTAATAAAGTAAATGAATGTTATACCAAACATTTTGCGAGTTCGTATTTTCGTATCTTCTAATGCAATTTGTAAATAGTTACATTTAATTTCACTAAGGCAGTGTTAATGTACTATTGAAACACACCACCAGACCCGTAAACTTTACTGAGTAAATAAAACTACATTAGAGAAGCCAGACCAAACGAACCTCTAGCTAATGAAACTACAAACAAAAGGTAACTCGGTGAGTACACTAAAATATTAATGTCCCAGACATTAACTTCAAATTCTAATAATAGACACGAAAATTACAAAGGCAAAACAATAGGCGTTATTTCAGTTCATTATAATAGCGCTTCTACATTACCCGAACCGATTTCGGTATCGGACGCCTATACTGATATCGGGGCACGTAAAACATATGAAATACTAGCTTGTAACCCGGGCCCCGCCCGCATTAAAAAGTTTTCCCGGGATAAAAGTCCCGCTTCATATTTGTAATCTTAAGGTGGTCGAGCATACACTTTTTCCACTGTACCTGCCTTTCACATTGTCCGGTCCGATATCGGATATCGGCAATTGACGTCCGATACCGATATCGGATGGGGTAATGTGGAAACGCTGTAAGTTTATTTGAGGTTCCGATTACATAATTTTTCCTCACACATACTTCACCCCTGGGGCACCTTGACGAACAACGGACGAAGCATTTGACAAGTGAACCGCCGTCAACTGTGATGGGACTATGATCGAAACTTCGGGATTTTAACAACGGAATGATCTTTGCCCAGCAAAAGGATAAAATATATACATATACACTCACGCCTGTTATCGCCTAAGGGGTAGGCAGAGGCGCAACTAGTGCACCCACTTTTCGCCGTCATTCCGTCCCATGATGTGATAGGAGGCGAGCCTATCGCCATATCGGGCACAAATTCCAGACTCCGAGCTGATACTGAATAGAAAAACTCAATATCACTTTGCCCGACCCGGGGATCGAACCCGAGACCTCAGCTTTGCAGTCGTACTGTAATACCACTACGCCACCGAGGCAGTCAAAAGGATAAAAAGTATTGGCATTATTTAGCACAGAGGGTAGATTTGGACCTGTGAGACAATCTTTGTGACACCCTGAAGTCTCGCGTTCGTATCTTGGGTCCAGCAAAGTGATATAAGCTTTTTTTATCAGTGTCAGCTCAGAATCTGGAATTTGTGCCCAATATGGCGATAAGAGCCGCAATACATATGGTGAAAATTGGGTTCACTAGTTGCGCCTCTGCCTACCCCTTCGGTAAAAGGCGTGTTATGAGATATTACTAAAACTCCAAGAACACGCGATGAGACTCAATAAGATTATTATATTTATCCTAACAATATTATGATGAATGTATAAGTTTGTAGGGATGCTTAGAGGATAGAGAATAAACCGCTAAATGGATTTGGATGAAACAGTAGGTATATAGAGACTTAGAGAAAGCAATCCTGTATTAAAGTAAGTACAACATTTTATTCCAAGTGCGCAATGGGACTTTAATATATTCAGAGAAAGATCTTTTACTAAAGTAGATCCGCAAAATTCATCAAGAATAATGTACGATGTTTTTTTTTGTCCAACTTATAGTAATTCACAAAGTTTTAGTTACTCAAGTAAATGGATACAGGATTCCGATTCTGTAACATGACACGGTTGCAATATGAAAAATATCTTAACGGATTTAATCCATGATGCAACCAATAATCTTGCATATTACCAATGCAACCATAGACACATCTATAACGGCTAGAGATAACATATTGTGGTGAATAACGTCTATTTTTACTATTCTTTAAAAAAAAAATAGACACATCAGTTTTATGTACACCTAGTGACATATGTAATACAAAAAGAATTGCAAAGAGAAATTGAATATACAGTTGTAAAAATTGATAACAAATATTAGTCTGCTAATCTATGAATTTTGCTTTCATAATTCTACTACTGTCTGATTTCTAATATTACCTTAATCCACAACTAAGGGAACGTTTCACAATCATCGTACATGTTATATTTACAAGGTTTACTTCAGGTGTGCCTACTGAAATGGTAGTGCGCCTTCCTGTCCGAAATACAACTGTCCGACCCTTATCAAGCTCTAATTATACATTACCGTCGTTTTCATTTCACTCCCCCTAATATTCTTTAGTGACAATTTGAGGAAAATCACCCCTATGTGTATTTTTTTAGGATGTTTCTTTTGAACGATTTGTTATTAAATACGATGAAAATGATATTTAATAGCAACTTCGACGTTATGTTGTTTCTATTGGTTGATAAAATAGAGATATACAAAATAATCTCGGTATAAACGGGTGCGTTGGTTGCATCTCTATTAATTTCTTTATTGTTAAAGACGTTAAATCGTGTTTGTATTTTAGAATTATGTACAAATTTTTTGTTTAATTTTAAAGCTTGATCTTTGCTAAAATTTTCGCTTTTGGATACAACTTTATATACATACATAGAATGAAAGAGAGCTGAAATAGGACCAAAAACACATCTTGCATTGCTGTAAAATTAGGCGAAAATATATGTTTTTTCCATATTTTCTCACATTGTGAATTGAGATCAATGGGTCCGGGTAAGCAAGTAATAATTGCCGGGAGTTCTCGTTCCGTCGAACCCAAATAATAGTATTGGTGACTATTTGCTAGGGACGTGGTCATTTTCTTGCGACCTTTTCCTTATCACAAAATTGAGACGTGTTTATTTCATGTATCTTCGTAATATATGAGAGGGAATATTTTTTCTGGTCTTACATTGTGGATAGAGCATCTGACGTCGTGGAATTATCCACAGTTATCTTTATCTTATACTAAATATCATTGTTTTTTCATTCTATCTCAATTATCATTCTATCATTGTTTCACATAATTTTCTAGTTTATCGAGGTGTTATCTCTAAAAATTAAATTCATAGTCTTTCAAAATAATAAGATGATCTGGTATTTTATAGCTCAAGACATTTTATTACTTCTAAGTGCGTTATAAATTTATTAATTGAACCTAAATTGTAGTCATCACAGATATAATATGCAAAAAATATTTAAAGTATTGATTAATGCAGTTTAGTAGACAACTGGAGATAGATAACACAACACACAAAACAAATATGAACACACAAGCAGCATTACATTATAGCACTACATGTACAGTCACTAGTATAAGTAGCTGAAGAAATTCAAAACTTCAAATTGCCTACATACCTTTGTGTTCTTACTAATCTGTTTTTTCTCTTCACAAAAATAAAATAAATGGGATTTACTTTATTTCAAACGAATAAAAAATGTTAAAGTTTAACTTAACGCTTATATAGGTTACTAGCTTTTGCCCGCGGCACCGCCCGCGCTAAAAAGTTTTTCCGGGATAAAAGTCCCGCTTTATGTTTTCCTGGGATAAAAAGTAGCCTATGTGTTAATCCAGGACATGATGTACCCGTGTGCCAAATTTCATCGAAATTCGTTCAGTAGTTTTTGCGTGAAAGAGGAACAAACATCCATACATCCAAACATCCATACATTCTTACAAACTTTCGTCTTTATAATATTAATAGGAAATAGGATAATAGGATTTGAAATATTGATTGTGTTCAGATACTTCTGCTGCAGATTGTACCTACACAACAACATGCAATATAATATACACTCACACACTCAAACATTCTAAATGTGACTTATAGATCAAGCTTACATTGGTGTTTCAAATTTCATTTTATTCTCTTTACCCTGAAATGTAAATTGAGCAGTTGTGATACACAGGCACCGCATAGTGTATGGGTTAATGTGTCTTATGATCTCGAGTAAATATTATTATGTAATCATTTACAGTCGTAATATATTTCATATGGTAAATTTTACTTTCGGTAGGTAATAAAGAAATAAGGCCCAATATTTTTTTTATGACCTCATACCATCTTTGAAAATATTTGTTAGCTGTATAATGTTATTATTCTGCTAATATAAAGCTACTTTACTTACAGGCTGATAAAAATATACGTTTCTATAAACGCTGATACAATACTTTCGTCTCCATTAATATCTCAAGAATCTCATAAATATTTATACCTTGCGTCGATTTAGTTGATTAAAAGCGCAATTGCAACATTTATATTCTTCTCAAGACCAGTCGAATAACATTTTACTCGTTTCTAGAAATCATAAAAAATCTACAAAGTTAATTTACATTCGGTCATAAAAGTTACGAGCTGTCGCCGTTATTTTAATGTCGGACGCATTTCTTTGCAAATTCGTTTAAGCAAAGGGCTACTGAGGTAAAGCATATCATTTGTAACTTTTTTTCGTATAGCAATAACCAGCTAAGACTTTAGAAAACTTTGGACGCGTATCCAAGATCTTTGTCCAGTATCCTATAAATAAAAGTAAGTGATAAGTCAACAATAACAATATACAAACACACGAATTAGGAACCTCCTCCTTTTTTGGAAATTGGAAAAAAATAATAACAAATTCAAATCTTCATAAAACGTCATGATGAACGTACTGGTGCTTGAGTTAGAAGCCATATAGGTAAAGAACCTATCAGTAGTGTAAAGCTTTACAAGGCTTCTGACGCGACAAAACTTATGGTAATTAAAATAACGTAAAGTTATCCTTTTAATCTCTTGAAACAATAGAATAATATCCTTTTAATATATCTCCTACCCGTAATATTCTAATGCTATAGGTGCAAAACTCCATGAAAATATTTCGATGTTTGTAAGATGTAGATGCCGTAACTGCTTAACGTATTTCGATAAAATTTGGCATACAGGTAGACCATGTCCTGTATTGACCTAATTACTTGGGACTTTTAAACACAGTATTATACACGGGAGAAGCCGTGAGCAACGCATAGTATTTATTATAAGATATTAACTTTTTGGTTGTATACACAATAAATCCCGGTTGTGACGTCAGTCCGGGGATTAACTGAGATGAGTACTAATAGGACACAGCATGTAATTATCGTAAAACTCTTTATAGCTTTTCTTTATATACAGACGATCTAGTTGATAAGTTTTTATGTATGTTTGTTGAGATAAGGGTTTGTATTGTATTTTATTCCTTCACCTATCTTAGGAGTTAGTTTAATCCATGTATCCTGCGGGATATGGGCACTGGCCTATTAAGAGGCCGTATACATTATACAAAATGTCGACTTTTTCAGTCAACTTTAAATCGTGATTTTTTTAAAAATAACCTGATCTGGTTAATTTATAATACGACATCAGAGAGACTATTTCAACACAGATTGGCTAAAGGAGCCAGATTTTTCATATCTTTCTTTAAATTCAATCTATCCACCAAGTTCCAACGTCTGTTTCAGATTTTTTTTTTGTACGGAGACTCAAACTTGTAGCAGTTTTCAGTCAAAATCCTGCTTGAAACTAACTAACGAAAACTACTGTTTATTGGTATAAAACGTCGCCTAAAGGATAAATGCGAAAATTTCTTCATTATCAATATAAAAGGAGGCGCACTTATTTTCGCGGGCTAGCGCGGGTAGTTTTTTTTTTCATTCACTGTCTGCTGCTTTGCGGTAGAAACAGATATTGCAGTGGTACCTACCCAGACGGACTCTTACATATGAGAAACCTACCACCAGTGAAATAAATATGAGATACTATTCGTGCGTTTGGTATCGTGAGTTGAATATCCGGAAGCATTCTTCTCCCTATTCCATTCCTTTAAGGTTGATATTGCATCAACGGTTCTTATGGTATAATGTATAGGTGGTACAGATAATTTAAAATCAGATGACCTACTTCTTCACCTGTCAGCCCTGTGCCATAAAAATATCTTACATCTACTTGAATAACAATACAAACACACTAGTAAATAGCACCCCAAACCTCATTAATAAAGTTAACTGTTAGTGCTTTAGGTCCATGAAACTTATAGTAATGCTACGTAGCAAATGTCTGAGTATTATAACAAAAGTTATATTTAAACTGCTAGTTGGCGGCTAAGCGGTTTCTATATAATGTTTCTAATTCAACAACAACTATTATAGAGTGCTATTTAAACCACTATTAACGTTGCTAAACCCTCAGTTTAGTCAACATGCGTCAGCTCTAAAATGATCTTATTATATTGTTGTTATAAATTACACACACACTCACGCATTTTATCATTTTTTTTCGCGGGGAATAAACGCGTTGTCGCTACCACCACTAGGGGGTGAGTGGAACGGTTATGTTGGTTTCACACAGTCTTACAGCCCAATGTTGACACTCGGGAGTATAGCATCATCCGAGTGAACATTGGACCGAGTCCCTTATACAATAGTGTTAGTTGAGCCTCTGCCTACAGTATCCTACTAATATTATAAAGGCGAAAGTTTGTAAGAATGTATGGATGTTTGGATGTATGGATGTTTGTTCCACTTTCACGCAACAACTACTGAACGGATTTCGATGAAATTTGGCACACGGGTAGATCATGTCCTGGATTAACACATAGGCTAATTTTTATCCCGGGGAAATATAAACCGGGACTTTTATCCCGGAAATACTTTTTAATGCGGGCGGAGCCGCGGGCAAAAGCTAATTAGAGATAAAATATTATATTTAATGGTGTAGGCAGAGGCGCAACTAGCGCGCCCCCTTTTCTCTTATGATAGGGGGCGAGTCTATCGCCATATCGGGATCAAATTGCAGCCTCCATGCTGATACTGTATAGGAAAACCAAATATCACTTTTCCCGACTCGGGGATCGAACCCGAAACGCCAGCACTGCAGTCGCACCGATAAGTACGCCACCGAGGCAATGTTAGTACAAATGGTAGTGGTTAGGTTGTACTTATGATGAATAAATATAGTGTGACCAAATAAAAAAATCAAGCTCCCGAATAACTGGTAAACAAAATATATTGTTAGAGCAAAAATATTTTTTGTGAAGGTATTAATAACATGATCTACAATTTTTGCTATAAAAGCACAGAACGTTTGACAGTTCGAGTCAGTTGATCATTGACTTTCGTGCGGGTCGGTTGCTTGGTGATATTTTTTGTGAAAGTATTTCTGTAAAATCAGTGGTACATATTTTTATTTAAATCAAAACCGTTGCCGTTTTTAATAATATGCAATATGCTTGTTCTTTAACTTTTTTGGAAGTCCACTGCTTAACATAGGTCTCCTCTAATGACTTCTAGACCAACTCGTTAGAGGCGTCCTGCATCCAGCGGGTTATTGCGACCTTTAGAAGGTCCACCTTGTAGGAAGACGTCTAACGCTGCGTTTGTCGGTACTCGGTCCACTCGAGAACTTTTCTGCTCTATCTGTTTGACAGTTCTACAAGTTATGTAATATAACTATATGCATGAACTGTCTTATGCTTTAACTGGTGTATAACATTTCCTTAAACTGGCCATTGGTGAAGTCTCATTGGTCTACTGGCAGCGTGTACTCCCAGTGGATTAGGAGGTACCCAACCAGAGACTTGATATTCCAAAATTCCAAGTCGGATCATTTTGCATCGATTTTTATTCACAAATTGTTTGGAACTGGATTTTCTAGGAGGGGTTTTACATTCAATAAAACCTAAATGCACGGTAGATGCAAATGAATGGTAGTATATGGCAAATAATCTTGACATATGATTTATTTAATAAGTACAGTCAGCCACATAAGTGGATGAATAAATTCAAAATTTCAATTCGCCTCTACGCTACGCTAAGTTTAATTGAACTGTTTTTTTTCTTTGTGTGAAGTAAAATTAATACCTTTTATATTATTTATGTGAAGAGAAAACTAAAATTGATAAGAACATAAAAGTGTGGAGGCGTTTTGTAGTTTTGAATTTGTTCATCTGCTTATGTGGCCGACTGTACATAAATTATGATATGTCATAATGTCTTGTAAGTGACCCAGAGTTTGCAAAGCCATAACGCAGTTAGACTTTTTGTACACAACATAGGCGTTATTAAGTTCCTTGACACTTTTCTGTCAAATAGTTTTCTTCTCAATACTTTGTCATTAAAGAGTTCAATTATTCACAATAAAACGCATGTAAGTTAAAGTATCAAGATTTCCAAGTCCTTTCCACAGGATTGTAATAAAATATGCAAAATAAGAGCTGCTTTATCTTTTTAATAAATATCTTGCACAAACGTAAAAGGTCCCATTTAATTAATTCAGAGACATAAAGATTTGAAAATATTTTTAACATATAAGTAAGCGTTCTTACGACATCTTGTTTGAAATTAATATATAACTCCCAAAGGGAAAAATTAAAAGGGACATTGCCTTTTTAGTAACTACGTGTTCTCGAATTTGTTTCTCTCGAGTTTGCAATTTTTTTCTTCTAAGTAATACAGTTAAACTGCATATCTGAAAAGATTTATTGATTGATACCTACCTTATTAAATATCTTTTTAACAAAAAAGCTACTGTATCGATTTTCCACTTTTTAAAGCATATAAATACTTTAATTGTATTATTGTAATTGTAATATTTCATGAGGTTTGAAATCGTGTTCAAAGTAACGTAGTTACCACAGAACCCGAGACAGAACTTGGCAACTTTACTAACTTCACAGTAATCGAGATCCCATAGTATGTAATATACCCATGGGAAATTCTGTAGACGCGCGTCGTCGCACCGTCGCTCTAGATTGCAGCTATTACTCGTAACACCCCTCTGTTTACCGCCAGATAGTTATTCCCCATCCTAAATTATTAGCCACAGGTACGACAAACGTATACAACGCTTTGGGAATCGAAAAAATGAGGGAGTAAATTGGAGTGTACAACAAACACACACGAACGTATCACGCTCACTTTGTAATGCAGTGATTTTTTTTAAAAAAAGAAGCCAGTGTTTAGGAGTGGGGGCTATAATTGGTATAGAAGTAATATCGGAGACGGTTAAGTTTTGAAATTGGAACGACAAGACGAAAACGGATAAATACATTGTGCTAATTTCTGAGTTATTTTATACTGCTTAAAAATGTATTAAATTTATTCAGGAGTTCCTATATCCAGTGAAAATGCGTCAAAAGATGTAGATATGAATATAGTAGTGGTGATAGAGGTGTGGCAGGTTCGCAGCTTCTAGCAAGTAATAGCTTCTGCCTATCCCCATATGATCAGACGTGAATGTGTGCAATGAGACTTAAGTATATTAATAAAAATTAAAAAAAAATTATCAAAACAATTTACAAGCCTATGGAAAGAATACTTATCCTTTAACTAGCGATCAGCCCCGGCTTCGCACGGTTAGCCAGTCAATTGATAACACAGGATCACCAAAAAGCAAAAAGAAAATATAATGCGGTTGCCATCAAACTTCACAGGATCACCTTATTGCGTTCATTTGTGCAGCTAGCATGAGTTTACGCACTATTGTGTAGCTAAAGTAATGGTTTCGACTAAGGAAACTTATGTAGGAAAGGATATGTCCAAAAACAGTTTATTTTTGTATAGAGCTCCTACAAACTAGCCTTTTACAATAAAACGTTTAATTTTAAAGACCTACGATTTTGAGATTTATGTAATATTATTTTGCTTCAAAACTACACTTATTATGAACGTTTTTAAAAAAGTTAGTCATAAGAAGGTCTAAAAATATGTTTCTAATGGAACCAAGCTTAATATTTTGCCCCTTTAATACCTCTTAATTTTGAGAAAGGTTAGATTTTGATGCCCAGCATCCATACAAAAAGTGGACATTTTTTTTTAATAACGTCCCATTGAGCGTATTTGGAACTAAAATACGGTAATATGTGTATTGCGCGGGTGTAAACTTTGAATAGTAAAACGAGAAACTATAGACAAGCATGTGTCAAAATGTATGGAAAATATCAGCACGCGTCTTTTATTGACGTTTGGTATCGTCTAATAAGTTAACTTACTGGATACGAATACGATACGATTACTGTACGAAACGCGTAAGTTCGTGCTCGGTACCTACACTGAAGATTACCTAAAAATTTTATTCAAATTTCTCCAGCTGTTTTGGAGACATTCTATGCGTGTGTGGTACTGAATTCCTCCTAAACGGCTGGACCGATTTTAATTAAACTTATTGTTTGTATTCAGGTAGATTCGAGAGTAATTTAGATTTACAATTCAGTCCGGAAAAATGTATAGCGGGACTTTTATGCAGGAAAAAACGTTTCGTGCGGGCAAAGCCGCGAGAAAAAGCTAGTAGATTCCTACAAATCGTGCGAGTTGAATTACAAAGTAAATAAGAAAAACAAAGTAATTTCTCTGCGACATTCGTTTGGAGTTTATCTTGTACTTGAAAATAAACTTAACGGTTTCTTTATAAGTAGGCAAGTAAAGGTTTCATAAAGTTATAATGACTGTTGTAATGTTTCTAGCAATGCTCACATTTCTTGTCTGAAAGTATTAACTGTTTATGTATTTGACTAACTAAAATTAACAATTGGATGTACAAGGATCTTTGCTTGAAGTGTCGATGTAAAATAGAATCGTCTAATTCATTTTGAGGTTTTAGGAAACACAAAAGTATATTGTAAACTGAGGTGTCGGTAAACGTACTTCTATTGTAAAACTGAGATTTAAACTGTAACTTGAGTTAGTGGCTTTTAAAAGTATGTGCTATTATTTTACTATAGTATGAACTAATTAAGATAAGACGCTAATTAAATAAGGTCCTAAGATTTATAGTATATAACGTAATTATACGTGAGTGTAACATATAATTACATAATTATTTAAGTTTGTTGTATTTCTTTTCAGGAGCTAAAATTTACAGGTCTCTCATACTTTTTCTACTGCCTAGCATCAATGTGCATGCACTGTTGTGTTTCAGTTTGACAGAACATTATAGCCAGTGTAACTACTGGACATAATGAGACTTAACATCTTATATCTCAGGATGACGAGCGCAGTGGAATACCACACAGTACTTTGTAACCAAAGTGCTGGATGGTGTTGCTACTGTTTATGGATAGTCGTATCGTTTACTTACCATCACATGAACGGCATGCTCATCTCGCCATTCAATGAAATAATAAATAAAGCTAAGAAAAAAGAATAATTACCAATTTGATAGGAATCTCTTTGAATACCACAAATCCTAAATACTTAGAATCAAAAATACTCGCTAACATTAATTCCAGTGATATTTGCATAAGAATTTAATACGAAGATTCTTAACGACATATAACATAAAAAACCTACGCTACGTGTTTCAGCTACGCATCGTAATATATGGAGAATTTCGCGTTTTGGCGAATGCGAATACGCATTACATACGTTCCGCATTGCCGCGCAGTACGTGGCTTATGTATATTTAAAACAGAGACGTAATGAAGTGTATAATTGAGGAGTCACCCTCCCCTTATTAAAATATTTAGGTTGAGTGATGTTGCTTTTCCCCTCTTTTGACGGCAGTTGGCTTAAAAATAAAAAGTTTTCTTATGACTGTAGAAGTATTAAAAAAAAGAAAGAGTACAATATTATGCGTTTGTTTATCTATATATATAAAAATGAATCCCTATTTTCCTTGGTCACGGCATCACGTGTGAACGGCTGGACTGATTTCGTTATTTCTTTTTTTGATGTGTTTGGTATTGTCAGGAGAAAGTTCTTATGAAAGAAGAAAATAAGAAAATTGCGCGGAAAATTAGAAAACTTAAGAATACTTAACCACCATATTAAACGTGCATGTCACTGAATTCCTAAACGGGTGGACCGATTTTAATGTAATTTTTTGTGTGTCTTCAGGTGGATTCCAGAATGGTTTAGATTACAATTCTATCCGGTAGGTAGCGCTGTACTCGGGTTCTAGGATTTTATTTCCTTTTTAGGGCAGGACAACGTCTGTCGGGGCCGCTAGTTATTTTATAGTTTAGACAGAATCATTGCCACTTTAAGAGATGCGACGCAGTACTTAAAATGGATATGGCTTTCTTAGAGTCACGCCAAATGTTTGGAACTATAGGTAAAACCTTCGTTATTAAAGGAATAGATAAAATGGCCCCTTACACTAAATTTCGGTTCGGATCTGTATGAAAATACACGGAATGTTGCGTTTTATCCTCTTCCATATATGAAACAGCTTTTATTTGTTGTTCACTAAAGATTCAATGGATTGTGAAGAATGCAATAGCGGTAAATCACTGTGCAATAGTTTTACTAAATCCACTCTATACTTAACTATTTTAAAATGAAAATCAAGTGGACTTTACGGAAAGTTATTTTTTGTTGTAGTAATGTTAGTATTTATATAGAGATACTTAGATATAGATTATTTGCATTAACTGTTATATTAAAAGTAATGTTACTAAAAATACTACAAAAATTAAATAACAATCATAACGCATTATCTCTCGTAAAAGTAAAAAGTTCACAATGGACCTTTAATTACGGGAAGTTCCATTGTGTACTCATCTCTATTTCAGTCTTCAATTGTTACTATTTACTTCCATTTATTTAAAATTTTGCGATTGAGGTTAATTTAATATTGATTCATGCCACTAAAATGTGATGAATCATTATATTAAATGTTGTAGATCGTCACATGTACTGCAATTTTGTGTTTATTTCATGACCAAGCAGCATTTTAAAACCATCGAATAGCATGTCACGGGTTGAAGGTCAACATTTCTTATAATCTTTATTCTTGAAAATAAATGTTCTAAACATCTAAGTCCTAGACGACTGCTAATGCTTGTCTGCGGGTTAATGCTTTCAATGTCAGTATTTACATAATCCGCCGTCTATCTTTAAACCGCAACGTCTTTATTGTTGAGACGGATTACCATACATAATTTTTATGCTTAATGTTAAGTTACATTGATTATATTTTTTGGTGGTGTAGTGTATCAGGTAAGTAAATCAGTTTCTCTGATAACTTTATCATTCCTATAGCGCTCTCCCAGTGTGGCACTTATAGGAGTGGGGCAATATGCGAAAAATAAAACCTTTCACAATTTTTAAGTTTTTGTGTCGGGGAGGGTGGGTCACGCGTGACTCTTGTTTGTTGAAATGAGCTTTTTTTGGTGCCATAGTGCGGCAAATTTTGGGTCCGTCGCGGGCGGCAAGAACCCACGCTACGCCGCTGCTACGTTATTTTCCCTGTGTATTTCACTTCGCTGAGAAAATTTCATTGAGGATATATAGCCATGATTATCTCTACACTAACTTGAGGTTGACTGGTAAATAATGCCGACAGCATTAAGTCGACCTGTATACATATAAAGTGCAAAATAAAATAATTGTATATTTCATCGTAAAATTATTTAATATAATTCAATATGCTCAATATCTGTGTATTATAAATTCAGTGAACATTTTCGTAAATTAACGAGTTCGAACAAGCGTACGATCGTCGGTTGGTTAGTTCGGGAACGGATTTGTGTTGTGAAAGCGTGAAACCGCGCTAATTCCGACAATCAACTGAAACTTTCAGCCATGCACGAGTTAAAATTCGGCATGGAAATAAAATAATATCGATGTAAGTACTTACTATGAGTGAATACTGCGGTGATGGACGTATTAAGTGGAGTGACAGAGGATGTAGTGACCAAAATTGAGAAGGATATGCTATGCCGGTTTGCGTATTTCGAGAGGATGGATCGTAGGATATTGACAAAGAGAATAAGGATAAGGCGAATGTGGATGGAAGAGGCGGTAGGGGTCGACCCCACCGAATCTTCGAATGTCAGATATCTGTAAATGTTCGTAAAGGCCAGGTCAAAAATACCCTGAACAGGCAGGAATGCATGAAAAGATTGATGAAGGTGGAGGAAGCGAGAGAAGTATGCCAGAATCCAGTAAAGTGGCAATCCATAGTCTTTTCCCTCCCCTATGGGATAAATACTATTACTAAATACTCGTCATACTATGTATGTATGTATGTATGTATATATGTATGTATGTATGTATGTATGTATGTATGTATGTATGTTATATATCTATGTGACGAGTAGCGTTGATCAGCAAAATGGTTTTTGTTTTTATAGAATAATTTAGCGGCTTTCTATATTTTTTCACTTCTATTTGAATTTCGCCGGATAATAATATTCACAGTATTATATACAACTTCTATTACGTATGTTTTTGTTCTTATGAAAACATTGAAAAAGAACAGTTGGAAGCAGGACTTGAACCCGCGACCTCCGGCGTACCGTGCCAGTGCTCTCCCAACTGAGCTATTTCGCCCTAATTTCGCCTATTCAATGTCAAGTACTCTATTTATCTCTTTAAAAGAGACGCCTAGTGATATCTGTTTAACAATTATTACAATTGCCAAACTCAGCGTTACTACTTTACAGTCGTAAATGCACTGAAACGATATCACCAAACTTTTTTCTTAATCGTATATTGTGATTTTTATACATGTTCAGGGCCATGTAGTGCCTGGACAATGTTTTTATTTATATGAAAACGTTGAAAAAGAACAGTCGAAAGCAGGACTTGAACCCGCGACTTCGTGCCAGTGCTCTCCCAACTGAGCTATTTCTATCACTCACATTGGATATTCTATTACGTGATATCCAATGTGACTGATAAACAGGCCGCGGCGAAGCGTGACGTATGCGTTACTTTAAATCTCACAGCCGGCTACTTGCAAAAGACGCCATTAAGGCAAAATAACAAAATTAAAATTAATAATATTAATAGAAATTCGTGCTATATTCAATAAAATCCTAATGATTACATTACAAGAAATTGTAACTAATGAGAGTTCCTTTAGGATTTGCTCGAGGAGGATAATGAGAAAGTCGTCACTAATGAAGATATTAGTCGTAGCAATACTTTAGTAGATAGATTCGGTTATTGATCAGCAATTGTTTATTCCTGACGAGGATATGACACTTTTTTCATGAATTCAGAAGGAAGACGCCGACGCTGCACCACAGGCCACTACCTCGTTACACATTCACCTACAAAGGAAGATGCTAACGCTGCATCACGGGCCGCGACCTTGCTACACAGACCTACAAAGGAAGATGCTGACGCCGCACCACCGGCCACGAGCTCCAGTCTGCGCGACCGTCGATACTTCACTTTATGATCAAACTTCGATCGGGTCACTAGCTCTAAGTTCTAGTTGTAATTATTTCACTCTTGAAATAAATTAGTTTTAAATTCATTTCGTTTTTTTTCAAGTCCTCCTACAGCGACTTACGTAATTCACTAGTAAACAAAATCATGAAATTTATATCAACAAGTAACATCAAAATAAGATAGCAGAGTGAGCGAACATCACGGCCAACATAATACTGCTAGTATTATATACAGCCCACTACTGAGCACAGGCCTCCTCTACTACTGAGAGGGGTAAGGCCTTAGTCTACCACGCTGGCCTAGTGCGGGTTGACAGATTTCATATACCCTCGAGATTCTTGTGGAGAATTCTCAGGTATGTAGGTTTCCTCACGATCTTTTGCTTCACCGTAATTGATAAACAATACACACGTAACTTTGAAAAGTCAGAGGTGTGTGCCTTGGGTTTTGAGCCTCCTGACATTGTCTCGGCAGGTTCCATTCCCAACTAGGCTATCGTCCACCTAATATTTTATTGCAAACACATTTTTTTATTATTAAAAAGCCCAAATTTCTATGTTATTTTTATGTAATTAAATTTCACAGTCAACTTATCCCTAGATGGATGACATGATTTCATAAAAATATAGAATAGAAAACTCAGGTAGAAGGAATATACCGTTTACAATTTTCAACCAAATTTCATGCACTCATGCACTTCAACCTTTTAAATCAAAGGGAGCTTTGAAGCTCCATTTCCAGCTTTGTGTACTTTTATTTTACGGTCAGTACCTTTTTAATTTGATCTTGGAGTCAATTTCGACCTTCGCCGATCTTTGTCGTTTTATTTAAGATTTTTACTTGTCAGAACCAACGGAGAGCGATTTACTTTAATACATGTATACCGACACAGTTTCGACTTTTTCCTATTACGGTACGTCCATCACGAGTCAATGTCGATATTCTTGTAAAATATCGAAAAATGAACAGTTCCTCTGTATAAATTATCCGCTTGGTGTTCCGAAGATTAATGACTTTGAAATTTCTCTAAGGGTGTAAAGTCGATGAAGCCATTTTTCCTAAGTCCACTGCCAGAAAATGACACGATGATTGATGTTCCCCAGCACATTGGAGAACGGCCAAGTGTGAAACCGTGATAACGGAAAAAACTTAATTAGCTGACAAGCAAATATTTTTTTATTAAACATGCTTATTCGTTATTTAACATAGTTAAATTTAGCGGCAATAATATATGTTTTTAATTGAGTTTTGAACACATTTGCATATTTTGTTAAGTAGTGTACTTACATACCTGTTAATACAATTTGTAGCAAAATTGCTTTTTTATATGCTTACAGTGGAGAAGTTGGCAAGACAATTCTCTTAGCACTATTAAGTTGTTGCTAATGCAGATTATGTATAACTATACTGCATTAATTATAGTATAAAAAATCTGCATTAGCATCCAATAAAACTTTTCACAGAACGTATACAAATACTAAATGACTTACTTCACAGTTATTTAGAAAGTTAAATGGGCCTACAGAAAGTATCGCAATGATTACTTATTACATTAAAAGATATTGCGATTCGACAGCATGATTGTGACTGATAACAGTTAAGCGTTATCTCTACTTCATTAAGGCAATTTACCTTATAAATCGATATATACATAAAATCGATCTGTTTCTTAATATACTGTATTTGTTACAACTTTTGAATAACAAGGCTAAAATAGAGGTAAATGTCTGATTTATATTCACGAAAGGGATCATCCTAACTGTGCCATACAGTATGATACTAATCCATTCTATAAAAATAAATTAGCTATTGAATTGACGTCAATCAATTTACCTTCGTCAAGGGTTTCGCAAAATCTTTTCATGAGATTGCTTATACAGGATAAGAGGTCATGAGAAGCACTATTATGGCAGTCTTTTCATATTGTAAATAAGGGCTGAGAAGAAAATAGGTTGTATTAAACATATTCCTTAGACATTTACGTCAATAATTTTCGGAGAAATCAGCTTAGCTGCTTTGGAAAAAATAAGTAGTATTTATCAATTATGTTTTTTTAGGTACCTATTACATCGAAATAAATCTATCATACACCGCGTTGTAATGTTACTCTTTAACAGCCAATCAAATTCGTATTAAAAATTAATTAAATAATAAAAACAAAAAATTATAATTAAAGAAAGATTAAATAAAATTTTCGTTTAGACGTTGTTTACATCAATTTCCGTAAAATGTTTGCATAATCCGACATCTACGTTTAAGTGACAGAGCGTTGGGACCTCGTGAGGGATCGTTCCACATTCAATCCTTTCTGTAGTGATAAATGGATGGTGTCAGCTGCCTGATAGATGCGCAGTTTCATATAGAAATGTCTGTCGAATCTGCACGAATTAGTTCGATGAGCGTTATAATACAAACACGAAACCAGCTCGTACTTTATGCTCAAGCAAGAATGAATGACAATTTGATCTATTTGGGATATCATAGAAAGTATATATATCTGTAGTCTATATTTTGTGACGTCAAGTCGCCTTGATACCTTTCTCGCCGAATTTCGGCCATGAAGGCCATTCTCAACAGAAATCAGCCAGGATATATTATAGTGCACATGTGTGTGTGCAATACACATTACACAGGTGGACTCGCCTTTCCTTCACTATCATAGTCCTATGAGACACCTTACGGGCTAGGAGGATTTCCTATGAGACTGACAGCAAGCTGACATGACTGGAGAGATAAAAACCCAGTCACAATGTTTTTGGCCTGACCCGAGATTTGAACCCACGACCTTAGCGCGCTAATCGTACTCGTAACGCGTACGCAATACAACTATGCCACCGAGGCAGTCAAAAAGTCGCCTTGTTGGTGTAATGGCAGTATATTTGGGCTATAAACCATGAAGATCACCAAAAGTCCCTAAAAAATAAAAGATATAAAAAAAAAAAAAACATGAAGATCTGAGCACCATTCCATGGTCAGTAAACTAACTCTTAGACTTTTTAATTGCCATAATTGGTAAGTTGTGTTATAATCAGATGTCTGTATATGGAAATATGTTCACTTATAATCCCATCATGAGATTTATATAAGCTCGACGATACATCAGTGTACTAGATAGAATTCTCCCCACGCCTTATAAAATAACGTTGATAACGAGTTAATACATTATTAAATGTTGCTCGCGTCTTCGCCCGCGTGGATAGCATTTCTCACCACAAAAGTTCCTTAAACACAGTACGACGCAAGCACCATCTACTTAACTTACTTCCCATAGGAACAATATTACCGGGATAAAAAGTATTTGTTTGAAAAAAACGAAATCCTCCTAGCCAGTTTCGGCCACGGCGGCCAATCTCAATGGAGATCAGCCAGGTACGCAGGAGATATTATAGTGCACAAGTGTGTGCGCAATACACAGGTGCACTCGCTATTCCTTCACTCTCATAGTCCGGTGAGACGGCAATCCGACATGACCGGAGAAAGATCACGCGCAGGACCAACGGCTTTACGTGCTTTCCGAGGCACGGGGGTATCACACCGCCAACTTCCTGACTCCGAGCTGCGACTGAGTAATTTTTTTAAGATGGAAAAACCCAGTCACAATATTTTGGCTCGACCCGGGATTCGAACCCAGGACCTCAGCGCGCAAATCGTACTCGTAACGCGTACGCAATACAACTACGCTACCAAGGCAGTCAAAAGTATCTGTTTATCCAGGATATGACCTCCTTATGTGCTAAATAACATACAAATCCGTCAAGTTTCTGCGATTACTTCTTACAAACATACAAACATTTTCAAAAATTGTCGCCTTTATAATTGGCGATATACAATAAGTGTGATGACATACGGCTCTGAGACGTAACCTCTGACTATGGGCCACCAAAGACGGCTCACTGTCACTTAGTTAGCTATAGAGAAGGCAATGCTCGGTATTTTATCGCGATAAAATCAGAAATGAAGAGAACTGTAGAAGAACGAAAGTCACCGGCATAGCTCAGCAGATTAACAAGCTTTAGTGGCAGTGCAAAGCTGAGGTCTCGAGTTCGATCAGCGGGTCGGGCAAAGTGATATTGAGTTTTTCTTTTCAGTATCAGCCCGGAGTCTGCAATTTGTGCCCGATATGGCGATAGGCGGCGAGCCTATCACATAATGCGACGGAATAACGGCGAAAAGTGGGTGCACTAGCTGCGCCTCTGCCTACCCCTCCGGGGATAACAGGCGTGAGTGTGTGTGTGTGTGTGTGTGTGTGTGTAGTGGCAGTGGGCAGGGCACATGGTATGGTATGGTTATGGGCTCCTTTTCCCGCACTTAGCCCGTAAAGTGTCGGGCCATTGTGCGTGATATGCGTGCCAGCTATAGGACAAGCCAGCCTAACTCCGACCAGAAGCGCAGAATCTTCCTGGTATCTCCACAGGCTTCTCGGAGTGACCCCGGTGAGTCGAGGATTTCTGCCCGTTGTGCAGCTACACCTTCGCATTCCAGGATGACGTGGGCAGCTGTTTCATCGACCAACAGACATCCCCTACATAGGGGGCTGTCAGTCATACCTAAAACATATAAATGTTTGTTTAGTGGGCAATGTCCAGTAATGGTGCCTACAACTATGCGTAGGGATGCCCTATCCAGAGATAGGAGACGATTAGTGAGACGTCGATCCGGGTGTGGCACGGCTTCCCGGGATTGTCTACATGTACTGATATTTACCCATTGATCCGCGTGTTGTTTTAGCGTTCTGTGTCGCAGCCATGTTCTCAGCTGGTTGAAGGGCAGCGGCATTATTGGGTTAGGACCCATTAATACCTGATCTGACCCTCTTTTGGCCAGCTCATCAGCTGCGTCGTTGCCTAGTGAGCCACTGTGCCCCTTTATCCATTGTAGGGTAACTAAGTTTGTTTTTCCTATACCCTCCAGTGCCTGGTGGCACTCTAGTATGAGCCCTGATTGGATAATCTTGCTGTCTAGGGCTCGTAATACCGCAGCGCTATCGGATACAATACGTATTTTATAGCCTGTAAGGCGCCGCTTTTCCACTGCTTTGGCAGCCTGTGTGATGGCGACACATTCGCATTGATAGATGGAACTGTATTCGCCCAAGGCCATTGATATCTTGATGTTCGATTCTGGTGAAAACACTCCTGCTCCCGATCCTGTCCTTGTCTTTGAGCCATCGGTGTATATGCGCAGTTCGTAGTTATCAGACCAGTCATGTTGTTCTTCTGTCAGCTGGACAGTGTAGCTTTTGGGCAGGGCACATAGCTCGTAGAACTAACAACAGATGGGGTAGAAAAGTTCTCGAGCGGAGACCACATAATGGCAAGCGCAGCGTGGGACGTCCTCCTACAAGGAGTACAGACGACCTTGTAAAGGTCGCAGGAACCAACTGGGCACAGGCCGCTTCTGACAGGTTGGTCTGGAAATCTTAGTGGGGGCCTATGTTCAGCAGTGGACTTCTAAAGGCCGAAGAAGAAGAAGACTAGCGACCCGCCTCGAGATCGTAGAGGTAGAAGTACGAAGAAGAGAGAGTAGAAGAATTTGTAGTTAATAGTAGTTCATTTGCAAAAAAAAGAAGTGGACGATAGCCTAGTTGGGAATGGAACGATCTGCCGAGACAATGTCAGAAGGTTCAAACCCATGTACACACCTCTGACTTTTCGAAGTTATGTGTGTATTGTTTATCAATTATCGTTCGCTTTAACGGCGAAGGAAAACATCGTGAGGAAACATACATGCCTGAGAATTCTCCATAAGAATTTCGAGGGTATATGAAGTCTGCCAATCCGCACTAGGCCAGCGTGGTAGACTAACGCCCAAAACCCTCTCAGTAGCAGAGGAGGCCCGTGCTCAGCTGTAGGCAGTATATAATACAGGGTTGGTATTATTATTATATTGGTGAAAGCCGTATGAAACTTCGATCGGTAACTTTTGAGTTTATCGCGTTCAGACATACAAACAGACGCGGCGTGGGGATTTCGTTTAAAAATATGTAGTGAATAAACGTACGGATAAACTTAAAATAGACAGGTGATCTTACAACCAATCCACACTTAATAATAGTACAATATAGAAAAAATACAAGATTATAAAATGACAACTAAATATGACTGCCTCGATGGCGTAGTTGTATTACAGTACGACTGCAAAGCTGAGGTCTCGGGTTCGATCCCCGGGTCGGGCAAAGTGATATTGAGTTTTTCTATTCAGTATCAGCTCGGAGTTTGGAATTTGTGCCCGATATGTCAATAGGCACGCCCCCTATCACATCATGGGACGGAATAATGGCGAAAAGTGGGTGCACTAGTTGCGCCTCTGCCTACCCCTTCGGGCATAACAGGCGTGAGTGTATATGTATGTATAGGTATGTATGTAATTAAATATGCTTTTTAATGTGTCTTTTTAACGCAATACCAACGTAATTTTTAATGAACTTACTTTACTGCTTCCTACAAAAAACAACCTTAATTAATTATTATTATAAAGTCACTTATATAACTACAGATATTTACAAATTCTTATCCGGTTATCTGAATGACCTTTAAACGTCTCAGCGAGCTCAAATTACTCCGAGATAGACTTTTGTAAACAATAATGTTTAGAAAGCGTTCTATTACTGCTCGTTATTGTTTCTCTGAAAACGTACAAATGTTTTGAAAGCAGTTGATATTTGATATTGTTTTGCAATAACCATTTAATAAATTGTACATAGATTTTTACATTTTACTGGGTATTATCTGGTGTTTTCTTGGGAAGTTTATTTGTCTAGACATAATAGCTTGATTAGGTTATTGTATTGTCGATTATGGTCTGCTTTGCCATCAGTTTACTTCTCGTTTTAGGACTGGTGGTAAGTATCTCGTATGCGCTAAGACTGTCTGGATAAGTACTACCGTAATGTCTATTTCTACCGGTAATCAGCAGTGTGCTGCACTGTTGTGTTTAAGGATTTTTTCCTTTACATGTGCTGTAAGACCCTGGTTCTTGCCAAATTTCATCAATAAGTCTCGATTCCTTTATAAAATCGGAGATATCTTTTGATCATGTTGGCTTACAATTGTGATTTTTTCACAGCTGAAAGAGACCGTAGACTCGAATATTTGATATAAATTTCAGCTTGATACCTCTACGCGATCTAGTGAACTAGGGTCTTGATAGGCAGACAGACAGACGGAAAACATTTTGAGGCCTTCTTGCGTAGTGTTCCTCAGTACTGAGGGTCGCGACCCCCTTCCGCATCTCTTTCTCTCGGACGAGCTTTCTCCATTCATTTCTGTCACATGCGGGGGGGAGGGCGGTGTGAACTGTAGAGTTAAGAGTGGTGCTAATCTGGTCAGACCAACGTATTGGCCTGCGTCCACGAGGTCTTCTCCCCTCTACTTTGCCGGTCACGATGAGTTTCACTAGGTTGTCACCGTCTTTTCTTGAGGTATAGGACCCTAAAAATAAGTAGTGAAACATTTTCGCAAAATATTCCATGCAGGCGGAACTGCGACCAAAACCTAGCCTTTCTTAAATTCAGTAATTTGTAGACACATCGCATTAAGCCGTATCACACGTGGCGTAAACACTCGCACAGTTTTAATTAGGCTGAATATTTAAATTAACAAAGTAACGCTCATTAAAATTCACCCTTGTTTTCGAGTAACCCTAACACTGGATTGTACAATAAATATCGCTAAAAGCAGTGCTAAAGCTGGTAATTGCTCACTTTTCGGAATTACAAGAGAATGCAATTTCACAGCGGTGTTGTGCATATTAATTTTTTTCTGTGTGAAAAACGACGCCATTTTTACAAAAGATTTAATAAGTGCTGCTGGGGATTTTAAATATTCCGATGTAGTTTTCACTGTTATTACTTTTCACTTGATAATTAATGTCTCTTTGTTAGAAAAAGTTATGTCGCGAATATTTTGCAGAAAATATCGAGAGGAAATCGGCATAGCTGAGAAGTTTTACATATAAATTTCGATGGTATATGAAGTCTACCAACCACACTAGGCCAGTGCGGTGGACTAAGCCCTTAACCCCCTCAGTAGTAGGGAGGCCCGTGCTCAGCAGTGGGCACTGGGCAGTATATAATACAGGGCTGGTATAGTATAAGTGCCTTGGTTGCAATATTGCCTATGCATATCTAAGCAAAGGCGTAATGTATGTTGGTTTTCTTTTATTTTTTATAATAATACTATACATTATAAACCCGATTTATTGACATACACCTACAAATTGTTTATGTTATAATCTACACAAGCAATAAGCCTTTAATCTGATTACTCAGCGAATAACTCTTTTATTAACTACTTCGCGTCAAGGTAAAAACAATCAATACATTGCAAACTAACCTCACCAACCATCAACGGCACGATTTTTACGCCATAAAATTGTGAACACATGAAAAATATTTTGTTGGAAACGCGTTAGAGTTGTAAATTGATTTATAGACTTTGAATTTTTGTTTCTCTAAGTCCTTGAGTGAAATATAGATAAAGTCCTCTAATTTCTTATTTGGAAGATCAGTAAGCGAAGGTTTGACCACTGACATATCAATAGAGGTTTATTAAGTTGTTGTCAATGTTATGGTTTTGAAATTTCGCTTTTTGTTAAAAACAAATTGAAGTCTTATGCTTCTAATCATAAAACTGTACGGTAACATTTCCATTACGTGCGATTAGGTTTTTACTTATTTTCGCTTTATAATACAAGATAATCGCTCTATATTCAGTATTGCACGCAATTATTTATGTTTTTTCCTATTTAAATTTCAAAAGACGCCAAGGAAAAAAGGTTTTCCGTCTGAACACGATATATTTTTTTATGATAAAGTTTTTAAAAATGTTTTATTTAATTAGAATGTATTATAATCATGTTTTCATATTCTCGAATTAAATAGAAATAGTTACGCAGCAAAAGTTACTATTCTTTGATACGAAATCTCATCGAACTTTACATAAAACTTGGTTCGTAAGGTAATTTAGTGCGATTCATAGCGAGGCTGACGTTGATTCCTTCCTTTGTTGTCCATTGGAGGTGGTAAATCGTAATTACAGCTTGACACAGGTCTGACAGCAGTTGGCAGACATACGACCAACCCCTGGATGCCTTGGTACTTCTATCCACTCTATGAAATTGTATGTTATGTCTGTGCATTATTGAAATTATTAGTTTTGGAAATCACATAAACTAATAATTTTGATTACTTCCATTTAAAAAAAATCTATATAAAAAGCGTGAGCAACTTCATTATAAGGCCTTTTTAATAACGCTTTTAATTATGATTATCTTAATTAGTGTTTCAACGCTTTATCTCTAAAATTAATAGACATAAGAACCGATAAAGATGTAATTAGTGGAAACATTAATAATTAAATCATATTGTACGTTTATGATTTCTGTATTTTCGCGTCATAAGTATACTGAATAAGTCAATTTTTCGGCTACATCTGCCTTCTTATTAATATGTGGGCAAGGTTTAAAAGGCCAACTATGAGAAAAGCCAAGCCTGTCTAGTATACATCGTACATAAATTCTGACCTCAATATTCGTTTCTTTGTAGCGAACTTTCTCCAATATTCATCTGGACATATTTCTAGATCGTTCAATCTTTTGTAGGTTTATAGTCACGACTCTTCGGAAAGTAAGTTCTAGTATAGATCGTCTTGTACATGACTTTGGCTTTGTTGAGGCCCTTTTGTTACTTTACAAGGCTTCTTGAGGTTTTAATAAAAAATATGGCGCACGCAAGAGCTAGTACATAGATTTAGTTAGGAAGCCGCGAGGTTTAGTACGTAGAAATTCTTATAACGGGTATTAATCTCAATTGGTGAGAAATTAAACCTCCCCTTGAAATATCTCGAACGAAGATCTACCAAGTAACGTTACTTAGAAATTTAGAACGTCTCGAAACTTCTGTCGCCAAAATCTTTATCTTACAAAATACAATTTTCGCTTTTATTATCACAGTGAGTTACGTGTTGATGTATGCTCGTGATGTTGACACTACCAAGTAGCGTTACCTAGAAATTTGGAACGTCTCGAAACTTCTGTCGCCAAAATCTTTATCTTACAAAATACGATTTTTGCTTTCATTATCACAGTGAGTTACGAGCTGGATGTATGCTTGTGGTGTTGGCACAACTTTACATTGTGAATTTGTACACACGCTATACTGTTACTTGTAATTAACTGACATCATTAAAACTTGGGAGATCTAGGTGAATTGCTTCACTGGGTGTTTGTTAAGATGACATTAGAGGAGAGGCTATGAACAGGTGGAGCGATTGTCGTATTGTCAAGTTTTTTTTGACGGACGAGACTATCACTTTACTTGCCTGATGGTGAGTGACATGAAACCTCTTAAACGGAAATACAACTACAATTTTGAATCACAAAACTTTATGTTCAGCACTGCGCTCGTCCCATAATACATAGTAATTAAATTGGCTATGATGTGCTTGAAATCGGAATACACCAACGATTAATGCTGCAACAGCTGAACTGTAACACACAAGAAACTTTATACTTATAACTAATATTTTCTCACTATTTTTTTCTATTCAGTATCAGCTCGGAGTCTGGAATTTGTGCCCGATATGGCGATAGGCTGGCCCCCTATCATATCATGGGACGGAATAACGGAATAACGGCGAAAAGTGGGTGCACTAGTTGCGCCACTGCCTACCCCTTCGGGGATAAAAGGCGTGAGTGTGTGTGTGTGCGTGTGTGTATGTAATTTTTGCTAATTTTCAACATATGGATTGAAATACAAATGTCATCATGAAATGTATCAAACTTGAAATAAAAACAATACTTATCCTTATCACTGCTTGAACTGAGTAAGAAAGACGAAAAGAAAGTAAGAAACAATTTGCTTGGTTCTAGTAACAATAACAAAAACTAATAACTAACCGAGCAACATCGATTAACAATTACTGAACAGTGTGAACACCAATAACCCATTTAAACAACTCATTTACTGAAGTAATCAAGTCAATTCCTATAAATAGCAGGTCGCTTTGAACAAACTGTAAAAACAACTTCCACGTCACAATGTTTAAACATTTTCTCAAACGTAGGTACTGATACGTTCCAAAGAAACTATCAACGCCTTCATCAACCTTTATTGAACGCGTTCCTATAAAGGATATTGTTATTTCTCCTTCGTTTAGTGCCTACCTTTGTATCTAGTTTGTAAGCATTCAGTTTTCATTCTCAGTAAAGTGTTTGTTCAATGGATTCTCTATATAGGTCAATGGAACGCGCCGCAATTGAAATGCCGTTTCTCGTTCTTCAGGTTATTAATTATTTACAAATATTTACCGTTGGATAGTTCTATAGCGGTAATATAATTCCATTATTTGTTTAAAAACTGATGCCTCAATCAAGAAGCTTACTTAAACCAGTGTTCTTATTCATAAATAATTTGCGCTGATTTTTGTTTTACCGTTGTGCCAGGATGATGAATTTCGAACTTTGATATTGGCAACGCATGGTTGATTATAAATATGTATACTAATATTATAAAGCTGAAGAGTTTGTCAGTGTGACTGAACGCGCTAATATCTGGAATTGCTGAACCAAATTTGATTTTTTTTTGACTAATAAGAAGCTACATTGCTCCTGAGTGCTATAGGCTACTTTTTATCCCAGGAAAATATTTTTATCCCGAAAAAACTTTTTCAAGCGGGTGGAGCCGCGAGCTGATTGATGCTCCTAGCTGTGAACAAAACGAAGATCAATTATTACATGAATACCTACTTTGACGTAAATAATAAATAATAATAACATGCTGCCTAAAAACATTACACTGATTTCATATGAAATGACAATTATCATGATTTGAAATTATACCTTCTGTGTAGCACATTGAGGCTAAAATTTCAATTCGGATTTCTCTGTTTCCAGATTGAAATTGAATTTACGTTTCACAGGACGGCCAAGTAATTAAATATCAATTCATGGAAATATAATTGAGAGATTTTGTGTTAAATGATTCTCTGTTTATTTTTAACAATATTGAATTGCAGTTAACCTTTTATTTTGCAGCATAACCGTTTATTATGGTAACTTTTCATTTTATTAATGGCACAGTGGGTAAATATTGGATTTTGTTGATTAGTCGACTTGTTGATTTCTGATATATTTTATACAGCATAGATCGACAAATAGCAAGTGAGTTATCTAACGTTAATTGTTTATTCATACTCCATAAACATCCGCAGTACTTGAAAAATCATAGATACCGACCTTGAAGACAAGTAATAGAAATCAGGTTAAAGAGGGCAGAAGGCTGAAGAAATTTCACTCACCACACGAAACACTTAACACGCAAGGTGTCACTTTATGTTGTTTTTTATTGAATTCAAATAAGGAGAAAGTGTAGAAAGTTCTCAATTCGACTGATTTTTTTGTGTTTTAGTGAGCTCACAAACCAGTCGAGTTCATTCATGTATAGAATTATATCCATAGCGTGTCTCTATACTTAACTATAGATAATTAATAGAAAGTAATGTAGGTATTAGTAATCATAACCTCCAGTTGAGAGAAATAATAAATTTGGCAAAAGGAAATGTTTCCAAAATGAAATTGTTTTACAATACTCGCTCTAGGTTTAGCCTTGACTTCATTAATATTTGGTAAGACACAGTCGCGTTTTCAATCGACTAGCTCCCTAGCGACGAAGCAATGAAGGCTCCCAATAGCAATTCAGCTGAATTTAAATCACTTAGCGATAATTTCAATCTATTATTTATTCGTCTGCGGTGTAATATACAGCAGGACTTAAATAAATAAATTTAAGCATTTGTACTTAAGACTCTAAATTATTTATTGTACATAAAATCTAACAACAGTACAAAATAATGACATAGCGTCATTATTAAAGCTAAAACTTAGGGTTATATTTTAATAATTGAATAACCTTTTATAATAATAACCTTAGACCATCGAGAAAGGACGCGCCACACACTTAAAGATGCAAACAAACAAATCTGTCACTTTCAATATAAGTACTACATGAAAAAGTACTCATACTAAGTCTTTTTCGTCTTTACGACTGCACACGTAAATAAATTTTTAACACTTGTTAGTCTTGTTACACACAACATACCCATGAAACTTTTATTATTTTCATTACAAAAGGCACAAGAAGTAATTATCAGTCTACTCTAATCTAGACACGCGGCAGCGTATCAAGCCAAGTTCAAGCAAATGACCTGGCTAGCCAGCGCTTAGTGTAATATTACACGAACCACTTGGTGCCACTTTTCACCCTTCTGTAGCTCAAAACCTATTTAACGTAAACACATAAAACTACGCGTGTTTAATTATATCCATAAGGACATCTATTTACCTATAACAGTTATTGTTATTTAAAAATGTGAGAACTTAAAGTAAGTTAGATTTGACTTGGCCAGTTTTTATCAGAATTAAATATATATACTATATAGGTATGTTGAATAACTATAATATTACTGATGTAATTAAAACTGACCAAGTCAAATCTAACCTACTTTAAGTTCTCACATTTTTAAATAACAGCAACTGTTATAGGTATCCAATAAAGCAAAGAAATAGAGTTTCATACTTGTTTGTAATGTTATATTGTTCCTATAAATATATATTTGGCTTTTTGCATAGAACTTAGCACTCATTTAGATCCCCATTCTTTTTACGGCGAAGCCCACAGACAAGCATAATTTTTGTATTGAACTTAGCTCTCCTTTTTTACAATTATGTTTTTGGTGGGATAATTAATTCGCAAACAACATTTGACATAACCTCAAGTTCAATTAGATACCTATTCCAGCCTTTCTGCATTCAAGGATGTTTTAATCATAGACAGCATAAATCCTTCATGAGCGACTATGTTTGAGCATCTAAGTATCATCTAGTTTTGTCGACGTTCGTTACCATGACATAAATAACCGTGATAATGTTCTTTAGGAGTACAGTTGTAGAGGCCCAATGGGTTAATAAAAGTACCTATTCAGACCTCTGCGTGGTCGTCACGGGGTACCTTGTAGGCCAAATGTTGCTAATATTCAGAGCTAAATGAATATTTGTGCCTATTACCACCACCATTTGAACCTATGCATAGCCACAAAGTAATAACAGAAAGATATATCGTTTCACGTTGTAATGTGAGCGAAAATGTATTTCTAGGTTCTAATTAAGTTGTATAGTTACTCTTATAGTGAGATAATAGGAATTGACGCGTTTGTGCCTTTAGAACTAAAGTTAATTAGGATCCTGGGGATTGTTACAAAGGGTATATTTTATTAGCTTGATTTATACCTTGTTTACTCCCGTTTTGTCTATGTATGTCGAGTACAAGTACTATGTGGGATTGTGATTACTGGGTATTAAGAGCACCCAATGTAGAGTCACATAGAGTTTTATAATTTAAAATGTTGAGTAATCTTTTGAGGTGGTGCATGAGGGAAGCTTGCTTGTCTGCAAAGACTGTGTCTTAAATAAAACTGTGTTTTGTATAAAAGTACTGCTATGATGAAGATACTGTTCAAGGCTGTGAATTCAAGAGAATTTCCTTTACTTTTAAATATATTTTAGCTAATAACGGTTTTGTCATTACATGAAAAAACCGACGGTTCTAGAAGCATGAAATATTACACACTACATCCTCATATATACATAGGTATAATAAAGTAATAAGTAGAACCCAATGTGTCTGCACATTGAAAGAAAAGTAATAAAAAGGAAGGTATATAGGAAATATACGTATATATATAAAAATAGGAAGGTACTAAAGAATCGTAATAATAGAACACAAATCGATTTTTATAATTCTTCTTCTGTTCTTTTGTTTGTTTGTTACCGCACATCTCTGCAGCTACTTAAAGGATTTTATACAGTTTTCACAAGTAACACTGGGAGCAGAATAACAGAAATAGGCTTTGTTTCATTAAAATCGGATATCGGAAAAGTTATGGCTATTTTAAAATATCTGCAATTTACTTTAAATGTTTGGTTAGAATTCTACACGGACGAACTTATCCAGGGCTGCGGCTAGAAAGCTTGGATAATGTAAGTGAGCGATAAGAAGAGGTTTTTGGAAATCAATTATCAGCTTTGTATTTAGATAATCTATAAAACACCAAAACCAAAATAACGTACATATACATATATATACACTCACGCCTGTTATCCCCGAAGGGGTAAGCAGAGGCGCAACTAGTGCACCCACTTTTCGCCATTATTCCGTCCCATGATGTGATAGGGGGCGAGCCTATCGCCATATCGGGCACAAATTCCAGACTCCGAGCTGATACTGAATAGAAAAACTCAATATCACTTTGCCCGACCCGGGGATCGAACCCGAGACCTCAGCATTGCAGTCATACCGTAATACAACTACGCCACCGAGGCAGTCGTCAAAATAACGTATAAACCCAAAAATAAGATCTGTAAATTATCTCTATGCTGATGTAATGTAATACCATTAAACATTGTATGAAATCCATCAAATGTACAAACAATGCACGGTTGCTTAGTCACTGTGCTCTAGTGTACGAAACAGTCGTTTCGACTGTGACGCAAGAGGTCGCTTCATGCAGGCTAGTTAGTATTAACATAATTATAAAGCGCCTATTGGCGTAGTGGCAACATAGTCTGTTTCTGAATTTGATTCCTGGATCGACAGGATAAAATTTCAGGGATTGGATTTTGTGCTCGATTAATGTCACCTCATTGGAATGTGGATATATTGATATATCTATCTCACTACTCGGGTTAAAGTAGAGTGTTTGTTATAAAATACATTACCATAGTTTTTAATATAGTGGAAAGCATATCGTTTTCAAATATTCACTATCATATACATTATGAAAATCACATCAAAGTGGGTAGTAAAAACTCGTCTTTGAGACGCGACTTGTCGCGTTCCGCAGTCAGCTGAAATTCAGACAAGACGGCTGTATAATCCAGCAACGATCGAGGTACATAATATCTCCTATACTTATTAATTACAGTTTAGGCACATAATATCGTGCCAGAAAAAGAAAAGGCTCAAACATCCTTTCCCAACCTCTATTCCTTTCTCTAGGGCCTGCAATGCATTAATGATTCTTTGAATATTTTGGGTGTTTATGGACCACGTAGGCCAATGACCATCAGATGACCCTTTTTTGTCGTATATAATAAATACAGTTTTCGTACTCAAAGTACACGAATTGTGCTTGACAACAGAAATAGTTTTACCCGAAATTGGCGATGTTTTCGGCCCATCACATACCAAAAGATGAATGGTTGACAGAAAATTCCCTCAGATTTATTATTTAGAGTTCTGCGAAAAATATTTTATCTAATATGTATTTCGGGAAAAAGACATTTACGATGCAATGTTGTACCTACGATTGTTCTTAGTGAACTAAATGTATAAAGTTCCTGGGTGCTGTCAAATCTAATATTAAATAGAAACGGTTTCATCGTAAGCGAATCCGCCTGAATTTATGGTCTTTCTCAAATTTAAAATTATCACAGTGCATTTTTTAGGAATCAAAGTATCCTTTAGCATTTGTGTTTATTCTGTGTCCCAAATTTAATCCAAATCTTTGCAGCAGTTCTTGCATTTACATCTATTGATTATACAAAGCAAAAACCTATACACACTTTTTCATGATAAGAAGTAGGATTGGTTCACTGAAATAACGCAGTGATACCACAGTTTTTTGAGAAGATTTTAAGTAACACGTTCTCACAAGATTATTTTACAAAATTCAGTTAGTATAGCTTTATGCTTCTGCAAACAAATTATTTAGAAGTAATATTCGAAGTATAGCAAACCAATCGATGAGTATAATTACAGCAAAGAACCTTCTGGAAAATTCCAGGTAAAATATAAAATATTAGGTATCTGAAGCCGAGAAACCTCTGAATGTTGTCTGTATGAGTAATGAGTAAGTAGTAAACGTTGAAATACAGATCGTTTCAGATTATAGCTTTTCTATTAACCGTCTTCATGATTTTATATAGCATAATATAATGCAATATTTGTTTACGAAAGTAAAAAAAAATCAACTTTTGTACTTATTTTGTTACATTCAACGGATTGCTTGTTGGCTGACCTTTGTCTGGCGGCTAGCAGACATTGGCTATACGCCAGATCTCAAAGAGAATCGGTTAGTAAGGCCGAATAGGTCGACTTTGATCTAAAGATTCCTAGTTTAAAACTTTCCTATAAAAGTACGGCCGGAAAAGTTCCAACAAAAATCGAAATACGAACATCACAGATCGGTTTACTGAGCGATTGCCTTCATGACTGCTATTAATTTACTTTGGTGAGCGTACGTTGGTGAATGGTACATTTGTAAATCCGCAGGGAAATGCAGCCCGGATTTATGGACACATAAATATTAGTACGTAAGCGCGACTGAGGTTCAAATAAGAGCAAGTGAACTGTGCGATTGCAAATACCTAGCGTTAAGGATTTAGTAAACGTTTTCGAACGATTGCGAATGCGAGTAGTTAAATTTTAATACCAGATTAAATTATGTGGCGTTTACTTTATACTTTACTAGCTTTTGCCCGCGGCTTCGCCCGCGTTAATATGTTTTTCCAGGCTAAAAGTACATAAAAACCTTCCCGTAGAATCACTCTATCTATTAAAACAAAAACGCATCAAAATCCGTTCCGTAGTTATAAAGTTCTAAGCATACATATGGACATGAGGACATAGGGACAGACAGCGGGAAGCGACTTTGTTTTATACTATGTAGTGATATAAAATGTGTAAGTAGGGCATCCTTCTCAATTATTTAGTTAGATTTTTTAGTTCCTTAATGGGTACAATGTTTGGCATGATATTACAATGATTACGATTTAAATTTGAGCAAATAGTTAATAGGATCTAAGTTCTAACAAATCAACATATTTGGGACCGAATCAACCAATCAGGATATAGAGCAAAACAAATTGAATATTGGCCGCACTTCCGCTTTCTACCAACATTCAATTGACAGCTGGATTTATTCCATTATGTACATTGATGTTACATGTATAAATTATTAACTACGTCTATATAAACACATTTTAGCGTGAATATATTATGTAAAACGTAAACTGCAATTACAACGTAATTTGCGGTTGAACGTGCTAATCTCAGGAACTACTGAACCGATTTAGAAAATTTCACCAATAGGAAGCTACATTGTTTCTGAGTGCTATAAACTACTTTTTATCCCGGAAAAACTTTTTCAACCGAATGAAGCCGCGAGCAATACTAGTACACCTATAAAATGAGACACTGAATACGCACTTCCTATGAAAATTATGAGATATCACACAATGAGTCTCTATAAATCTGGATTTAAAATATGATACTTAATCTTCACTAGTTTTAACCCTTCACTGCCGCCAGTACCTACGAAGTGAGCATAAAAAGCGTGACATTTCAACCAACCGCATACTCTGTAGGATTTCACGTCAACAACGTACGTACTTTCGACAATTATGCGGTCTTAACCCTCCTTAAACTTCAGTATGGAGAATTTGAATAACAATGTTACTATTTAGTGGTACGCAAATATGTAAATGACCCATCCATGTAAGTTAGGGTAGGGACCACTAATTTTATCAGCGATCGACCGTCCCTGTTTGAGTAGATTTTAAAGGTATACTTCAAATATGAGATTCTGTTAATAATCACGTTAAAGGTTTCAACCTAATTGTAGTCAAATTTATGTTTTTATCAATTGGATTGAAGTTTATAAAGGGCGATTTATCTCAATAAAACTTCATGTTAATTTCTTTATTTTAGAGATGAATGCGTAGTAAAGCTACAAGAACATAGATTATACTCCCTACAGATTTTTTTTTAGGGGCCTAATGATAAGTCTAGTAGGGTCTAATTACCACTATCCAGTCGATACAATTATGTCGGTCTGTTTGCAACTGGATATCTACAGAGTGATGTCGGATGTCGATGCACGTGGCTTTTATTTCAGACTTTACACCTTGTATACCGGGTGAAAGGGAAACGCTCTCGGAAACGAATACAGGTGATAGTATTGGTGATTCCTGACGTGAGGGCACTTAAAAAATTGCGATCGCATTGTTACAATTTTAGTGGCATTTTCTCAAATTTCTGTACAGCTTCACGTATGGATAGATAAATCAAACTATTATTCTGAAAAACATAGTAAAAAAGGTCAATATTTCAAAAAAATCGTAATGAAACACGTACATCAGCTGACGGGTCAACGACCGCGTGGCCGGCGTAGCGCGGCGGCCGCCGCCTTGTCGGCGTTAGCTTTGTAGTTTGTACCCTACCCAGTTTTTTGTACGCTTTACATTGCGCGCACATGAATTACGGAAATACTCAAATCGTATGTATTATCGCTTAGCTTTGCAAATGAATATAGTTTTTCGTTAATGTTATGGTTCTTCGCTCTTACCGTTCCGGTATAGAGAGCGTTTCCCTTCCACCCGGTATAGTGATCGTTATCTGGGCGGTTACAAATTTCCTACCACGGGCAACTGATGGTACCATCAGGCGAACGGCATGCTCGCCTCGTCATTCGATGCCATAAAAAAACAAACTGAATTGTCACCCTGAAAATTGAACATTTTTTATAACAATGGACCAGACGAGCATGCCGTTCGTCTGATGGTAAGCGATACGATCACCCATAAACACCAACCAGCACCTTGAGTTACAAAGTACTGTGTGGCATTCCATTGCTCGTCATCCTGAGACATAAGATGTTAAGTCTCATTATGTCTAGTAGTTACACTGGCTATAATGTCCTGTCAAACGGAAACACAACAGTGCATGCACAATGCTGCTTGGCGGTAGAAATAGACATTGCGGTGATATCCACCCAGACGGACTCTTACATATGAGAGATAACACAAAACATGTAACATGGTAACACGTATAATACAAACTTGCAAACAGCGATAATCCCAAAGAAACCCGTTTTTAAGGCCACATCAATCTGCGAAATCTGCATGAACAAAGACAACGGATACAAAAGGACAGAATACCTGGTTGTTCCTGGGAGTACCCAGGGGCGTGTTGTTACAACACAGCGTGGCTTTGACACGCTCATCACGCAAACACGCCGTGACAAAGGATTAGTTAACGAATATTTGCCGTACCCGTCTAGCGACGCATAGTAACTGCGTCTTCCTGACGGTGCCAATTTGTCTTAGCAAATGATAGTTACAAAGTAGCTTCAATTAATTATTGATGTATATAAAGCTCAAGATATTGTTTGTTTATGAAATTACATCTACGATTTCGAAAGTTCTCTCATCTATATAGTGTAATCAGCAATGCATCTAGAATGTTCTTTATAAAATTACCGCCGATAAGATGACTAGTGATGGTTGCAGGTGAGAGATTACTACCGATATCACTGAACATTCCTGATCGTGTTCTTCTTTTCTATCTGGAGAATAAATGAATTAAAGTAAGCCTCGGTAGCGCAGTGTTATCCTCAGTGGCGTAGTTGTATTACGGTACGACTGCTATGCTGAGGGTCTCGGGTTCGATCTCCAAGTCGAGCAAAATGATATAGGATTTTTCTATTCAGCATCAGCCCGGAGTCTGGAAGCTGTGCCTGATATGTCAATAGGCTGGCCCCCTGTCACATCATGGGACGGAATACACACGGCGAAAGGTGGGTGCGTTTGTAACGTCTCTCCCTATCTGTTCGGAAATGAAAGGCGGGTGTAAATATGTATTTCAATAAGTCATCAAACACAATAAAGGTACTTAAGATTGTAAACATAATGACGAACTTTATTCTGATTTTTCCATTTTGACGATTAATCCAAAGATTACCATTGATATAATTTTTTGAAACTGGCCATATTTGTTCTTTGTGATTGTAAGGTATTATTCAGCATATCCTTTGAACTTATTTTGTAAAGAGCAACACTAGAGTTTCTTGCCAATTCTTCTCTAGTAGAAACCGCTTTCCAAACTGGAAATAGAGTAAAAGTTTACGGAATCTAAATCATGTTTATCAGTTTTTGTGTTCAAATCAATTCATCCATAAGAAGCCTAGCAGCTATTTTGCAAGAGCGTGTAATTGACAAAGGTGAGTACCTATTTTAGTACTGCTGACCTAATTACACGGTAGTCACATTAACATTCAATTTTGTTAATGTCCCATCCGCTTTTAGTTAGTATAATGTGGCAATTTCGTGGAAGGAATTTGTATGAAACCAAACATGTACGCTCGATTGTGAATCACATTAGGCGTCGATGGCGCATAAAGCATTTTCAGACTTTACGGTTTCGGGACATTTTAGTTTAACCACAGAAATCATATCATTTATTAGAATCGGAAACGTAACGAATAGCACACGTAACTAATTTAGCATAGACACGGCATCCCTACGCATAGTAGAAGGCCATTACTCGACATTGCCCAAACAAACATTTAAGTATGTGTTTTAGGTATGACTGACAGTCACCTATGTAGGGGATGTCTGTTGATCGACGAAACAGCTGCCCACGTTATCCCGGAATGCGAAGGTGTAGTTGCACAACGGGCAGAAATCCTCGATTTACCTTGGTCACTCCGAGAAGCCTGTGGGGAAACCAGAAAAATCCTGCACTTCTGGTCAGAGTTAATCTAGCTTGTCCCATAGTTAGTATACACGTCACGCACAATACTTTTACAATGGCTTAATACTTTTACGGACTAAGTGTGGGATAAAGAGCCCACAACTAATACCAATAATAACATGGACTGAATAAGGACTTAATGGATTTTAAAATTCTTTTACTAATAGGAAGTTATATTAGTGAATCAGCGAGTGCTATACTTAACGGAGTCACGAGATGAAGATTAAGACTTTAAAAATTTTTTTTAAAGACTTTATTTGGAACGCCCAGTTGCGTATGGAGGGGGCGCTTGCATTTACGACACAGTGTATACTAATGTAGATGCTTTCATTAACCTTGTCAACAAAGATCAATTTTGTTCATAACCCGAATAAAGAATTAAAAACCATCGACTGTCATAATTTGTCACGACAAATACGACAGCGACATTTCTGCACTTAAATTCACATCGAAAGCCTTTTTAAATATAATTTGACTCGAATAAATAAAGCAAGCTTAAAAGAAAAATGGCGTCCAGTTGTAACGGACATTTAATGCAGGCTGTGCAAAAAGTTACACATTATTTTTTGTGACTCGAGTAAGGTCAGCTTATTGTGAGTGAGTCATTTGTCTGTGACATAATTATTTTTGGGTCTTATCGCAGCAGAAATGTTTCTTATATTGTGTGAACAAATACGGATAATTAGGGACTTAATTGGGCTATTTTTGTTTGGTACATTTATAAGATATATTTGTTTTATAAAAACGTTTGTATTAAATCTACTAAAGAAAATACTATTTGAATTTGATGACCGTCTGCAATATTCAACATCTGGCTCTATGCCATTGTAGTTTAGCAGTGCCACACGGTTTTAATGCAGGCTGTAGTTGCAGGCTTTGTTTTTACGACTAGACAACTGCGTGACATTGTTGTCAGATGTTTCCAGTTTCAGGGAAATCGTCCTAAACATTTTAATCTGGGCTTTTTAGTCCATGGCTCATAGCAAATACTGCTACTAAATTAAAGCAATACAAATGCCTTTTACAAATTTAACCCTTCAAGCCCCGCTTATATATATATAGATGTATGGGAAAACCCTATATATATGGACACCGGTGTCCGTCGCGGGGCTTGAGGAGTCGACACGATCATTAAATTCTCGAAGTATACTTATTTAAGGATAGTAGGAACATGTATCCCATTTCTCGTATCACTTGATCCGAATAACTTCAAGATTTAAGTTCCTATCCATGTATCTGCAATGCGATTTAAGTTTATCCACGTATGAATACTTGCTCCGCATGCACTGCTTGGCGTTTATGGTTCACAGATTTGTTTTCTTACTTTGTGCATTTGCAGACCAAGAAATAAATTTAGCTTAGCTCACAAATCTGTCAAAATTACTCACAGTAAATAGTTTAGCTTACAGTTAGCGGTCTGCACACAAATATGAAAGTTACCCCAGATACTACTGATGGTAGGTCTCTCGTATGCGAGTTCTGTCTGGGTAGGTCCCACCGCAATGTATATTTCTAGACATTGCGTAATGTGTGCCAAACAGCAGTGTGTATGCAAGTGGGAATGGCATATGCTAGCAATAAACTTATTGCATGGATATGTCTACGGCTTACATTTTTTCGTTTTATATTGGTGCTTGTAAAGGCCATCTTGTCTAATGCGTCAGTTATGCGAGCAAATCTAATGCCTCATTTAGACGGATCAATTATTGCTATAAGTAATTGCACGCTATCATTGCCAGCAATATTTGTTTTTGAATATCAGTCAAAAGACTCGTATCCTCGTTAACACGGGCGAGAATTGCGTCATTGTGTATGTCAGATGGGGTTCAATAATTGCGTACGATAATTATTACCAATGGTTGATTTAAATGAGTCTAAGGGCCGATTTCACCGCTTGCTGATAAACGTTATTTGTCACATCAATGTATAAGCTGACCAAATACAAATGTCACATTAATCTATCCTCCATATGTAATAGAATGGTAATAGAATGAGTAGGTACTATCTATATTAGCTGTTTAATACGAAAACTGTCAAATAAAATTTACTTGTAATTGTAATTCAATCTAAATTATATGCATAACTATAAACCTCAGTGGTTTTTTATGCATATAATACCTAATTATTGTATTTACAAAACAAATAAATAAATAAAAAAAACTTGAAACCTGTGAAACAAGCTCTTAAAATAGCGAAGCTTGTTTCTTAGTCTGAAACAAACTTTATTGTCAAGTAGGGATTATCTTGCTTCAACTCTTTTAAATAAGTGTGTAAGCTTTACACTAAAAAAGTTTACGCATCGCATTGTTAGTAATCCCATAAAGAAGGGATTTGTGTTTTTGCTCGTCATAAGGGTTGGTCGTAAGGGTATTTTTGCTTTGATACATCTGTTCTGCGATTTAGATTAATATGGTTTTATGCTGAACTTATATTGGTTGTAAAAAGGAAAATTATTACGTTGCGATAAGATACATTTAGATTGTTTAGATACTTTAAATATTGTTTTTTTTTAATATACATTTACATATATACACTCACGCCTGTTATCCCCGAAGGGGTAGGCAGAGGCACAACTAGTGCACCCACTTTTCGCCATTATTCCGTCCCATGATGTGATAGGGGGCGAGCCTATCGCCATATCGGGCACAAATTCCAGACTCCGAGCTGATACTGAATAGAAAAACTCAATATCACTTTGCCCGACCCGGGGATCGAACCCGAGACCTCAGCTTTGCAGTCGTACTGTAATACAACTACGCCACCGAGGCAGCCCATATATGATATTCATTTAATGTATAAAATAATCAATAAATCTCTTATATTCTGATTAAAATCTATAGTAATTGTGAGCCAATGCCAAATAATTACTGCATTTTTCATTTAAGGTTCAATATCGTTACATAATAAGGACATTATACATATTTCGCATTCCAATTTTGGTAAAATTAGGTAGATAATTAGTTGATACATATCTGAAACAATGAGGAAAATACAAGCATACAAATTAAGATCATTTACGTTGATGGAAATGTTATAATGGGATATTGACAATGCTAATTTGAATGCTGAGTGTTTGGAACTAGTTAACTCTCCACTCATGTTTTGATTGTACCAACACGGTTTAATAGGGTAGCATACGTAATAAGCTACGTTATGTAGTTAATTGCTTTATGTTTTAATTTCAATGTTTGATATAAATGTAAATTCTTTTAAAGCGCTTTAGCCGTTTGAATTAATTAGGTAATAAAAAATATACGCGATGTAAAGCGGCGATAGCCTAGCTAATGCAACGGACTACTGAGATGCAGTTTGTGAATTATTATCGCTTGCTTTAACGGTGAAGGAAAATTTCGCGAGGACACCGGCATACCTAAGAAGTTCTCTACGAGAATTTCGAAGGTAAAGTCTGCTAACCCGCACTAAGCTAGCGCGTTGTAAGGCCTAAAGCCCTCTCAGTAGGAGAGGAGTATATAATGTAGGTCAGATATTTATACTTGACTAGATTTTGCCCGCGGCTCCGCCCGCATTAAAAAGTTTTTCCGGGATAAAAGTCCCGATTTATATTTTCCCGGGATAAAAAGTAGCCTATGTGTTAATCCAGGATATGATCTACCCATGTGCTAAATTTCATCGAAATCCGTTCAGTAGTTTTTGCGCGAAAGAGCAACAAACATCCATACATCCAGACATCCAGACATTGTTACAAACTTTCGCCTTTATAATATTAGTAGGATGTATTCTTAAATTTTTAAACACCACAGCGTCATCAGTTTGTAAAGCTTGCAATATATTTACACACCAATCTTATTCATATACCCTCGAATATAATTTGTATAAACGAACTAACTAAATAAAATTCAATTTTATATGTGCTTGCGGCATTTAAATTTAATAAAATGCAAAGTTATAGAGAACGAATTAGAATCAGCAAATAGAGCGCGCGTAATTCCTGTTTGCCTAGGTTACTGGAACGGGTTGGTTTATATAGGTATCAGTTATATAAGATAATAAAGTAGAATTCAGAGAAACACAAAATTATACGCATGATGAAATAAGCATAAATTTCTATATCAGCGCAAATATTGGATATTTAGACGTAGTCTTCTTTGATAGGTATTTTTGAGTTCCATATTTGATTCTATAGCTGTATGAAATAAAATTTATCAGAACAATACTTAGAATTTGAAAATTATTTGCACATAATTGGTTAATAAGTAATAAAGAGGGTATTATGTCATCGGCATTTTCATAGCATTTTATAAAAATATTTCGAAAAGATAAGAAAAATATTGCATTGCCGAGCTTCAGTCCTCTAATAGAGTATATCGTTTATGTACTACTCCGGACAAAAATATATACGTTCAAGTAATATGATTCCAACAGATCATTGTCAAAGCATCTAAGCAGCGTGTCAACCTACACGGTGGCATGAAAACAGAATCGTGTATCAATCGGCTCATACCTCTCAACAATTTGTACGGCTTGGAACACAACACCGAATTTACTGTGACGTTAAGTAGTCCTTGCTTGTTCAGATTTGCGCCAGAATTCCTTGTTACGTAGTTCACTCTAGATAAAGCATCAACAGGTATTCTGAGGAGAAAGGATTATATTAAGTACATGATATTACCATATATTCCTAGAAAAAAAAACACACACACACTCACACCTTTTATCTCCGAAGGGGTAGGCAGAGGCGCAACTTGTGCACCCACTTTTCGCCGTAATTCTGTCCCATGATGTGATAAAGGGCGAGCCTATCGCCATATCGGGCATAAATTTCAGACTCCGAGCTGTTAATAAATAGAAAAACTCAATATCACTCTGCCCGATCCTAGAATCGAACCCGAGACCTCAGCATTGCAGCCGAAAAAATACATAAGTTCCATTATCTACACTAATATTTTAAAGAAGAATGATTTGTATTTTTGTGTTTATTTATGATTATAACGAATAAACTCAAAAGCTATCGGACTGATTTAAAAAAATCACCAATTAAAGTTTTAGTATCATCGAGTAATATAGGCGATTTTTTATCCCGGGTAAATGTAAAGCGGGACTTTTATCTCGGAAAAACTCATTGAAGCGAGCGGAACCGCGAGTAAAAGTATATTATTAATATTTTAGTGTCGTTATGTCATTCAATCTTAGACTAACTAACCAATGGACACGATATGGCAATAATGCGCAAACATTTTTTTCTGCCAATCCTGACGAGGCGCGAAGTAGACGCGGATAGCACACATGTAACAAAAAAAAATTCACACGTTCAGGGCTGAATATAAGGTCGCTTTTTACACAATAACACACAATTTCTGTGGTTCACCGCTTAATGTCACTATCGTAGAATGTAATGACAGCGATCGCAAGTCACATAGGTTTTAATAAAAGTTATGACCAGCTGCGCATGTATGGTCAACCGAGGGGTTCGCCCAGTATTCGCATCTCCATTGTTTTCTTTTTCTTCCTAGAAAAACTCTTGCTAGCCTGACGAGGTTCGGCTTATGCAAGAACACTGGTCTTTTGGATGAGTGCAGAATGTGCTTGCAACCCTTTAAATTTAAGCGACCATGCTGAGGGCGACCCACTAACGGGTCACGAACCTCGGCTCAGGACGGCCACTGAGAGAGGATGAGACATCGTCGATTGGGAAAGATTGGTTTTTGGCCTAATCCTATCAATAAGCATCATCGTCATCGGCACGCGGTCTCCATTGGTAGATACTCAAAGCATTCAATAGTTACAAGCTTAGTGCAAAACCACGCAGGTGGCAGTGTTTAGTAATTCAAAGTTCCGATGGTATTACTATTGTTTGAACAATCGTTACCCTACTATCAGGCGAGAGGATTGCTCTTCTCATGCAGCTGTAACTTGTTTAACCATTTTATGCCTCGGTGGCGTAGTGGTATTGCGTACGCATTACGAGTACGATTTGCGCGCTGAGGTCCTGGGTTCGAATCCCGGGTCGAGCCAAAAAAATTGTGACTGGGTTTTTCCATCTTAAAATTTACTCAGTCGCAGCTCGGAGTCAGGAAGTTGGCGGTGTGATACCCCCGTGCCTCGGAAAGCACGTAAAGCCGTTGGTCCTGCGCCTGATCTCTCTCCGGTCATGTCGGATTGCCGTCGCACCGGACTATGAGAGTGAAGGAATAGCGAGTGCACCTGTGTATTGCGCACACACTTGTGCAATATAATATCTCCTGCGTACCTGGCTGATCTCCGTTGAGATTGGCCGCCGTGGCCGAAACTGGCTAGGAGGAACCATTTTATTTACTTTTTATAATAAATGCGAAAGTTGCTGAAAATGTATGGGTGTTTGTTTGTTTGTTAGAAATATAAATGCAGAAACAACTAAACTAATTTGGATGTTTGGCACATAGGTGGATGATGTCCTGAATTAACACATAGGCTACTTTTATTTAGATAATTTACTTAAAATAATGGATGGCGTTGTCGTCGTACCGTGTTTTGGAGCGGGACAGGCTTTTCACGAAGGCGAAGTCGCGAGCAACCCCTAGTAATGTAATAATAATGACCTTAGAAGACGGCGCTGTGACGGTCCATAGTGACAGAAAATGTGACGATTTTCGTGTGACGATTTTTTTTAACATAGATTTCTCCCGTACCTCGATAAAGAAGTTTCAATTAAAAAATAAGCTCTGTATATTTCAAGCGAACCCAGCCAACTCCGTCATGTTTATTTTTCAGTGAAATTACAATAAGCAGTACTGGTTAAATATACAAGTCATTAGTGTGAAACAAGTTCGCTTCACAATTGTAGATTTGCTACACAGAACGGGACAAAGGAATAGCTAACGAATGTTTGCAATTCCGTGTTGTCAACGGGAACTATCGTATTGTTGTAAGAAAGAGGCACTATCACGTTGAGAGAACGGATAAATCAGCACGACTGTGGACTTCATTAGATTTGAGAATTTAAATTAAGAATTTTACTTGAAATTTTATTTTTTAATTTTATTTTTATTGCATCGAATGACGAGACGAGCATGCCGTTCACTTGATGGTAAGCGATACGACCACCCATTAACAGTAGAAACACCATCCAGCACCTTGAGTAACAAATTACTGTGTAGCATTCCACTGCACTCGTCATCCTGGAACATAAGATGTTAAATCTCATTATGTCCCGTAGTTACACTGGCTACAAAGTCCTTCAAACCGAAACACAACAGTGCATGCACACTGCTGCTTGGCGGTAAAAATACAATACGGTGATATTGCGGTGGTACCCACCCCAGACGGACTCTTACATATGAGAGTCCTACCACCAGTTTTCAAAGAAGGTCGAACTAGTAATGTGTTTGCACTGCTTCTTCTTAGCTATCTAAAGTGATGTGTAATGTAGGATCACGACAGTAGTGAAGTAGTGTGTGATTGTAGTCTTCCAGGTGTCTGATATTTCAAAATTATTCTACTTATGCGTTACATGTAAATTTCATGCATCAATGAACGGTCTCTGGGTATGTAAAACCGTATAATATTTGCTGCACCAAACTCGATAACGACCGAGTCACCAACTAAACAACGCTTTCCGATAAATTGACTTTCAACATCATTTACATCAGGTAAGAAATGGCACACGATAGGTGGCTCATACAAGAAGAATATATAATAATACGAGCTCTGTATTATACATAAATGCCCACTGCTGAGCACGGGCCTCCTCTACTACTGAGAGGGTTTTAGACCGTAGTCTACCACGCTGGCCTAGTGCGGATTGGCAGACTTCATATACCCTCGAAATTCTTAAGGAGAATTCTCAGGTATGTAGGTTTCCTCACGATGTTTTCCTTCACTGTTAAAGCGAAAGGTAATTGATAAACAATGCACACATAACTTTGAAAAGTCAGAGGTGCGTACCTTGGGTTTTGAAACCTCCCGACATTGGTCTCGGCAGACCGTTCGATTCCCAACTAGGCTATCGTCCACAAGAAGATAGCGTAGCGTAATTTTATTAACCGTCGGAGTACGTAACATCTGAAATTGATACACATTATATTCGAACTACAGTGTACTTTGTTATAAAAACTTATTATATTTTGTATTAGTCTCATACATTTAAAATATCAAAACAATATCCATTTGAGTAAACGATTTCTAGATTAAATATTGAGATGCAAACTGATCGGAAAGTTTCTAGCTTGTGAGTGAAATGAGATTAGTAACCATGTTGTTTTCTGCACAATATAGAGCAAACAATTTATGTTATTATCAAACTATAGCTATAAATTATTTTATTATTTTATGACTGCCTCGGTGGTGTAGTTGTATTACAGTACGACTGCAAAGCTGAGGTCTCGGGTTCGATCCCCGGGTCGGGCAAAGTGGTATTGAGTTTTTCTATTCAGTATCAGTCCGGAGTCTGGAATTTGTGCCCGATATGGCGATAGGCTCGCCCCCTATCACATCATGGGACGGAATAACGGCGAAAAGTGGGTGCACTAGTTGCGCCTCTGCCTACCCCTTCGGGCATAACAGGCGTGGGTGTATGTGTAATTATTTTATTATTAAATTCTATCTCTCATAAATAAAATTTAATACTTATTAAACTCCATCCCTTAGGAATCCTGAGTACATTTGAGGAAAATAAGTAAAAAAGTTTTCTAGTTGGCATACATCCTGTACTAGCTGATTATAATCAATTGATTCTGAATTGTAGATAGGTATTAAATAATGTTCACATATTATTAACCTAGTATAGGTACAGTTTTATTTAATCCTACTCAAAATATTATTGTGTTTCTTGTCTGAGTAAACGTAGAGAAAATATGACTATCAATCCTCTTTTCATTTATTCTTATTAATACAATATGGAACAACACAATAAACTCACAAGAGTCAGATAAATATATTTTGAATATTCATATTTATTAGCCTCTGGGAAATTTATTATAAAAGAACATAGTATTCCGTAGAGACCAGAATGATCTGAAAACGCTAGGTTCTGTTTTAATTTTCAGCGTTAGAATGGTCGTCTCTATGAAGAATCCAAAAGCATTTTGTAGGTGATATATTAAATACACCCAATGAGACATAAGTAATCTTACACTCAAGCTTATCGTGATAAAAATAATAAACAATTAGCTTTTGTTTCTTTTAATAAAACGAGGACAATAACTTAATTAGAATTATTTTTCAATTGTTAATGTTTTTTTTATTCCGTTCATTTGTTTTCGTATAATTAAAATGATACTACAATATTGAATAATTATAATTGTAAATAGTTGCATGGTTTAAAGTGTAAACAAAATTGAATCTCGAAATTTTCTAATAAGGCATACAACATAAAAGTGAAAATGACTTTAACGTGAAGGTTAAAAGCTATAAAATAATACAAATACCTACATTTATTAATTTCAAAAATATTTCATGAACGGATTCTGGAGCGCGGCTATGTCTTGTGCAAAAGGGTATTAAGATATTTATGCTGATGTCTTTTTTATTTTCAGATTTATGTGCGACCGACTACTTTATTAAAAGACGTAAAATATTGCGCATTTCATAAATATGCCTCCTTTTGGAATGACTTTATAAGTTACTAGTAGTGCTCGCGGCTCCGCCCGCATGAAAAAGTTTTCTGGGACAAAAATATTTTCCCGGGACAAAAAGTAGCCTATAGCACTCAGGAGTTATGTAGCTTCCTATTAGTGAAAGAATTTTCAAAATCGGTTCAGTAGTTCCTGAGATTAGCGCGTTCAAACAAACAAACATAAAAACAAACTCTTCAGTTTTATAATATTAGTATAGATAGTACAGTCAGCAGCATAAGTATCTGAAATAAATAAAAATTTCAAATCGCCTATATACGCGTTAAGTTAACTGAAAAAAATTTTCTTTGTTTGAAGTAAAGCAAATTTCTTTTATTTTATTTTTATGAAGGAAAAAAAACATTAGTAAGAACACAAGTATGTAGGCAATTTGAAATTTTGATTTGTTCTGCTACTCATGCTGGTGATTGTACAATGCTCGGTTGGTCATTCAGTAGCAATTAAACAAAATATATTATACTCACTGCTTCGGTGGCGTAGTTGTATTACAGTACAACTGCAAAGCTGAGGTCTCGGGTTCGATCCCCGGGTCGGGCAAAGTGATATTGAGTTTTTCTATCCAGTATCAGCTCGGAGTCTGGAATTTGTGCCCGATATGGCGATAGGCTCACCCCCTATCACATCATGGGACGGAATGACGGCGAAAAGTGGGTGCACTAGTTGCGCCTCTGCCTACCTCTTCGGGGATAACAGGCGTGAGTGTATATGTATGTATGTATGTATGTATATTATACTCACATCACACCCTTACCCCGAAGAGGTGACACTAGAGCACGTACTTTTCACCATGTATGTTCCGTCCCATGATGTGATAGGTGGCGAGCCTAAAGCTATATCGGACACATATTTCAGACTCCGGGCTGATACTGTGTAGAAAAATACCCAATATAATTTTGCTCTACTCAAGATTCGTATCTGGGACCTCATATAAAAGTGCAATGTATATCTGTGTGTGTGTGTATCTGTGTAAAAAAACGTCGTGGTTCATGTTGCATTTAATGTTAAGGAGATTTTATCCTTGTAGAAAATTTTATTAAAATTACATGAAAAATCAGTAAAAAAAGAGCGCGAGCAATTCTAATTTCTAGCGTATTCTTCTGACGTCGGCTTATTTCGAGAATATTCGAGAATACGAATAAATATTCATATTGAAACTAGATAAGTATGCTGTTGATGCAAAGTAAACATTCGTTAGAGATCCGCCTATCTCATCTTTGTCAAACGTGAGCGGAGTCACAGATGGAAATGACGCGTTTCGAGATGGCTGTGTGATGCATTCATGTGACTTGTAGATCTTGCATTCGTGAATTCGGAATGACATCGCTTGCTGTGTCACAAATCCTTTATCTTGCAAATTAAAAGATACATTTTCATTGACAGATTTTTGCAATTACCTTTCTGTTACGATATTACCAACTGCATTATGATTATTTATTTTGGAATTCATAATCATTACCAGAATTGGTTTATGCTTCTTGTAATGCGCTTCACAAATCTTGAACTTTATCACGTTGCATCCAAGTAGGTATTTTTGGAAGGGAAGTAAACTCAAGGTGCTGAATAATGTTGCTATTGTTTATGGGTGGTCGTATCGCTTACCACCAGGCGAACGGTATGCTCGTCTCGACATTCAATGCCATAAAAAAATCTTGCTATAATTGATTATAGCAAGATTTAGTTTTAGTTCAAAAATGTAAGGCACAGAAGGAACTGCCTTCAATCGAGTTTTACTAGTCACCACTGTATGAAAATGTATTAATTATTATTATTTAGGAACTTCTAAATACATAGTAAAACTCCCAAGTTAGTTATGTACTCTAATGATTACTATTGCGCTTGAACATCTACTTTACTAGAAGAATGGGTGCGTTCCTAACCATTAAGAAATAATGATTGATAGGACTGGAGTGATGTATTTAGTCTCCGGCAATCTTAACACGCAGTAGCTTATCAAGCCGAGCAAAAAAACGGGAAGCAGCAGCTTAGTGTAATTTCACACGAACCATTTGGAGAGGATTTTTACGCCACTATAACTCAAAATCTATTTAACGTAAACGTAATACGTGGTTGTCTACTTCGCGTAATTTGTATGGTGTATCTTCTAATGAATAAATATTAGGATTATCTAAACAATTTGGCGCCCATTTAGATCTCAATTATTTTGACGGCGGAGTTTACAACCACGTATTGTATTCCTCTTATTGGAATTGGTCAATCTTATTGATCATCTTATTGAAGAACGAATACGAAGAAGAATTTTCACATCTTTTATGTTTTTGATGGGATATCACTAACGGCATTGTAATAGCAAAGCGGTCACATTCATAGGTACCACACCAAGCCGTGTTAACACGGTGTAAACAACTTATAAGTGTAATTAAGGTACGTCGATTATATAAAGAAAGACTTACGTCTTGACTCTGAAAAAAATAAAGCAAAATCTTATCATCTTCACTCTTATAATTAAAATTATCAAAGGCCATTTTACTTTATCAAATCTGGAATGTGATTCCGCCTTTACAACACTTCATACTCTATTTTCCTTGCCGAGCTAGATTAGATTCCTCTAGAGATATCTTTCTCCAGAGTACAAATTAGTAGTTAAGTAAGAGTGAATAGTCCGGTCGGGATAAATACACTAATGAGCTCGTGCAGATAGGTGATATGTAAGGGGCTTAAGACGGATAACAACAGGTAGCTGAGGGCTTAAAAGCACGTTTGGCACGTTATTGCTGCAGAAAGAAACCAAAGTAGTTTATAAAGTGAAGGTTTCATAGCACGATACGGAATAATTCTGGAATATTCTGGATTACGATTATATTTGTGATGATTTTATTAATTATTTGCTTCTCCTTAGCTGTATGTACCCACGGCTTTAGTCATGACATTAATCTGTCCTTAGCAAATATTTGCTTTTAGAAAACAAATACGTTGTAATATAAAGGTCACACAAAGGTTGATTTTTCTACCCTACGCAGTATATTATTTGCTCCTACTAATATTGGTTTATTACTTTCACTATCGTTATTTGATGTGTCGGGATCACGTGATGGATTTAATCGGTTGTTATTGAATTGTGCAGATTTTTCCTTTATATCGTATGTGGGAGTAACAGTCTTTGTGTTTTTGATGTGAAACATTATAATATCAACGGCTGTGATAGTATGTATCTTATGTCTAGAAGTATTTTTTGGGATTCAAATAAGTTGAATCTTTGTGCTCGGGAGTTGCCCGGCTTTTTATGTTTTACTAGCCTTTGCCCGCGGCTCCGCCCGCGTTAAAATGTTTTTCCGGGATAAAAGTCCCGCTTTATGTTTTCCCGGGATAAAATAGTGGCCTATGTGTTAATCAGGGTCATGATCTATCCGTGTGCTAAATTTTATCGAAATCCATTCAGTAGTTTTTGCGTGAAAGAGGAACAAACATTCATACATCCAGACATTCTTACAAACTTTCGCCTTTATAATATTAGTAGGAATTAGGATTTATATCACTGACAAACTGGCAGAAACGTAGAAAATGCTTAATTTCTGAGAACACTTTACAACACCACAAAATTCATATACTCTACAAACATGATATCCTTTGCTAGAACCACTTTGTTTCGTAGAAGTTGCCCACGGCGAAGCAGTTCCGGCTTATGTGATAATAATTCCATTTTGCCAACGTACAGTACCTACACATAAGTTTGAATAAACTAATTAGCGTAGACTAGGATTAGATCCGCGCTGCAATGCCTAACCAACCAAACTATAATCTAAGTGTATTATTAATAATGAACTATATATTGATCTAGAAGCTTCTAAAACCATTGAAACGTCATAGTTTATTGCTACAAGTTTTCAAGCAAACCCCTGTTAAGAAGTATAAAATTCTGTTTTGATTTACCAATGTAGGTAACTTCTACGATTACATTGTAATTTTTCTTGATCATGGACTATTTGTGTTAGAAATAATAATCTAGCATTTTTTTACCCAAGGTTGTGACGAAATGAGCATGGTTTTGACGCAACTTTGACGCATTTTTTTTCTTCATGGTTTAAAATTTCGAGCTTATAGTAGCGTGCTGACTTGTGCAGTATGACCAGACCAGAAAGTAGGACCAGAGTTACATTCTAACATAATAATATAACCAGCAGCTGAGTTGTCGCTGCCAAAAAAATCTACTGTCATCTGAACATCGCGGACTTTGTCATCCGTGTGGCCTATCTCCTATCACTTTAGTTTTGATATTATATTTTACGCTAATATATCTTCCATCAACATGGTTTCTCTTTGACAAGAATTATGCATAATATCACTGAAAGTCACTGACATAGCCCAATGGATAAGCAAGCTGAATTGGCAATGGGCAGGGCACATAGTTCGAAGAACTGACGGTAGATGGGGCAAAAAAGTTCTCGAATCGAGACCACGTACTGGCAAGGGCAGCGTCGGCCGTCCACCTACAAGGTGGACCGATGACTTGGTTAAGGCCGAGGGAATGCGATGGATGCAGGCCGCTTTTGACAGGTCCATCTGGAAATCTTTGGGCGAGGCCTATGTTCAGCAGTGGACGTTATATGGCCGATGATGATGATGCATAATATCCGTTTCATAGAGAATCTAACCTCTATTTCAACAACCCTACACTTCCATACTTGTTCAATCGATAAACGAACATTAGGAAGAACATCTATTTTCTCAGGTCTTGTTCGTATTACGATCTGGTGCCGCATGGATCCAACGGCTTTGTGACGTCATACTATTACATCATTGTTTATTGGCAGTAGATAAAACGGACATTGTTCAACCCGTTTTGTGCAGAAGGTGCAGATAAAATTGTAGTTACTGTGTGCCTATTGTTCGTTACATATTTAGATATAATAGTATTTTTAAAAAATATTTTGCCAAGGTATATATTACTTTAAATATAATATCATATCATATACACTCACGCCTATTATCCCCGAAGGGGTAGGCAGTGGCGCAACTAATGCACCCACTTTTTGCCGTGTGTATTCCGTCTCATGATGTGATAGGTGGTGAGCCTATCGCCATATGGGGCACAAATTCCAAACTCGGGGCTAAATACTGATAGAAAAATACAATATCACTTTGCGTAACCCGGGGATCGAACCCGAGACATAATATAAGTATAATATATTTTAAAATATGATTCTTTTCTTCCATCTGAACTACAGGATGTATTTAGATAAACATTGCCCGGGAATAAATTTTCCAGAAATGTTAATGACAGGCGTTCAGTTACAAACGCCTACATATAACATTTTTATATAGCTCTTGATAAATCCTCTGTATTTATTACACATTTTTATTTATTCGGGTTATGTAAATGTAGTTTTAATATATACTATTTTCTGACAAAGAAAAACATATGAATCAACACTACAAAGAAAAATATACTATGATGTATAACAATTGTTTATCCGAACCATTTCAATATCAAACATTATTTCCTTTATCAATCATGTGTTGACGCGACAAAAACTCGACTGAAAGGTTGATCGTAATGTATGTAGGGTTGTCACTGATCACAAATAATAAAAATGTGACAAAAATAAAAGCAAACGAGAAAAAAAGGCACTAGTTTTTAATTACCAAAAATAAAAAAATGCGTTAGATGCCGTTCCTGGACACACATTTGACAAATAAAAACAACATGACAAAATATGTCAAAAATTTAATCTTCTTCATCGATGAAAGTCAATCGGACCTGCGATATACATAGTATTTGTTACCTACTACGTGTAGTTTCCATAATTTTATGCAGGATTTCTGAAAATTTGAACACGAAACTTTGGAAGGATGTATGGATGTATGTTTGTTACTCTTTCACGCAAAAACTACTAAACGGATTTCTATGAAATTTGGCACACGGATAGATCATATCCTGGACTAACACATAGGCTACTTTGCATCCCGAGAAAATATAAAGCGGGTTTTTTATCCCGGAAAAACATACATTCTGACTGCACATTCATAACCTCTTCTATATACCCCATTTCATTTTTAGCAATTAAAAATTAATTATGTATAATGCAAATAACTATATTTTCCTCTCAGTCGTCTATCCGGTCAAATTCAACATCAAATGTTATTTCCTTTATCAATCATAAGTTGACGCGACAAATTCACCTCGTCTGAAGGGTTGATCGTGATGTATGTAGGGTTGTCACTGATACGCTGTCACGTGCGTTTGGCGTCTAACATAGTTTCAGTGACTAATGGTTGTAGTTGCTGTTCATGTCGATGTGGAAACTAATTTGTAACATAGATTTGATGACGAAATCGTGCTATTGCTATGGAACTGGTCTTCTGGAATTTGTAGAATCGATTGCTTTTGTTTGTGCTAGGGCTCACTTTGGGTCCTTTTTTCGAAATACAAGGGATTACAAATTGTAGTAGTAACGGCGTAGGCTATTGTGGCAATAAATTTCTCGTATTACTTTTCGGATGGAAATATGTTCGACGTACCGACACTACACTAATGGTATGTCTGTTTGGTTCTTTAGAGAAAAAAGACTATATATTGTGTTATGATAACTTACTTTCTGTAATACATACGCATAGTTTAATTTTATAACAGTAGGAACAAAAGAGTCCTTTGAGGTTTTTGGATATTGTAGATTTACGATTGATTGATTGAATCTGTTACGCATGTGATGGTCCTACCTTTTATCAAAAGAAAAGAGCAATCATTACAATAGGGTTGTTTCCTATGTTTTATTTTTTAAGTTATTTTATACGTAACAAAAGATACGAAAAAGAAATACTTCTGTGAAATCAGCATCAAAATTAGTTGAAAAATATATTCATATTTGAAATATTGTTGTGAGCAAAAGCGGGGGCTTGGAGGGGATATCGTGCTATCTCTTTCGCACGCACGCAGCGTTATGGCCGGCGACTCTTGGTAATGTCACAGTGTAATATTACTGTTATTTGACAACTACTCCTTCCACCAAACTTCCAAGCTTTATAACTTACTAATTATTGCCCCAATTTTGAAAATTGTTTTTCCGTTCGATTTTGGATGGCATTAATTTTTGATAAATGTATTAAAAAAGTAGTCAACTACCCTATTCGTTAAATATTACATGTTTGAAACATCACGTAAAATTCGATTTTAAATTTGCGTGTAAAATTGATTATATTGTAAAGTAAATAGGAAGGAAAAAGTAAGAAATTTAAGCTTTTCATTTAACGTATCCCGAATGAAATGCACAAGTTAACTTTAGCTATTTTATCGTAAATCACTTTGTATCGTCCGTGGAGGAATGTTTAATCCGAATAACATGAACTTACGAGCACTATGTTTGACTAAAGTTTAAGGTAACGTAGTAAAATTTAACTCACCATACATATTGGGAGTGTTGACTAGCAACACTTATTGCTTGCTAAAGATGAAAGTTTTTATAATGTCTAATATTAGGAAAAGTTTGTGGGTTTGTTTGTAGGTTTGCAGATGCTTATCGCTTTAGGGCAGCGTGGTGGACTAAGACCTAACCCCTCTCATTAGATACTCAAAAGTGATACTCTAATAATAATACCAGCCCTGTATTATTATACTGCCCACTGCTGAGCAAGCCTCCTCTACTGAGGGGGTTTAGGCTTAGTCCACCACGCTGGCTTGGTGCGGGTTGATAGACTTCACATACCTTCGAAATTCTTATAAGGAACTTCTTAGGTATGCAGGTTTCCTCACGGTGTTTTCCTTCACCGTTAAAGCGAACGATAACGATAAACCTTGGGTTTCGAACCTCGGGACATTGTCTCGGCAGACCGTTCCATTCCAACTAGGCTATCGTCCAATTTTTTTTTTCACTCTATGCCCCGGGCGAAAGCTATACATTACACAACTCAATTTAAGTTAAGCAAATCGCTCGCCTATAATAATTAGTATTGCGCGTAAATAGTAGCCACACTGCCTAGCATTAAGCATGATTTTTTTAGGAGATATTTTAATACTTAAAGCTATTGGTCGCCCAGTGGTATAATTTCGACCGTAGAATTAAATTCATATGTAACACATAAAAATATAACACATATATTTTATTTTTTCTGTATGAATTATGCAAATCTCACATTTCTCCGTGCGTGCATTGTGTTCAAAACAGGGTACAGAAGTTTTTCTTCATGTATTAATACAAAGATTGTTTTTTGTTTTGTGTCTGCTATTAGTATTCCACATTGGCGAAATCACCGATAGATAATGGTGGAAATCATAATATAAAAGAAGTAGAAAAAGAACATTGTGCTGATAATGCTGAGACATAAAATGTAATAACAAATAGTATTATTTATTATTATTTATTTATTGTTCTTTAACCATACAAGAGTGATTTGTGCACCATTTGGTAACAGAAATATACAACGCAGTAGTATGTATTCAAACAGATTCTTGCATATATGAAAGGCCTAGCGATCATGATAATATAGACCATAATATTATATTACCAGTGTTCATAAATATTATTAAATTGTTTCACGATCTTATTTTTTTGCCCTTTGATTGAATTATCGAGTGTATTTTTCATATGCTCTACTGATATCTTCAATCTACTTTTTATTACCTATACGTCTGGTTATAAGTACTGAACCTCGATACATTTGTTTATATTATATATTGCACAAAAGATTAGCCCGCAGATTCATTTCTATGCACATGCGCACCCATTCCTTCTTGCATCCATTGAAAATACAAATAAACGCTGTTCATTACTTGCTAAAAGCTTTCGCAGACAAGCAGATACAATATTGCACTTTGTTATGTAATCTTACTTTTGTGTCAGAGCCATGATCAGAGATAGGACTCTATTCTAATTCCTTTGTACTTGAAACAAAATTAATTTTATTTGTGGGTAATAGGGGTAATGTGAACAAAAAACAACTTATTCAACATCTTGATTTTTTAAATACACTACCGGTGCAAGAGATTGTCATGTTTACATTCCCTTATAGTAAAAGCTTGCAAGCGGAAGAAAACCAAATTAGATATAAGTTAAATTTGACAATGCACACTGTATCGTGCAACACAAATAAAATTCACATTATTGACACTAACAAATATGTTAGTAAAAATTATACATTGACTAGAGATAAATATTATCTGCCAATATATTATAAGAGACAAATAGCTGATGTGCTATCTTATTATTTTTTTATAACAGCCAAGAATTTGGCTAATTGTACTACTGCTCCTATTGAGCAGTTAATTAGTAATAATGACTCAGGTTACAGCAATCTGAAAAAATTGACATTCAATCATTTAAATTAAATGTTAAGACAATAGAGTCACCCTCTAGCTATAATAATTTTAATGTAAATTTAAATAATGATGAAAATGTCCATTCCAAAAAACATGTCTTTAACCTGGTGCATCAAAATATTCAAGGCCTTGGAAATAAAGAATTAGAATTGGAGTTGTTCATGAACAATAGTAATATTGATATATTATGCTTAAGTGAACATTGGCTTAAAAGCCATGAGATCATGTTTAACTTCAATAATCACCAGGTTGCTAGCTCGTTCAGCAGAGTAAATATGATTCATGGCGGCTCCTTAATAATAGTCAAAAAGTCTATTAAATACAAAGAAAGGATTGATATTGTGAGTTTGTCTGTTGAACGAGTTACAGAGATTTCATGTATTGAATTTGAGCAATTTATTGTTGTAAGCGTATATAGACCACCATGTGCATCCCACGCTGATTTCTTAAGAATAATTGAAGATATATTACATAGGATCTGTAACTCAAATAAAATAATTATATTTTGTGGAGATTTTAATATTAATCTATTGGAAGAGTCTCAGTGGAAAGTTAATTTCATTAATCTTTTTAAATCTTATGACTTGTACAATGTGTTCCTTGAGCCGACTAGGATTACTGCAACCAGTGCTACATGTATTGATAATATTTTTACTAACTATAAAATACTATATAAGGCAGTAATTAATTCGATAGATTCTGACCACTGTGGTCAATTAATATCATTTATTTGTAATAATAAAAATATGGTTCAAGGGAAACATATTCATGTTATTCCTTGTTATATAAGCCGCATGAACCGTTTTAAAAGTAACATGATAAAATGTCTTCCTGAGTTGCCCTTTCAAAATGATCCAGACAAATTATATACTTCACTTTTTAACTTGATAAAATGTGAATTTAGTAAAATTTTTACTAGTAAGAAATTAGTGATTAGTGATAGACTTGTTTTTAATGAATGGGCAACCGCTGGTATCATTAAAAGTAGAAGCAAACTTTATAGATTGTATTCCGAAAGAGCTTATGACCAACGTCCCTCTTTTAGGGAATATGTGAAAATATATTCCAAAATCTTTAAACTAGCCTGTTTCACTGCTAAGTCATTATAAGAATTAGTCATTAAAAGAATGTTACAAAATTATGACGAAGTGAACGATGCTCTCTCTAAAATTGTGCATTGGTTTAATTTAAACAACTTGTTACTAAATGCTAAAAAAACTAAATGCATTAAATTTACTATGCCCAATGTAAGACAAGTAAAAACCAATATACAAATCAATGGGGAAGAGTTGAATCCTGATGCGTCAACTACTTTTCTGGGCATCACACTAGACGCGAGACTCCAGTGGGGACCGCATATAGCAAAATTGGCAGGTAGATTAAGTTCAGCGGCTTATGCAGTCAGAAAAATAAGACGTCTGACTGATATAGACACGGCAAGAATTGTTTATTTCAGTTACTTTCATAGTATTCTGTCGTACGGTATTCTTCTTTGGGGTAATGCTGCGGATATTAATACAGTATTCGTCTTGCAAAAGAGAGCTATTAGAGCTATCTATAGTCTCGGACCTCGTGTTTCTCTTAGAGAAAAATTCAAAGAGATAAACATTCTTACCGTATCATCGCAATACATATTTGCAAATCTTATGTATGTTCGAAAAAATATTGCAAATTTTGACCGAATATGCGATATTCACAATAAAAATACTAGGAATAAAAATAAACTTGTTGTACATGCTACTCGTCTCCACAAAATAAGCAATTCTTTTGTTGGTCAATGCGTACGCTTCTTCAATAAACTTCCAATGCATATTGTTAATCTTCCAATAAAAAAATTTAAAACAACTGTCAAAGAACGACTTTACAAAAAAGGCTATTACACTATAGGAGATTATTTGGAAGATACAAATGCTTGGGATTAGGTTGCTCGCATTCACACATGTTTCCATAATATGAATTTATACTGTTAAATGACATTTGTATTTAAATATGTGTTAAAAAAAAAACAAGATGAAAAAAATAACCACGCTGAGTTTCTTGGTGCTTCTTCTCAGGTCAGTGGGCTTTTCCGAAGCACTGGTAGAATCATATAGTTTAAAAAAAAACATTGTTAAAAATGACGTGTAAAAGTGCCCCTAGGGGCCTAATTACATAATAAATGATTTGAGTTTGAGTTTGAGTTTATATATAAAGAATAAAATTAAATCAGCTACAAATAAGATTCAGACCACCTGGAACATTATAAATAAAGAATCAGGTAGGCAAAAAGCACGCAGCCTTGATTTTAATATTAATATTAATCAAAAATATGTAACAGCAGACTTGGAAGTAGCAACTGCGTTTGAAAATTTTTTCACCGACATACCGTCAAAGACTACTCAACATCTTCAGTCTTCCTCCACGTCGGCTGAGTTGCTACTTAAACGTAATGTACCTCGATGCGACATATTTTTTGAATTCAAACCTATTAATACGCGGGATATAGTAAAGACATTTAAATGTATTAATCAGAAAAAAACTGCTGATCTTTGGGGAATTTCAGTTAAAAATGTATCATCTATTATTGATGTCATCGCACCCCATCTAGCAGCAGTATTTAACGGTTCTGTCGCATCGGGTGTGTTTCCTGATCTGATGAAACAAAGCAAGGTGATACCTCTCTTCAAGGCTGGTGATTTATCGGATCCTTCGAACTTCCGACCTGTTTCAATATTACCCACTCTAAGTAAGTTATTTGAAAAAATTATGCTAAATCAATTACTGACACATTTTGACGACAATAACCTACTTCATAGGAAGCAGTTCGGATTTACTAGGGATCGGTCCACCATTGATGCGGGGGTGGATCTCTTGGAAAATATTTTTATGGCCTGGGAAGAGTCGCACGATGCTCTTGGCGTCTTCTGCGACTTGTCTAAGGCATTTGACTGTGTACATCATGATACTCTGCTCAGGAAACTACACCATTACGGCATTAAAAACACGGCTCTCAATCTTCTGACATCCTATTTGAGTAACAGGATTCAGAGGGTTGATATTAATGGAAAAATCTCACCCGGATCTGCGGTCACTATGGGAGTTCCACAGGGTTCAATTCTGGGACCATTTCTATTTCTTGTATATATTAATGACTTACCTTACCACGTAAGGGATAATCATGAGATTATATTGTTCGCGGATGATACATCATTAATATTTAAAATTAAAAGAATGTTACAAAATTATGACGAAGTGAACGATGCTCTCTCTAAAATTGTGCATTGGTTTAATTTAAACAACTTGTTACTAAATGCTAAAAAAACTAAATGCATTAAATTTACTATGCCCAATGTAAGACAAGTAAAAACCAATATACAAATCAATGGGGAAGAGTTGAATCCTGATGCGTCAACTACTTTTCTGGGCATCACACTAGACGCGAGACTCCAGTGGGGACCGCATATAGCAAAATTGGCAGGTAGATTAAGTTCAGCGGCTTATGCAGTCAGAAAAATAAGACGTCTGACTGATATAGACACGGCAAGAATTGTTTATTTCAGTTACTTTCATAGTATTCTGTCGTACGGTATTGTTCTTTGGGGTAATGCTGCGGATATTAATACAGTATTCGTCTTGCAAAAGAGAGCTATTAGAGCTATCTATAGTCTCGGACCTCGTGTTTCTCTTAGAGAAAAATTCAAAGAGATAAACATTCTTACCGTATCATCGCAATACATATTTGCAAATCTTATGTATGTTCGAAAAAATATTGCAAATTTTGACCGAATATGCGATATTCACAATAAAAATACTAGGAATAAAAATAAACTTGTTGTACATGCTACTCGTCTCCATAAAATAAGCAATTCTTTTGTTGGTCAATGCGTACGCTTCTTCAATAAACTTCCAATGCATATTGTTAATCTTCCAATAAAAAAATTTAAAACAACTGTCAAAGAACGACTTTACAAAAAAGGCTATTACACTATAGGAGATTATTTGGAAGATACAAATGCTTGGGATTAGGTTGCTCGCATTCACACATGTTTCCATAATATGAATTTATACTGTTAAATGACATTTGTATTTAAATATGTGTTAAAAAAAAACAAGATGAAAAAAAATAACCACGCTGAGTTTCTTGGTGCTTCTCCTCAGGTCAGTGGGCTTTTCCGAAGCACTGGTAGAATCATATAGTTTAAAAAAAAACATTGTTAAAAATGACGTGTAAAAGTGCCCCTAGGGGCCTAATTACATAATAAATGATTTGAGTTTGAGTTTGAGTTTGAGTTTACCTACACATTCAGCAAAGTATGCAATTAGTAAATCTTTGCGTCCAACCATTTCCAACTATGTTTCTCCAATTTTGCATAGGCAGTCATCACCAGGATTTCGAATGATACCCTCAATCTACTTGTCTGCATGCATCCAGCCTGCGTCGAAATCCAATTTGTATACCATTTTTGTCTCTCATTGTCAGATATTGTTATGCACTACTAGCTTTTGCCCGCGGCTCCGCCCGCGTGAATGAGTTTTTCCGGTATAAAAGTCTCGCTTTATATTTTCCCGGGATAAAAAGAAAAAGTAGCCTATGTGTTAAGCCAGGACATGATTTACCCGTGTGCCAAATTTCATTGAAATCCGTTCAGTAGTTTATGCGTGAAAGAGTAACAAACATCCAGACATCCATACATCCATACATTCTTACAAACTTTCGCCTTTATAATATTAGTAGGAAGTAGGATAGGATACAGTGTAACTGTTGATGCACATATTCGCCCGAATTATTAGCTGTCTATTGTGTTAGAACACCATTGAAAATCAATTACAGATCGAACCTGCCATAACATTTTGATAAACCTCAGACAAGCGTGAAAGTTAATTGATATTCAAATTAGTCGGGTAATATGCTTTAGGCATTACGCGAATCAGGGAACGTGGATGTATTATGCTAGAATATCTGGTAATCACCTAATAGATATTGATTAACGTTGCAAATTACCTTATTGGCACAAAGGATGTTTCAATTAGTATATGTCAGGGTAAGACTCGCTTGTCCTTTATGAATGACTAAATATGATGGTAGGTAGAATACTTTGGAGTTATATAGGTAAAATAAAATAAAATACTTTATTCATCACGTAGGCGAACATAGTTGCACTTATGATAAGTCAAGATACATTCAACTACTAATAATAATTTTTCTAACTACTAATAATATTTAATCTGACTGCCTCGGTGGCGTAGTGGTATTGCGTACGCATTACGAGTACGATTTGCGCGCTGAGGTCCTGGGTTCGAATCCCGGGTCGAGCCAAAAAAATTGTGACTTTGTATTTTCATCTTAAAATTTACTCAGTCGCAGCTCGGAGTCAGGAAGTTGGCGGTGTGATACCGCCGTGCCTCGGAAAGCACGTAAAGCCGTTGGTCCTGCGCCTGATCTCTCTCCGGTCATGTCGGATTGCCGTCTCACCGGACTATGAGAGTGAAGGAATAGCGAGTGCACCTGTGTATTGCGCACACACTTGTGCACTATAATATCTCCTGCGTACCTGGCTGATCTCCGTTGAGATTGGCCGCCGTGGCCAAAACTGGCTAGGAGGATTGACTGCCTCGGTGGCGTAGTGGTATTGCGTACGCATTACGAGTACGATTTGCGCGCTGAGGTCCTGGGTTCGAATCCCGGGTCGAGCCAAAAAAAATTGTGACTGGGTTTTTCCATCTTAAAATTTACTCAGTCGCAGCTCGGAGTCAGGAAGTTGGCGGTGTGATACCCCCGTGCCTCGGAAAGCACGTAAAGCCGTTGGTCCTGCGCCTGATCTCTCTCCGGTCATGTCGGATTGCCGTCTCACCGGACTATGAGAGTGAAGGAATAGCGAGTGCACCTGTGTATTGCGCACACACTTGTGCACTATAATATCTCCTGCGTACCTGGCTGATCTCCGTTGAGATTGGCCGCCGTGGCCGAAACTGGCTAGGAGGATTTCAATAATAATTATTATAAAAAGTCACTTATATAACTACTGTCATTCTCATAGTGAGCAAAAGCAATGAAGAATAAATCAAGAAGCCAAGTTCGGGCTGGCAGGAAAGAGATGTTAAAAAAACTGAATTAATTTTATTAAAAATAATGGGAGGTACGCGTCGTGATCCTCACCGGTGAGGACACTACAGGCTCTAGCCTAGCTAACCTACCAGCCTTTCACTAGCTAAGTGATGACTACCCGAAGAAGAAAGGCAGAAAGAAACTCCGGGCTTACTTTTTTGTCATCAATTGTCCATTTCATTTTTATTTATAGGTGTTCGTGATTCCCCAGAGAGTTGTACACTCGAATGGTAATTGAGAATTTATTTATTGTTATGCAAGTAAATATAATATGAACTGCTCTAAACAAAATAAAAATCAGTACTTATGTTGTATATTTTTTTATGTATTATACAGTGTACCTAATTTGCACCTTTGAACTGATTTCGAAAAGAGCAACCCTAGAGTTTCTTGCCTGTTCTTCTCTGGTGGAAACTCCTTTCCGAACTGGTGGTAGAGTAAAATTGATTGAATCTAAGTAATGTTAAACATTTTATGGATTCGAATCATTTCATTTCATTTAGGGTCGATGTGATTAAAAAACTATTGACTGCCTCGGTGGCGTAATTGTATTAGATACGGCACGGCTGCAATGCAGGGGTCTTGGGTTCGATCCCGGGCCGGGCAAAGTGATATTGGTTTTTCAATCAGTATCAACTTAACTCAAATTTAAAGAGTTTGAAATTAGTGCCCGATATGGTGATAGACTCGCCCCTTATCACATCATGGGACGGAATACCCACGGCGAAAAGTGGGTGCACCAGTTGCGCCTCTGCCTACCCCTTCAGGAATAAAAGTCAGTGTATGTGCGTGTGTGTGTATGTGATTAAAATAAAAACTTTTTAACAATAAAATAAAACCTGCTCCAAACCACTTCAAACCATATAATGCGTATATTTGGAGTCGATGCCTAAGGCCTTAACTCCTCTCAGTAGTAGAGGAGGCCCGTGCTCAGCAGTGGGCAGTATATAATACAGGGCTGGTTACATTGCATTTCATTGCATATAAAGTTGACTAATTTTTTGATTTGAAGTGGTTGTGAAGTTAGTTCTGTTTTTGGTTAAAAAGTTTTTATTTATTGCTTTTTTGTTAGTTAATTTTGAAATAGTGTAAACAATAAATCATCGATATACGATCGCAGCATTTGCGGGTCATTTGCTGTTAGTTATTAAAGAGTTCCATTGTCTGTCTCCGAAGATCTGCATCAGTTCCTAATAAATGTTATACTAAAACCTTCCCTGAAAAATATACATTTGAATAACGAAAACCTCATCTAAATCGGATGAGTTGCTTTCGAGAAACTCGCGGCCCTACAAACTTACATACATACATACGGATCGAATACACAACCTCCTTTTTTTGAAGTTGGTTAATAAATTACCCAATTTACTGATTTAAGTTCTAGACATTTAGCAGAATAAATGATATATCTCTAATTTCGTCTTCAAAAACGTTTAAGATTTTCTTTTCAACTTTATCTCAAAGGCATTAAACACCTATTTTTTTTTACAAAATTCTGTGTACTTAACTAGTTTCTTTTTGAAACAAGTTAATAGAGGAGGTCCGTGCTCAGCAGTGGGCAGTATAAAATACATGGGTGAATGAAGACTTATACATCAGTTTATTTTTCAAACACGCCATTTGAAATACATGAAATTTATGTAACTCTGCGTAAGCAAATGAAGGCACTGCAAACAGAAGGAATCCCATTTCAGTGTTGAATATGAAATGGATGCTGTCCTTGTCAACACAAAACATTCGTGTAACAGACAAATTGCTTCCAGTGTTCCAGCTTGTGAAACATTACTATATAGGCTACCCCACGTGTAGCTAACTCATATGGATAGTTTCAACTGTTTCTGTGGTAATTTAGGGCATGTTTTGATTATAAATAGGTTCCCACTTAGATAATAGGTATTTATAATAAAAGTAGAACAGTTAGACTGCCTCGGTGGCGTAGTTGTATTACAGTACGACTGCAAAGCTGAGGTCTCGGGTTCGATCCCCGGGTCGGGCAAAGTGTTATTGAGTTTTTCTATTCAGTATCAGCTCGGAGTCTGGAATTTGTGCCCGATATGGCGATAGGCTCGCTCCCTATCACATCATAGGACGGAATAAGGGCGAAAAGTGGGTACACTAGTTGCGCCTCTGCCTACCCCTTCGAGGATAACAGGCGTGAGTGTATATATATATAGAACAGTTATGTTTATGAATGCTTTATACAAAGATATTCATCGTAAAAATAGTGTTATTGGCTTTGGATTTGTATTAAGCATCATCAGGTAACAACACTTTGTCTATTCGTACCTTCAAGCAGCACTTCGTAATTTCTAGTTTACAACATCTAATGTCTCATTTTGGAATCACCGCAGTGATGTCATGCAGAGCTTCGTAAATCGCAGTTCTGGTTGTTGTTAGTATGGTTGGTAGGCATTTGTTGAGTTTATCAAGAAACTGACTTTTTGTTATTTAATCGTAAAAAGAATCTTAGTTATGTTAATAGAGAGTACGAGTTAAAGTAGTTCATGAAGCTAAAATCATTCCACTTAATTGGATAGCTTGAAGGTATAGATCTACTTACCCGATTCGGTTGTATAACATTCTCTAACAATTAGTTCGGATCAATAGTTTCACTTAAGACAGTAAAGTTACTATGTATTCAACAATATTCTGACATAGCTCAAGTAAAGTCAGTTAGTGGTTCAGTCAGAGTTAAGGTCATTTAAGTGGTCCCAAGAGTTTACTCTGTTGAGAGCTGATGAACATGAATCATGTAGATGTTTTGTGAAGTCATAAAGAATAGAATATAATTTTATAATTTGTACTATTGAGACAACTTGATAAGGATCGCAGGAATACGTTGAACGCAGGCCGCTTTTGACAGGTTCGTCTATTTTTCTTGTTTTGCGGAGAAAGTAACTTTTCACTACCGCCCAGCCTTCAAGGGAGGTGACTGAGTGCTTATGTTGGGTCCAGCGTACCTTAAGACCCGACGTTGAGCCGCCCGGAGAGATGAAACCACCGGGCGACCGCCGGACCGAGTCCCTTACCTATGTACAACGCACGACATACCAAACAAAACTCCGCGGTAGCCTTCTTCGGCGCATTAGGGACGGCTGCGGGTTTCCTCTGACGTAAGTGTCTAAGTTGTCAAAAAGTTTTTAAAAGAGGGTAAATAAACTGTATTAAACATAACTGATAGGTTTGAAAATTCTAAGCTGATAAAGTAAGTATATAAAGTTTATTTTTTTAATTTTGTACTAGGTGTTGCTATATGCTTCGCCCACGAGAAAAGCTTTTCCCGCTACAAAAATCCCTAAAGCACAGTACGACACTAGCGCCGTTTACGTAAAGAATCAGTTTAAATACCCATTATTTCCCATGTGCTGCCCAGACTGCCTCGGTGGCGTAGTTGTATTACAGTACGACTGCACAGCTGAGGTCTCGGGTTCGATCCCCGGGTCAGGCAAAGTGATATTGAGTTTTTCTATTCAGTATCAGCTCGGAGTCTGGAATTTGTGCCCGATATGGCGATAGGCTCGCCCCCTATCACATCATGGGACGGAATAATGGCGAAAAGTGGGTGCACCAGTTATCAATAACAGGCGTGAGTGTATATGTATATATGTAATGTATTTCCCATGTGAGCAAATTACCGGGATAAAAAGTAGCCTATGTGTTGATCCGGGACATGATCTACTCGTGTGCCAAATCATCCAAATCAGTTTAGTTTTTCTGCGTTTACTTCTAGCAAATATCCAAACCCTTTCACAAACTTTCGCATTTATAAGTAAGATAAATATATATTTATTTACTTGCAGTCACAGCGTATACAGTGAATTGATACAAATTAACATACTTCGTTGTTAGCACACAATCACGCAAGATAAAACGTTCTTTGACATTACAAATTAGTCTAAAAAGCAATACATTGGTAATTAAATAAGCCCGAACTGCTGCTGTAATGTAATTATTTTACAACGTCAATGTAAATGTTTTACAAAATTTAATTCTGAATTCGAGATATAGCAGACTTTAAATTTAAACTTACCCAATACGAGAGGCAATTCAGAGTCCGCAGTTAATTAATTGGTTTCTTCTCGGCCTCATAATATTCTTCAGGGACACGATTGATCATTCCGTCGGGATCCAGCCTAATTTAATTAAGGAACGAGACGCAGAATCTTTGATCGAGATTTTTTTACGATATTTCAAATTTCATTGCGGCCGATGATACGCGTTGTGTGCATAAGGTTTTGTTTAAGAAAAGGTTTTTAATTTGTAAAGTTTATTCATCGGTTATTTTGGGTAAGATATTGTTTAATTTATTATTATCAATAACCATTAATATAAATACCATACGTTTTGAGGCAAATTTTGGTTTCAAATCTTTCGCTAGGTTAATTACAAAAGTACGAAAACAACCCATAGCATTTCCCTCAAAGCTCTCGCTAAGAAAAGAGGTGACGGCAGAATTAATTTAGTCAGAAGCGTGTATTTCTGCGGTGACGCAATGAGAACAAACTGTTACCTATAAACTGACAAAGATGGGACTCGAAATTAATTCCGCTGAAATTAATTCTAGCCGAATATGTAGGAAACGTCAAGTTGACGCCACGCCACCTGCCCGTGTCAGATAATTTGAATTGGACCTCATCTTTATTTACTATTCGGAGTCGTGGCTTTGGAATAGTTTTTGTCTGTGTTTGTTTGCATTTTTATGATACACATCAAAGGTATTAAAGCTTTAGTGAAAGGCCTATATCATGGGTGAGGAGCCGTTTAGGTATTGCTTAAGCAGAATTTTAGTATTTTTACCCCTTTTTCCCCCTTGTCAACAAAAGTAAGTAAGTAACACTTGAAGGGCCCCTGATGAAAAAAAAAACCTACTTTTAAGCAAACGATATCATACTTTTTTAATCACTATAAAGTAGAATACATTATCGAGAATAATTTTCGCAATGTCATACAATGCAATTTTTATAGGTATCGTTCGTGGACGCCAAATCCACTATACATTTGGCTATTAATACGATGATGACCGTTCGTCTAGACATTGCAATCATTTCGATTCAATAAAATTCAAATTTGCTTTGATGGGTCGTGAAGCCTTTTATATTTTTGATTTTAGGAAAATAGATATAAAATATATCTTCACAAATAAATGATTTCGACTTAGACTCTCAAAATGATTTTAATAATTTCATTGTTACGTTTAATTTTTAATGCGCGGTGTGCCTATTTTTAACCGAGCTTTATTTTTGTGCTGTATGCATTTTACATGAAAGTTTAAAGTTTTATATCTAACATATTATTCTACGTAAGTATACATTTTTACAAAGAATGAGTTGAAATTATTAATTTTACTTTATTGTACATTTCAACGAAAGACATAATTATTTTGTTTGTTGCGAAAATTTAATTTACAGGAAAACATTACAAGTCATTCTAATTTGAATTTTCCTTCAGCTAGGAAAGCCTCGGTCACGTTGTGAAAGCCAAGAAATAATGAAGTGCATTCCACTGTTGCCCCGCTTAATGACTTGTCAAACATCTGAGCCCGGAGCTTGAGTAAAAACTTTATTTGTGTAACGTTGATTGAGAAAACTAATTAAGTTTAAAATCGGCTTCTGATTCCCAGAACTATTCACTTTATTTAAAGTGTATTAACTTTTTGCACTTTGCATTTACTATAGAGGGTAGGGTCTTTCAGTTATAAAGATCGTTTCGGGTAAGTAGGTATCATCATAGTCAGTATCATAGCGCTTAGCAGTTGGTAAGTATTCTTGGGTTAAACGTTTAAATATGGTAGACAGAATAATCTCTAGGCATTATATGACTTAACATTCAAAGTATCAGTTTGAGGAGCCCTGTCTCGTTGTATGTCATTACCTGAATTAAAAAAAAGGAAGAGGTTCTCAAGTCGTGTGTATTGTATTTTTTTATGTATGTACACTGATTTCTCTGAAAATTGTGAGCCTATTTCCTTGATTCCTTTTTTATTTTGTAAGCAGGAGGCTCCAAATGGTCCCATTTCAATATATCTTGATTTAGGGTTCATCATTTTATGGAACAGACTGAACAGATCTGAATCATTTTAATTCAAGCTCTAGGTAATGTAGCTACAGTTTAGTAGTATAGAAAGAAAGATTGAAAAAAAAACTAACAAGTTTGCATAATAAAATGTAACTAAAATATATTATAATATTGTGTCAATAATGGGAACCCTCATTTAGCTCTATGCTGCAGTACTGCCTAACCAATAATGCAGCCCTGATTTTCAAATATTAGTGTGCTACATGTTTTGCAGTCGCAGCACTGACCTGGCTAAGAAATTTTTCGTTTAGTCATCCAGTTGGATAAATACCTGTCTTTGAGTGTACACAACATGTGTTTATACTGCGTATTTAACTAGGACACGTCACCTGTCGGCAACAAATACCAAGCCAGAGGCAAGTCGGGACAGTGCTAGGTAGAATTAATTAACTTGTTAACATTATACAACTTAGAGCTTCCTAGATGGATGCAGTTTATTTTCAAGATTGTATATTTTATTTTTATTGTATGAAATATGTACCTAAAAATTTAATCTTACTTCATTTAAAGGTAACCTGCTCAAGATAACTGTGTTTTAAATAATCTGATTTACTAATATCTCTTGAATATTACCATATTTTTCTAACGCGTAAATTTCTAAACGAGTATGCAGATTCTAAACCTATGCGGTTAATAAATAAGTCTCAAATTCTAAATAAAAAAATTGCAATAAATGTATGCTCGGACATGCTGTCGTTAGCATAAAGGTAAATTTGTAGCCCACCTTGTCAATTAGCGTGACATAGGTTAAAAATATAAAACAAAAATGCTGTCCAGACAGAACGTCACGTATATTTTAAAATGAATTTGTATTGTGTAGAAAATTATTCCATGATGAAAATTTGCAAGCGGATGCTAACGTAATAAATTTCATGGTCTCATAATTCCACGGCATGATTTACAACACGATTTTCAGCGACATGAAACTGGGTTTTTGTACAATATGCCAATTAAACACTTCTGTAAATTATTTAATGAAAAGTCATTATGTTTCGGACCATTGCGGTTATGTGCAGCGCTGATAACATTTTATGCTTGCTTTAGTTCTTTATGGCCGTCATTTTTATTTTAAATCGCGGGCCTCGTTTGTGTAATGGACTGTGGTAGGGCGCCATAAGTTTTTAGTTTTATTCCGATGTTTTTATGAGTATAGTCTACGGAAGTCTTGTAAGATGTACAAGGAAAATGTTTTATGTTCGAATAAATACGAAAAATAACTTATTGCGCACGAGATGGACATTACTGAGACATTAATGACTGCAATACTGAGGTCTCGGGTTCGATCCCTGGGTCGGGCACGGTGATATTGGAATTTAGTATCCGCCAGGAGTTTGGAATTTGTGCCCGATATGGCGATAGGCTCGCCCCCTATCACGTCATGGAACGGATTACGCACGGCGAAAAGTGGGTGCACTTAGTTGCGCCTCTGCCTACCCCTTCGGGGATAAAAAGGCGTGAGTGTGTGTGTGTGTGTGTGTATGTGTGTGTGTGTGTGCGCGCGTGCGTGTGTGTGTGTGTGTGTGTGTGTGTGTGTGTGTGTGTGTGTGTGATGGACATTGTATTATGTCGAGGTAATCTATACTTAATATTATAAAGCTGAAGAGTTTGTTTGTTTGAACGCGCTAATCTCAGGAACTACTGGTTCGAATTGAAAAATTCTTTTTGTGTTGAATAGACCATTTATTGAGGAAGGCTTCAAGCTATATAACATCACGATGCAACTATTAGGAGCGAAGAAATAATGGAAAATGTGAAAAAAACGGGGAAAATTATTCATCCTTGAGGGCTTCCATTGCGTGCGCTGCGAAAACGGTCCAAGATACCAAAAATATATGTATGAAAGAATTATTCCTCTTAAAATGATCTAAAAAAATGTCCGCGACAGTATATGTCTATCTTTTAAGATTAACTCTCTAGAACCGTTTTTATGGTAATCAAATTTGGTCGAAATTAATGCATTATTTGTTGAGTTGTATCAACGTCATAATATTAATCTTCATCCAAATAAATGTGTTGGATAGAGTGATTTAACGGTAAGGTTTTTATGTACTTTAGCCCGGAAAAACTTATTAACGCGGGCGAAGCCGTGGGCAAAAGCTAGTAAGAGTATAGTCAGCGACTGGACAGCTTGAGTTCCCATAAGAGTAAATATTTACCCGCTTATTTGCCAGCGCCGTGGCACTCATCAAACTGAACGAACTAGAAGCTCGAAAACGTTCGAAAATGAAGTCTCAGTGAAGAATAGTTTTCAAAGGAATATTTCGCTTTGTCCCGGTTGCTATTTCCTATATTTTCCATCAGTTAGCTAAAGTTTAATGGCTTGTGTGGGAGATCGATTGCACCACCAATATATTTTTATTTCAACGGAGAATTTTCAGTTCGTTTGCCTCAAACCGCTATTTGAAGCATAAAAAGAAAGTAAACAACCCCTATCGGCAAAGTTTGAATCGTGTTGATAGAGATTCCTAGTATTGTTACTCTACTCCTTGTGATGTTCAATCGGGCGCGAAAGTCAATGGTACTTTATCGAACATTTTCTACCTTACAAAATTGTTTGGCCCATTATGCGACAGTCTTCTGAAGCCTTAAAGGGAACAATGTAGGCTACATGTCGTTCATCTATAAAAGACATTTAGAAATGTGGACAGAATGCTTGTAGATTTTTTTAGCAATTTAAGTGACTTGAGATTACTTTAGGTTAGGCATTCGATATATGTAGGTATAATTTTCATGAGTGTATGGAGGATCCCATTGTTATTTTTATCTGTGTTTTGTCAAAGTTAGCCGACGAAGATCTGTAAGAACTAATTTATCGGAATAATAGTGAAAAAAAACTTTAAAATGATCTAATAAAATAAATTTGTCCTAGCGATGCATCACCCGAAGAGAGATAATTTTGTGTTTGGTTACACACAACACTGCAGGCTTTGAGCCGTGCAGTAGGGGAACAAAGTACTGTCAGGAATGTTTAAATATAGTTGTAGACATTTTACACACTTAAAGGTATTATAAATAGTAATTAATCTTAAGAAAAAATTACTCTTTTAAACAATACCCTCGATAAAATACTTTACAGAATACCTGTTTATTCTGAGATAATTTAGGACGTAATAAAGATTCATGTACCTAAAGAACAAGTTTTCGGAAGTAATAATCAGAAACTTTAACTAGAACAATAGTAAATTAATAATAAATTATAAAATTTAAATAAAATCAAGATTAGATATGATCCAGAAATAGTTATGGTACTTCCCAATATTTTATTTTATTTATTTATTTATTATATGAAAGTAAAGACTCACTACGATAGGTTTTTTAACAGAAATATTTCGAAGTAGTCATGCGTCGCGTATCTTGTAGTTTGTTTTTAAGAGAAATATGTTATCCAGATATTGTGGGATAAATAAATCGTGTTTATGCGTGAATTACGTAAGCTGCGGCCGGAGGTCCCAAAAAAAAACGAATTTACTTAAAATTAATTTACTTAAATCTAAACAATTCGCCCGATATTAGAAACGAAAGTGTGCTTATTCTACTGTAGTCGTCGGTTATAAAGACTCCGTGTGTCGATGTGGAGTTTTACACGGTATGTCTTATTTCTTGGTAACCAACAGCGCTCGGTGGTCTGCAGAGTCGCGGGTGTTGCAACGCGCCGTTGTTGATGGGGTGAATCAGCTTGTACCTACTTCGTAGGTGGCTGGTTACTTAACACGTGTGTAATCACTACATATTATAAAACAAAGTCGCTTCCCGCTGTCTGTCCCTATGTCCTCATGTCCCTATATATGCTTAAATCTTTAAAACTACGCAACGGATTTTGATGCGGTATTTTTTAATAGATAGAGTGATTCGAGAGGAAGGTTTATATGTATAATACATGCATAATATAGTAAAGGAACATTGATAATTCAAAAGGTTTCTAATGTGATGTCGTAAACACATTTTTTTGCGCTTACATTGCAGACGCTGGCTAAACTCTACGAGATAGATCAAAATAATGTACTACAATTTGTACACCTTAAGAAGGTCTACAAAAAAGTCCGCGATGGTAATGTCTATCTCTTAGGGATAACCCACAATAACCATTTTTTATCCTTTACTCTTGACGAGAAATAATGGCTTATTTACGAAGCGTTTTTAAGCAATACAGCATTAATCCTTATCCAATTAAGTACCATAAATACATTGTGCATTTAATATAGATCAATATAGCCCTTACAACATGTAATTTAAATAAATATTTTCGAAGATATTACAGATTTAAAATGCAGGGACATAGCGGTCGTGACGGTACCGGCCGGGGCGCCAGTGGCGCGTGTCTATAAATGAGAAAGTATGGAGATAGTTTGAGATCCTGAGGAGGACATAGGCTACTTTTATCCCGGAAGAACATAACCCGGGAATTTTTATACCGGTTTTTATTTCTCGCGAGTGGGGCCGTCACTGTCACGCCATTGAACTGATTGCGATGAAATTTGGAAGGGACATAGCTTAAGACCCTGGGAAGGACCTAGACTAATTCTTATCCCGGTAAAACTTCACCAATGGATGGAGCGATTCAAGAGGAAGGCTTATGTGCATATTACATAAATATTTTGTATGACAAAAAACTAATTTCAGCATGTAATATGCTTTGCTACCTGAGCGAAGCCTGGGCGGGCCGCTAGTCAAACATAAATTATAATTTTAATAGACTTACTGATTTGTGAATTAATTTTGTCAGTTGTATCTTTAGGTTTCATAAGTATTGTGGTAGAGTTCATTACAGTTATTAATATTATAAACTAGGTGTTGCGCGCGGCTACGCCCGTGTGAAGAGCCTTTCCCGCTACAAAAGTCCCTTAAACTTAAAAAAATAGATTAGTAAGATCTAAAAGTTTATGTAAATGTTTAGATGTTTCTTAGAAGTAAACGTAGAAACTACTGAACAGATTTGGATGACATTTTGCACACGGGTAGATCATGTCCTGGATTAACACATAGGCTATTAATAAGTGATGTGCTCCCATGGGAAAAAGTGTCATTTTTAGACAGATTTTAAATGGGTTATATTCTTTAAGTATTCAGACGACATGAGCTACAATTTAAGACCATTATAAGAGATTAGTATCGATTATATTTATTTACTTAATTACTGCCTCGGTGGTGTAGTTGTATTACAGTACGACTGCAAAGCTGAGGTCTCGGGTTCGATCCCCGGGTCGGGCAAAGTGATATTGAGTTTTTCTATTCAGTATCAGCCCGGAGTCTAGAATTTGTGCCCGATATGGCGATAGGCTCGCCCCCTATCACATCATGGGACGGAATGACGACGAAAAGTGGGTGCACTAGTTGCGCCTCTGCCTACCCCTTCGGGGATAACAGGCGTGAGTGTATATGTATATGTAATATGTATGTACTTAATTACTTTTATGAGTGTTAATCTAGAAGAGACACAACTTTGAGTGAATCAAATAACTGGCTGCTATTAAGCTACTGGTACCTCGTATGCCTAAGTGGCTACACGAAGGCTGGGTGGTAGTAGTAATGTAGTTACTGCGCAAAGCTACAAAAGTTATCTCATATGCGAGGGGCCGTCTGGGTAGGTACTGCAATGTCTATTTCTACCACTAAGCAGCAGTGTATATGCACTGTTGTGTTCCGGTTTGAAGGACATTGTAGCTAACGTAATTGCTGGGCATTATGAGAATTGTCATCTAATATGTCAGGGCTTCGATCACAGTATTGTTGATCGAAGCCTCAGAGTAACGATTGCAGCGGAGTACAACGCAGTACTTGTAATTAAAAATTCTGTACAGTGTTGCTACTTTTTATGGGCGGTCGTATCGCTTACCTCGTCTCGTCATTCAGAAGGAATAAAAATCATGGAATGAACGTTTTTTTTGCGGAAACTAAACTAACTAGGTTACAGAAGTCCTTCAAAATCGCCACTTAATTAAACTCTTTGAGAACGTTTATATATTTTTAATTACATTTAAGGCTCTAGGTTTTAAGATAGTAATGAAAGTATAAAATTTATTTTATCAAACACGAAAATATCAATTAATTATTTCCTGTCACTTTATTTATAAAAGCGTATCTTGGTATTTCCTAACTTTCGAATAACAAACTGTAAGAGAGGAAACTAAACTAGTTTACTAATAAGACACTACGTAATAGTTTTAATCTAACAAGCCTTAGTAAATGTGTAAGTTAGAGAAAGGGTAGGTAAAGCAAAAAATAACTGTAATAATATTTATAAACATATTAACCGCACGTACTACATAAGAATTTATTGACAGCGTATTGTTATTTTCTTTGGAACAACTGAGTGATGCGTTAAAACATGTTTAAGGCACTTTGTTATGGTAAATTAACGTAATGATTTAAGAAGGTATCTACATATTTTTATTACAAATTTGCGCGTCCTTGTGATCTTCCGTGTGAAGTAGGATACGACTTTCACTATCTGATGGCGTATCTAGTAGAGGCAAGTTTTCTACCTCTCCTGTAAAAATTATGACAGTTTAAAACACGTAATATCATTAAAACAAATTTTATTGAAAACAATTCCTATATTATCCACGCGCCGTATTGTGGAATGCCTTTCTTATTAAATACTATATTTTTAATATCACAACAGTGAGCTAGTGCTACAATAAACATAAATGTATTAACTAATATTCATCCTTAAAGGCTTAAAAGTTAAATCATTTATACCCACATTAATCGGAGTCGTACGAAAAATACCACTTACCAATCCTAACAATGAAATTCGTCGACTCGCTCTCGTCAAGCATCGAGAAAATATTTTCTACGGGAATGTACACGTTCTGTGTGTGTTCTAGAAAATCAGCGTCTTTTTCGCATTTACAAGGGCGTCTAAAACAAATAAAACATGTTACACGAATTCCAAACACGCTACCAACGCGCAACGCATAACAATAAGAAAATTCAAAAAAATACACTCAGGCGAACAAGTTTTTGTGAAAACACAATTTGTTCCCAAAGGAAATAAATTTTTCCAACGAGCCCCGTAAACGATACGATATCATTTACCGTCTGAATAAGCCATAAATTAGGCTGCTCATCTCCGGTAATGCAGAGTGCTTATTACGATCTCGTTTTGTATTGTGTAATTAAATACGCACCTGTAAACAATCCTTTTGCTTGGAAGATTTGGGAGGAAAATGTCGATTTCAAAATAATATTTCTCAGCATTTTCGTCGTTTACCAGCACCGTCCACATCATTCTGCCTACGAAGTTAATTGTGAATTTAATATACTTTTAATGTAGATTACGGTATTGTACATAATATTTTGCTGTGACGTAACAATATGCGACTGCCTCGGTGGCGTAGTAGTACATACATTATATACATATACACTCGCGCCTTTTATCCCTGAAGGGGTAGGCAGAGGCGCAACTAGTGCACCCAATTTTCGCCACAACATAATGGGGCAGAATACATATCTTAATTACTTAATACCCCATTCTTGACGTATCTGCCTTCTTGCATCTCTGCACCACTTTAGGATGACTGGAAGTGAATGCCTATGGCATTAAGTCCACCTTTAGTCCATGTATGAAATGTAAATAAATAAACATATACGGTGAAAAGTGGGTGCACTAGTTTCGCACCTGCCTACCCATTTGGGGATAAAGGCTATGAGTGTGTATGTATGTAATCCATGGATAAAAATATGCTTTTGTCATTCTACTTTTTATGTAACTAAATTAGGTACAAATTTGATTTATAATAACTTAGTATTAACAAATCGTAATACCTCCTCGTTTATCGTAAATCTGATAAACGTTGAACACTTTTTCGAAGCATCTCAGTAGGAAGTAGTTAAGGATTGGCTCAGTTCTCTTGGCGTCCCATTTGTCCTTGACTGTGATGAAGGGCAGGTCAGTTACTCGAGACTTGTGCTCAGAGAAGCAATGGTCCATCCAATCGCCGGCGCGGCCTTCCCACGCGCACTCACCTGACAATGGAATTAGTTTACATACATTATTTTAAATTATTCCTTAATAGTTGTAAATCTTTGCAACAGTCTGTGGTATTTACAGAACGATTCGCTTCATTCCTTGGATAATTTTTTGTAGATTAAATCAAAAATCTTGGTAAAATATAGTGTTCATTATCTTTAGCACAACTATTTCGATATACAGTGAAAATACAGTTCGATATACGGCCATAATGACATTGAAGAGACCATCTAATCTTTTGAAATACAACTATTGTACGGTTTGTTTTTGCGACAAATTTGTTTAATTTTTTCTCCCAATGCGACGCGACGTTTCGAAGACTTTACAGCTTTCATGGTTACGAATAGATCTGTAAAGTAGTTTTAATTCAATGTCGAAAATTAGTGTAAATATTTAATTACGATACTCTTTTTCTATATATATACATCCATTCACCGATTCGTTACAACCGATGTTGCTATAACCGGTTTCTAGTTTATTTACTTTAATAGAACACAAAGATGAAAAGATTCAACCCAATCTGATTTAAAAATTTAATTATTAAGTATTAAAAAAATTATAGGTGTCCTGAAACTAAACACGCACTAAAAGAAGTAATTACCGTAAACTCTAGCCATAAAGCAGTTTATTATGCGGAACTGGCACTGTGGAGTGTGCTTCTCCAGTTGAGGGAGCGTCGCATGCTTCGGACATCCAGCATTCGTGCACGGGAACAGAACCTTATTCGCTAGAGACTCCAGTACCGTTGAACGGATTGGGGAGAATTCTTTCTAGAGAAAAAAAAAATTATAAGGTGAAATTTCCAATAAAATATAGCTTTAGAATGGTAACCATAAAAAAGAATATTCGATTGATAATCGAACGTTTTTATGATATCTAGTGGTTGTCCAGTGGTCGAATTTCGACCGTTGCATATAATATATTTGTAACACATATTATATATCAATTTTATTTTTATGCACTCCTCTATATCAACTTTAATGATGCCAAATCTCATCTCCCTGTGTCCAATGCATTAGAAATGGGTACCAAATTTTCGTCGCCTATTAATATATAAATATCATAGTAAAGGCATTACGTGATATTGTATATTTGGGATGATATTTCTAATTTCAATTAGAATAGAAGCTCTAGGGCATAAAAATAATTTTACAAAAACCTTTCAGAAATATTAGAAATAAACAAGTAAGTCAGTTTCTCCTTTTGCTTGAACCATTTTCTTGAATGTAATGAGATTTTGACGTTCATAAGATTTATTTATTACAAAGTAGTTTTTATATATTATAATATAAACTCTACTTTTTAAATAAATAATATAATATTAAAACTTTGATTTACATAAGGATATTGTTTTTAATGCAAGGAAAAATTATACAATATTTAATAAGACAAAGGGAAGTTATAAAATTTGTCAGGTACATAATATTCTCCTCAAAAGCTTCTAGACAGGCACAGTCCCCTAGCTAGCTCTACCAGATGCTTTGTCAATGTAGATTTTCATTAGAATTGTTACCCAATTGCGTGTAACATATTCTGTACAGTTCTATAGCGCAATTGTTTCTAGAGTTTCGTATAACATATTAGTGAAAGCTGCATCAAATTCTGTTCAAACATTTTTACGGTTAACAAAATTAATTGCGTAATATTTAATACCTCAGTGGCGTGGTTGTATTGCATGTGCGGAATGACTTCCGTTCTAAAATCTTGAGTTCGAATCCCAGAGTCTGCAATTTGTGCTCGACATGGCGATAGACTCGCCCCCTATCACATCATCGGACGAAACACAACTGTTGGAAAGTGGGTGCCCTCTCTGTCTATCCCTTGGAATGAGTACTTTGTTTATAGTAAACAAAATTAACAGAGGTACTGTTATATTCAATTTATTGTTTTTAAACAAAGTGGAAAATATTATTTTTTGTAACAGATTTATGTAGACTGACTAATTAAAAGGAAATTACAAATTACATATATAGTCCGTCCAACCATTTATTTAACTTTTGACAGTTCGGTTTCTAATCAATTGGGGATGTACTAATGCGTTCCTGATTCGATTTCTTGTAGCAATCGATTTAATTTATGCAGAAGTTTTGATCGATTAAACACATTGAAATGTTATTTTTGCTCAACATTTTGTATTGTTTTATAGACATGCCTAAGCGATTAATGTGTATATTTTCTGTTTAGAAATTTATTTTGTATGTATATATTCTATATATATCATTTTGTCAAAATTTAACTTGAATAGTTTATTTTATCGGTTATTATATAATTACGTACATATAAAAATATTTTATTAAATTTACACTGCGACATTTTATTTTTAAATGTAAAAGTTTTGTATTATTTTTGTTACACTATCAGTGGGCTTAACGAATATCGATTGATAATTAATATCGGAGCTGAACAGGAAACCCCTTCACTATGAAAAAAAAAACTTGGGTCCATATAGTATTCAATTATTTTGTTTTGATTTCTTGTCAAGAATTATAAAACTTCATAGGCGTGCATATGTCAAAAGTTAAATAAATGGTTGGATGGACTATAGTTATAAAAGAATCAATATACAACGCTACCACAAAAAAAAAACTAAGAAAAACAAATGTTAATCGCCATAATTAGTAAAACGTAGAAAGACTAAAATTTAATTAAATAATTTCTAGCAGTAAAAGAGCTAGTCTCAAGACGCTCGTCAATTTAATATTACAAAGTCCCTTGGATTAAATCTCCGTGTAATCCTTTAATGTCTGCTAAGAGCTAATATGAATTGCTGAAAGACAATTTTTACTGAATAAATTTAAGCTCTCAAGGTTTAACGGAATTTCAATTAACGAGATAATAACTTTACTTGTGTGATTAGTTGGATAGGGATTACTTATGAAATTGGGTAACTTTACGGAGATTTTGAAATTCATAATGGATAATAGACAACAATTTGCAAACTCAGCGTTACATATATTTTAAGCAACTGAATTATTATAGCGTTAATCGAACACGACCTTGATCTAATGCTAAGGCTGACTATAGACTACAGTAGGTACTTTGAAAATACACACACAGACACGCCTGTTATCCCCGAAGGGGTAGGCAGAGGCGCAACTAGTGCACCCACTTTTCGCCGACATTCCGTCCCATGATGTGATAGGGGGCGAGCCTATCGCCATATCGGGCACAAATTCCAGACTCCGGACTGATACTGAATAGAAAAACTCAATATCACTTTGCCCGACCCGGGGATCGAACCCGAGACCTCAGCTTTGCAGTCGTACTGTAATACAACTACGCCAGCAAGGCAGGCACCAAGTAATGATAATTTTATCCTCTGTTGTATGTCGCAGCAAAGCAGTGGCTACGTTACAAATACGTTATCGCGGAGTTTTGGCGGCAACAAAAAGCACTTGATTAGCACAGTTATATAAATTCACTTCATTTGAGTCCTTTAATAGAACTATATTCGATAATATACCACCATAATTATGCAACATAACATTAAACATCACCAAAATGATGAATTAAAATAAGAGCACCTCCTGACACTTCCAAGTTCCCGCCAAAACTCCTTAAAGAACTTATACTGGTAAGGCGAAGTGACCCCACAGTACCTAATCGTAATCGTCACGTCTAAGTCGTCGTCAAAAAATTACCTTACAAACGTGACATTGGAAGCTCTTGCTGTAACACGGCCCGCATATGCTGTGCCCGTCCACACACAGGTGGATGGGCGGCTTCATATACTTATTGCATTTTGTACATGTCAGGTCTCTGATTATGCTCTCGTAGTGGTCCGTTTCTAGTAGAGTACTCAGGATGACTGAAACAAATATTAGTTGTATTTTTTACATGATGATTTAATGCATTACGTAGAAACTGTCAACTTTTTGGTGCAACTTATATTTTAATAGCAGTGTTATAATGTTTCTCGGTAATAATTGGATAGCATTTAAACGGTGCCTTATGTTCATTCTTTAGCTAAACCGAGTCAGTTTATATAGAAAATGAAGATTTAAAACATTGAATTAGCTTGTTAACTAAAAAAAAAAACTAAAGTGCAATAAATAAGCTACACACTGTTTTTTTTTTACTATTCTTGACAAAATGTAGTGTATCTATATAATGCATAGCTGGATCATTATTAGTATATTTTGTTTTGTTTGGCCGCGCTTAATTCTGGAACTGCTCTATCCAAAATATTTCATTAAAAGAACGTTACATCAATGCGAATGCTACATCCTTAATATCCCGTACCTAATGAACTAATACACGGGTGAAATCTTCTTCAAAAGCTAATCATTTTACAAGTTAACTATCTAATCCTACTAATATTATAAAGGCGAAAGTTTGTAAGAATGTATGGATGTTTGTTACTCTTTCATGCAAAAACTACTGAACGGATTTCGATGAAATTTGGCACACGGGTAGATTATGGCCAGAATTAACACATAGGCTACTTTTAATCCCGGGAAAATATAAAGCGGAACTTTTATCCCGGAAAAACTCATTAACGCGGGCGGAGCCGCGGACAAAAGCTTGTACTATATGATACTATACATAATGTAATGTATAGTATTATTATAGTTGTAATGTATAGTATTACATTACACTTAACTAAATCAAAAATACTTTTTCTAGCTGACACTATTAAGAGTCATTTGCACTTTGTAAAACATCAACTACATCTGAACAACAAACGCAGGTATAGGAGTTGAGTGATAATTAGATAGATGTACACCTAACGATGTATTATTATTTATTACTTCAGAAAGGGTAAACAAACTCTAAGTAGCTCGCAACAGGATAAATGGTTTTGTTGAACTAATATTACTGACAAAATGCGATTATCTCATTGACTCATTCTACGTGTGACGGATAATGGTATGGGAACAGATGCGATACAGGGTTTTTTTAATTCATGTTTGTCTGGGTTAATAATAAACTGTTTAGTAATGAACTCGTGACTCCTGGCTAGAATATGGTTGGCAAAATTATTTGAAACATAATAAATTATCTATGACGTTTCCTAACACAAAATTCCATGAAATAGATTAGGCATTAATTGATTGTTATCACTTTTCTAATCCAATAGCACAATTTCGTGCTATACTACATAAAATTCTAAGAAGAAATCTATTTGTTATTATATATGTTAATATATCACCATATTAAATGCTGCCAAGGGGCTACTAGAAATAATTACTTCTTTGTTATGACATACCGTATCGGGGCAAAGAACTCCGTAGACGGTAATTGTGTTATACAAAGTTAATACAAACAAAAGAACGTCGGTATCGATCTGGATACCGTCGTATGGGTACTTGCAAACAGTGCTGGTGCGGAATTTATTTGATTTCACACCACTCGTTTCATGCATATGGCACGGATACTTCAAAACTAATTGGCGTAATTTACACCCGTGTGAGCGGTATTTATCGAATTTCATATAACTAAAGAAACTGCACCGTTCCAAAACTAACACATTTCCAAAATCACATTTCATAACACGTTTATGCAATTCAACAAACCGTCTTGAATAATCCCACTTCCTAAAATATTCACTCACATTCCGTTACAAAATTATAACAGACACTAGCCAACTAAAATACACTAACTTTTTCTCCCCGCCGGCGACGACATTATGAATATCAGACACAACAAACGTATCTAGAGCACGTCATATACAAAATTACACTTGGTAAACACTTTTCGATTCACACGTTTCGGCGTGAAGCGATTAGTACGTAATCGCGCGGCCATTTTCAGTGATAAGCTAGTATCTGAAGCGTGATTGTGGTAATGCTAGTTGGCGACAGTGTTCACCGGTCTATGCTATATTTATGCAGCAAGGTCGGTGGTAAGGGCCTCGTCGCGCGCCGTCTGACCGACTGCGCTTGGCCAGACGTCCACCTATCGAGAATAAATAAAAATGGGTTTAACAACCTGCTTATTATGCGTGGAAATATTTGGAGCATATTTAGTATTGCTTTAAAATGTCTGTTGATTATACGAAATGTTTACGTATTGAAGAATTTCGCTGATATTTATGTCATAATGAAGCTCGTAACGACCGCTTACACTGAAATACGGGTCACTGCATCAACGTTGCTTTGCAGAGTTTAAACAAAAGTAAACAAAAAGTCGTTATTTTCTTTATTAATACTAAATTACATTCACAGGTAATGAGTGCATTAAAATCTTTTAACAACATTTTTAAAATCCAGTTTGTCGTTTTGTACCTATTGTTATAAGTTAATCCAAACATTCTACTAATATTATAAAGGCGAAAGTTTGTAAGAATGTCTGGATGTATGGATGTATGGATATTTGTTCCTCTTTCACGCAAAAACTACTGAACGGATTTCAATTAAATTTGGCACACGGGTAGATCGTGTCCTGGATTAACACATAGGCTACTTTTTATCCCGGGAAAACATAAAGCGGGACTTTTATCCCGGAAAAACTTTTTAACGCGGGCGGAGCCGCGGGCAAAAGCTAGTCAAAGAATAATCATAGGCAACAATATGGCTTTTTATGGTTACTTACTCGAATTTGATTTTATAAATTCAGAGCACATTTAGGCAGAGTCGACATCGCTTGAGATATCAGCTTCTTACAGGTGTGACAATTTCGGCATAATTTCGAATTCATATCCTCATGATTAATATAAATGGACTCTAACAAGACGTGATAAATTAATTTACGCGTTGATGCCGTCAACTTGTTGCCGAGAGACACTACACTCATAAAATTGACAGTTGCCGAAACGCGCTACTTTACTGTTGGAGTTGTTCTAATTTATTTTAAGAAGGAAATATTAAACCCTCGTCGTTTCCGAAATGATTATGTAAAAGCCATGTTAAGGCTTTTAAGTCTCCGATATGCAATATAGTATCTTATCATTTTAGCCTAGGGATGGGCTTCTTGATGTACTTGACACGTCAGTACCGCAAACAAATTATACACTTTCAGTATCTCGTAATTTTACGATACACAATATTATTGATCAATATAGATTATCTTAGTGTGCAGGTATGTGATAGTACTTTATCAAGTAAACTGTGTTTTTGTTAATTTTTGTCGCATTGTAGGATTTTCCGGTTCTGCATATTATACTATTTGACTGCCTCGGTGACGTAGTTGTATTGCGTACGCGTTACGAGTACGATTTGCGCGCTGAGGTCCTGGGTTCGAATCCCGGGTCGGGCCAAAAAAAACATTGTGACTGGGTTTTTCCATCTTAAAAATTACTCAGTCGCAGCTCGGAGTCAGGAAGTTGGCGGTGTGATACCCCCGTGTCTCGGAAAGCACGTAAAGCCGTTGGTCTTGCGCCTGACCTCTCTCCGGTCATGTCGGATTGCCGTCTCACCGGACTATGAGAGTTAAGGAATAGCGAGTGCACCTGTGTATTGCGCACACACTTGTGCACTATAATATCTCATGCGTACTTGGCTGATCTCCGTTGAGATTGGCCGCCGTGGGCGAAAAACCGGCTAGGAGGATTTCATTTTATTTCATTATACTATGATTTATTTCATTGTATCTTGTATGCTTTTATATTCTACAGAATAAATGAGTGATTTTTGCAAAAATAAAAAGTTTTTTTAACTTATGATTTATGATATGTTCTTATGTAACATTAGTAAGTTATAAGAACAAGATCATCTTGACGAAATAAAATTGGGCGTGGATAATATTGCATTAGTCATTCATTAGCAAGAGTCTACTTTTATAATTAGAAGTTATAACGTAAAAATATAACCAGTCCTGTATTATATAATAAAC